>KE504816.1:56499-79474 GCA_000441515.1 Elaeis oleifera
CTGGCCTAGGCCCAGGCACCACTGGGGCCTGGTTTTTTCTGGTCCACCATGGACCGGATGGCCCACGACTTGCGCATGGACCGCAGAATTGTTTTCCAACCATTTTTTGCGATCCACGGCACTGTATCGTGGATCGACGCACGATCGGACGGTCTAGGAGGCTTGCGATGTTGATCTAACAACTTGGGGCCTTAATTGGGTTTGATTAGGAGTTCTAAACCTAATCTAATTAAGGTTTAGGCCTTATGAAAGGCCCTTATTGTGTTTTTGGGTTCTGTGGTTGTTTTTTCACTGCAGGAAGTCTGTGACCTGTGAACAGGGGTGTGGTTTTGTTTGGTTTTAACGAGAGAAGCCTGTACGCAGCTTGGTGGCCGTGTGATCTCTCGTGGGGCGCACAAAATTCTTCATACAGAAATCAAGGAAGCGAACCCAAGGAAGAGAGAGAGCTATCGTACGCTGAGGGAAAAGAAGCAGGCTCCTGGATAGCGGACAGCGATCGCTTCAAGAGTTCATGGGGGTCTATCTATAAAGAGAGCTTTTGTGAGGGAAACTTCCTATGAGAGAGAAATTGGGTATACGAGGGTTGAGAGTGAGATCTTCTCTTGTAAAATTTTTTTTTCATAGTGAAGTTTGCATGCCCGGTGGAGACGAGCCCTTTTGTGGCTGATCCACGTATTTGATTGTTTTCTATTTTATTTCTTCTTTCTTCCTTCTGCATCGCATAGTACTGAAAATGTCTATATATATATATATATATATTTAAAATTTATATTTAAATTATTATACCTCGAATCTTTCAAACCCATTTCTTGTTGACTTGTATTTCTGCGATGATAATAGAATTCGTGCATCAACTGTTGAATAAAACATCTTGCCTGTCGAACATGTTCCAAAGTTTGACGACTTGCAATGTTTGTCCACCCTGGTATTTGAACAAAGCCAGAGAATAAAACTTGGCCAAGTTTCAAGCATCCTCACATTAAGTAAAATCCATCCCGATATTTGAAAAAAGCTTGACAGGATCAAACTCTTAAAAAATATGAAAGAAAATATATAAGTGACCAAAAAAATCATCTTGAGATCCAAAAATCGAGATTTCCGCGTACTGGTTGCATTACTATTACAGGATGCAGGGTAGAGAAGACAGACGGCTCCTACCGTCCAACAGCCTTGAGGCACTGTAGAGGGGAGTCGGTCAATCAGAACAGAAGCTAAAGGATGTCCAAAGCACAACGACTGCCAAGTGCACTAAGTTCTGTAAAAAGCTCCCTCCACTTCCAATTTGATCACCAATTATTGGTTAGCATGTGGATATAGCTCCCATGGAAATGAGATCTCATCAGCCACATACTAACGATAATCACCATGCAATCGCTATTCCTGCATGCATATCCTCGAGATTAGAAGTTAGATGTCAGGCATCACTCTCTTCACAGCATGGAGAACAGTGATATGAATTATATCAATCTTGAACAAACCAAAAATCATCATGTGATTCGATTCCAAGATACGAATTGTAAACAAACCAAGAAATCATCCTGTGACTCGATTCCAAGGACAGATTTAACGGACATGACATGACAGAACTATGTTCCAGTAATTGGCTTCACCCAACAGGCAGCTGTCATTATTTTACCGAGAAGGTTCGGAAGTTTCCATCTGCAAGCGTCTTCAATGTACATGAATGACTTGAAATTTGTACAAAGCTGAAGGTCATACTGCAAACAACTAAAGAGTGCATTTGGGTTCACCCATATGGTGAGGAGAAGGGCGTCTGTTGCCCATTCGAATCGAATATTCTCCAGTGGGATTGGGGACTTTATGATCACGTCCAGAAGGGTGGCTACACCGGGATTGTGGTACATATAGCAGCCAACTAATTACTCTAGACGAAATATATTGGATATCTTGCCCATAATGTGAATAAAAATATTAACTTTTTTTACCCGAATATAGATCGTTAAAATTCACCAATCTTCCATAAGCATTTACAACATCATGACCTTTAAAAACACTAGGATATGCTCATTTTTTGAGTTTGGAAAATGGGCAAGGTGATCTATGACCCATATGTACATAGTTCATAAATTTTTTTAGGTTACGTTTGGTATCCAGATTACCTGCAATTTAAAGTAAGTCTACTAAATTACTATATTTGGTATGTTTTTTGAGTGGCAATCCAGATTATCTTGGAGAGAGATGGCTATCCAAATTACTACTTATTTAGCAATGTTGCAAAAAAATTTTGGACAAAATTATCCCAAAAAATCACATAAAAGCCACCCCTTTACCCCCTCCTCCGACAGCTCTCACCCTCTCCTTCTCTGAACTCCTTTGTGCCCTCGCTGCCCTCGACCGCCTCCCTTCCACTCATGCCCTCGTCATCTCCGACCACAGGCCCCATTTCTACACTGGCATCAATCTCTCCTCCCTTGCCTCCATCACCATCACTCCTACCTCCGGTGACCTAGTCGCCGTCCTTTTCTCTCGTCAGGTATATTTTGAAAATTTTGATTTAAATTTAGAAAATAAATCAAACTCTTCTTCGATAATTCAAAATTGCACAAACTTTTATGGACGTATTTTAAAAATTTGATTTCATATTACTGGTAATCTGATTGTCATACCAAATATATCAATTAAAATTCTCAGTAATTTTACTATAATATTACCTACACGTACCAAATATAATAATCAACATTATCAGTAATTTAATGGTGGCAATCTATCTTGAAAACAATCCACATTACCTTCGAAAATTGTGTGGTGATGCATCAAATGCAACCTTAAAATTAGTGATTGATATGGATATGCCATATCATTCACTATTCGTCAAACAAACAAGAGATCTCCACTTCACTTCTCAGGAACCATCTTTTTTTCTTTCACTTTCCGTCAACCAAATGAGTCTTTAGGAAAACATATACAATAATTTTTAGGGCTTTTCAGCTCCACTGATTTCAGTGAAGACAATCTCTCTCTCTCTCTTTATATATATATAATAGAATCACTTCATTCCACATGATTCAACATTTCTATGTACTAATCCTCAACTCTCAACGAAATCCTTGCAACGCTGGTTAAGGGATCATATTTTAGCTTGCAAGGGGGGAAGCCAGCATAGACCAAATCCTTCATCTCTTTGCAAATATGAAGAGTTTTAAAAGATGATATCAAAGGCTTCAGCTATAACCTCGTTATTCACATACGGCAGATAATATGGAGGGAAAAAAACAGATAGATTACCTCAAAGATCAAGTTTCGCAACAAATGGCATCTCACATAGTTCATGAAAAGCAGATAGATTGCATTGTAGGTCAAGTTCCATGATAAATGGCATCTCACCTAGTTCATTAAACACAAATTCGGCACACCATGAATGCCTTAAAAAATATTTTAAATGATGTTAATAAGCAAAAAGAACCTTTATATAACTAATGGGAAATATATTAAACGATATTAACAAGCGGAGAGGACCTGCTGTATAACTTACAGGATGCATGTGATGGGTAGATATTGTCAATTAAGCAACGGATAGTAAGCGGAGTTGGCATTACATTATAGAATAGTATTTACAAATCAAAATCAACATAAACTCTGTTCTATGTTTTTACCTTATTTTGACGTCCATAAATGAAAATCAAATGAACCCCATCTCAAGAAAGTGCGTCTCCAACTTGTATTGATATTAAAAGATTACCAACAAAAGCTCTAACACCGATGGATCCTATTGTTTTCCCATTTTCAACAGCATAAAAAAATGCTGGGATATGGGGTTCCCTTTCCAACCTATTCTAAAATCCAATGATTATCGGCAAAACCCAATTCAAAAGGGTTAGATCTCATACTCCAAAATCGACAATGGAGAAACCAACATAAGCTCGTGGATAAGAGTTAAAAAAAATACTGCAACATGCATATCAGTATCGCCGATATAAATTCTAATACAATACAATCATATTTATGACTTACTTTAGTGGTCATAGCAAATGATAAAATTAAAGAAAAAAGTCAATTTGGAAGAGGCCGCATCAAATACCTGTGAAGCAGTTTAATTATGCAGCAGAAAACACGTACATGTTTGGACCGAAGATTTTTTCATCATAAACAATATCATGCAGTCCCAAGTCCCAATCAGGCAACTACCATCCAAATCATTTTCTTAAGCACCCATAAATCAACTTCAAGCACCTTGTTTGCACATATATTACAAGTATAGATCACATGCTCAAACCAACAATACACCTGGACATGCTGCACCAAGTTTTTTCGGTGCACAGGCACCGGGGACACGCCAAATAAGTGCAAATATCATAAAGCATGTTTAGCTCTCATTATTGACTTCATTACTTTCTTTTAAGCAGTATCCAAGAAAAACTAATTAGTGAGAACGAAGGAGAAGAGGGAAAATAATTTATAGGAATGGAGGGAAAGTAGATGCCGCCCTCACTGTAACCCACGATAAGATTTATCCCCGTTCAGTTGCTCCATCCTATCCAGCACGTGCTTTGCGCGTGCAAAAACACTGCAAACGTCTACCGCCGGTTGTCATTTGAAGTTGCACGGTAGCTCTAGCCGCACGCCATTACGTTGGTCTATAAATGCCCTCGCATTGGCGGGCCTTCCCAATTCGGTAGCGGAGGCAAGAAAGGAAGACAAAGGCGCTGCAATGGATATTTCGAGCTTCGCCGCCAGATCGATCGAGGCATCGTATCGTGTTTCCTACATTGGATCCTATATTTGTGTAGACAAAACTCATGTTGGATTTTTTAATGTATATACCGTTTCTATTAAAGTAATATAATTTGATGCTGACACCAACCCCATAAAATATAGCATCTCGTTGGAACCAAAGAAATGTTTGGTCGGGAGAAGTTGAGTATGAAGATGAAATCTATTTCAACCGTTAGTATAGGGGAGTCCAATTTTGATTTTAATTCTGAGCAGAATGAGAATGGCCTAATCCTCTAAAATTCAATGTCCATTGCTCTCTAAGGTTGGGATTGATAGTTGGCAAATTTTTCAGATTGCTGACAATTTAATGTGGTAATCTGAATTATTACATTTGGTATGTTTTTTGGATTGTAATCCAAATTGTCTTGGCAATACGATTGCTTCATGAGAGATAATCTGAATTATCTTAGGGAGAGATGCCTATCCAGATTACCACTTCATAATGTTGTAATAAAAATTTTGGACAAAATTATCCCTAAAAAAAATCACACAAAATCTATTGCCCAACTCTCCCCACTGCCCTCTGTGTGTGCCCCTGACCTACAGCTCCTCCATCTATCTTTGCTTGCTTGCGGCTCCCTCACCTTTGTCCCCCAAACCATCCCCTCCCGTGGCTCCTCCATATCCATCCCCATCACCCCACGGCTCCATACGTGCCCGCCCTTCCCCACTCTCCAGTACCCATAGTTTCTCATATCCCCTGACCTGCCACTTCCCACGCTACCACCACACCAACACTACTCCAACCATTTCTCATGAGAGAAAAGAAGGACATTCGGATAAAATTATTGAAGGTATTTTAAAATTTTGATTTAACATTACCGATAATCTGATTATCATACCAAACATGTCAATCAAGATTTTCAATAAAATATTATCTGTGCATACCAAATACAGTAATCATCACAATTTAATAATGACAATCTATCTCCAAGACAATGCATACTGCCTTCCAAAATTGTCCGACGATGCACCAAATGCAACCTAAAGATTCAAACCTCTATATCAATTTCAATTTTAACTTCTATTCCGATCACAGATCAAATGCTTCAAAAAATATGAATATTCTGATTCTCGTTCCAACCAATTTAATTCTGATTTGATTTTGATCGCGAACCAAACACCCCCTCAAATAAAATGATTCAATCGCAAAGATATACAAGAAATAAGATTGATGATCAAGAGTGGTAATTTATGATCCAATCAGCAAACGACCTGTTTAAGCAAATTTGAAGTCGACATAAATGAATTCGAATCATAAATGAAACAATCTGTCTAAACCTATTTATTAAATAGATTGAATTCAGATTTAGATTTTTGATCTATTTAGTCAATTATGACTTGTTTAATATATTTAAAATTTACTAAACATGTTTCTTATTTATTTAAATCTGATCCACTCACCTTATTTAACCTATTGAATCCGATTTAATTTATTTAATAATAAATTATATAATCCAGATCGAATTATCTATCTAATAAATAAATCAAATTTATAATCTATTTAATAAATAGATAAAATTTGAATTGATATATATTTGATCCGATATCCGCTTCCATACTACCGGATTGCCACCCCTAACCAGTGCTTGGGGAACCTTGCACGAAGGCGGCTTGTCCCGAAGGGTGATTCATCCGCTGAATATCTCAAGAATGGGACCGTAGATAAGCATCCTTTGCCGTAAGGATTGATTGATCTAAATCACCCTGCCAATAAGACCGACTGCTATCTATACGAATAGCAACAAAACAAACAATACTAAAGGTGACAGTCCATGGCAGAGATGGCGATCTAAAGCTGGCGCAGCTGGGCTGCTGTTAGGCAGCGATGGGTACATGTGTGGGGGTGGCATGACGCAGTCATGTCCATTGAATACTATTTCCTTGGCAAAGCCCAGCCTCCCTTGAAAGTGAAATCACCAGGGTCCTTGTGCAACAGCATCTCAGTCTGGACGTTGCCATTTTCTCCGTATTGCAGCAGCATGTCATTGTAATTCTTGATACCCCAGAACATCCCCGTGTCATCTGAAGCGAGATGTCACAATATCAGATAAAATCCCAAGGAATCTGACTTGTTCCATAAATGCATATGGTAAAAATTTGCCTCAAGGGAGAATTAAGAAGAATGTATGTTGGTGTACAACCATAATCCTGATTGTTTAGTGGTTTTCGCTCAATCCTATGAATTAGATGGATATCAAAGAATGGATAGAGCTAGTAATCTGCAAATTGCAATACTAAAGCAAAATGTGGCTTCATATGGGCTGTATATTCTATTCAAGCCTTTGGGTCCATTTGAATCATATGATAATGAAAATCTGAGGTGGTTAATATTGTGGGAGCAACTTTCCATGTATTTGGAAATCACAGAGATCTGTGATTTTAAAATGGTTGCAAGGAAGGAATGTTGCATGAATTTAGAAGAGATGTTTGATCATCATTTGAAGAATCCCAAAAGTAAATTATTGAATTAAAAGGAAAAGATGAAATTTTAGGATAGAAAGTGAAGTATGACTGTACTCATGCGACAAGCAAAGAACACTTACTGATATCACCATACTGAATAAGAGGATTGTAGTTGAAGCTGAACACTTGTGTGATGCTCCGAAGGTTTGGATGCTGTATCACCAAATTCCAATCAGTGTAGTTCTTCAGTATGTTGAAGTTGGTGATTGTCACCTTAACCCTCCAATACTCCTTGTAACTCACTTTCAAATGCCAGTGCACTCGAATTGGGCACATATGCTGTGTGCACAACACAAAAGGCGATGTTCCTTCATCATCATCATTCGGTAACTGCAACAGATCAGGTTGCTGACCATTTCTACAGCAAGATGAGCAAAAATGATATGGCTTTCGAATTAATTTGATATTGTAACTGAAAGAAATAGTTCAGAAGAAGCTTGCCTGAAACATTCTGAAGTTGTTGGTGAATTTTGGCAGCCACAGCTACAAAGAGGACATGAGACTATAGTACTGTTATAGAAGGTGGACAGAGAAACACAACAACTGGGTGTAACTGACTCCCTGAACTGGGAATAAGAACAGGTCACTTCCCAAGTCACTGCAAAATTTTACCCCAGAGGAGAATTTCATAGGACTGTAATTGTATAGCATTTATAAGACAACTTAAGAAAGCAGAAATGTTCTAAACTGGAGTTCACTGAATAAATAGTTTGAAGTGTTCTAGTCCTCACTATGATATTTTTGCACAAAAGTGAATAAGGCTAATTTTCTAGTAGAAAAGTGCAAGCAAGTAAAAGAATGGAACAAATTTCACAATAATTAACTTATCTTATTGCAAGAACACCTGAAATTCTTTAAGCTTCATCAAAATCATCAGGAAGATATAATCATAATCAATTTGAAGATTGTATATGGAATCTGCAGAAAAAGGAGAGAAAAAGCTAACATCTACAAGCATACATCTTTATCACCTACTTAGATATTGGATGCTTCGTTGGCTATCTACTCGGACCTTGCTAGGTGCAACAACAGTGGCATTGCTGCATGTATATCCGGGAAGGCCAAGACTGAAATTTGATGGGATCGCCTTTGTAACTTTGTGGAGATCCAAGACACCTCCCACGCTCATTTGGAAAGAGGACATAAATTTAGTTGGATCCTGAGTAGTGGATGATAGGACACCTCCCCTGCAGCAATTCTTATATTGCATGTTGTATGGAGCTCCAAGAGCCAAGTCGACGATGACTGGAGTTTTGTCACAGCAGTGTGGAAGAGATCCTCTGAATCTAGAGCAGTTCCCTTGCTCAGTGGCCTCTGCACCCCTCAGGTCCCAAATCACTTCATCTTTGGGCCACGTCCAGCTCAACCTCCAACCAGGACTCTCAACATGGCGATAAAGCTGGTAATTGTATATACTTACAATGACCTGTAACATTGCAAGGAATGTGAATCTTGCATTGAAGGAGCACACTCGATGACTGAGAAGGTAACTGGTATTCACAGAACTAAAATACAGAACTCAAATATCTTCTATGAATAAATGACAAAGCTCATAAGGCTATAAAGAATGAAAACCAATGGGCACCATATATATGAGACTATTAGAGACGTGTTCAACAACAGAACACTTAAATGTTGCTGCCAAATAATTGAAAGAAGAATTTTTTTGATTAAAGAACAGGAAAAAAGGAAAAACGTAGTGGCATTCTTATTTGTTTGAGTGCTCCTCTAAATAATGTTGATCTTTAGTAAACTTTTGCATATTATTATCAACAGGTTTGTGTTTCAGGAAACATATAAAATTGCATTCTCACAAAAAAAGAAAAAAGAAAAAAAAAAAGAAGGAAATCTAATGACTGATACTCCAATATGGTTGAGTTTGAACTTTATAAAATTACAATAGGATTACCTGAAGCTAAAATAAAGTTGCTTTGACATTGAATTTTTAGCAACGGTGGACATAATAAATATTATCCTTGGTATCAGAACAGCCAATCGCAACGATAAAGCATCTAACCTACCACTACTGTAATCTAACTCTAAAAATCATTTTGTGGGTGTGATCTAGAACATTTCAAAGATGAATGAGTATTCTCCAAACACAACAAAATAGCATCAAGCATATTAGTTTAAATAATGTAGTTCAGGTACGGCTTCTGATATGTGCATGAAAGAAATGGAACAAAACTATACAAAATGTACATACTGGGGTAATAATTTTGATAGTACCAATCTCTGACTCTCTATTACATCCAGTCACAGGTTTTTCCCCAAATATTGGTTTAACTTCCCTCTATATTAAGGAACGTATGCTTTAACTTTTCCACAATATTAGTTTAGTTATTAGACATTTTGGTAATCCAAGTTTTGTAATGCATTAAAATGTGCTCTCAATGGAAACAGCAATTAACCATGAAGGAATTCTGTTAAGCAAAGACTTTGAAGAATAGAACTTGTTCCTCTACCTAGTCTGCTAGGTTCCTCTCTCATCAGTGGTCGTAGCTTTACCGGGTACATGTCCCTCACTAGATGAAAAAGTAATTGAGGCTCTTCAACCATGTATTAAAATTTAAACAATTGATTTTCCAAAATAAGCAATAACTTACATGAATAATCAAGCCATCAGCATTTAGAGGAAATACTAGACCGAAAGAGATGCCAGTGAGGAAGCAAAATCATAATTTGAACAGATCAAACCTTTCTTTTTTTGAAACAAGGAATTTCCAGAATTTCTTGAGGCCATAGAAAGATATTTGAAAGAGAGAAATATAGTTAAATTGAGTAAAATTTGCTTGGACATCCAATAAACCTCCATGGGTAATTGGCCATGAAGAACAATGTTTATATACTATTTTAAAGCTTGGATCAGCAATGAAGATTGACACATATTTGTTACAAGGAATGAGCTCTCATCAGACCAATAAGGTTATGTGAAGCTTAAGAGATGGGATACAATTGCTAGCATTCCATTGAACAATTTATGATAATATTTAACTTAACACTACACGTTTGAAAAATTACAAAGTATTATATGTCCTTTGGCACAAAGCTACTCAAGCTTGCTCATTGCCAGAGCACTTAATACAATAACAATATCATGGTAACCTCTCATATGGCAGAAGAGTTGCAAAACAGAGTATGATGGAGAGAGAAGGGTCATCTGATATCCATACAAGACATACCGAATAGGAGTCCCAATGCAATACTAATAACATGTCAACTTCCAATTGTATATAATCCATATTCATCTTGTGTGGCTTCCAAGACTTTCGTTGTTCCGTTAGAGAGGGTGGGAGAGAGAGGGAGAGATGGTTAATTAAAGAAAAAAGGTGGTAAAAGGATGATCACATACATTATACGTTGCATCCTCTATTGAGTTGATGTCCCACCTGATCGTGATGTTGCCATTGGGGTCCATCGGATCATATGCATCTATAAGCAACGAAAGCAGAGCACATTACAATATATGCAAATCCTAAAGAGACGGAGCAAGAAGAAAGATGTTGTTTTTTTTTTTTTTTTGAGTACTTATCTGACAAATTATTAAAAAAAGGGAAAGATGTGTAAGAAATAAATCTATTTCCTTACCTTTAGTGCTTATCTAACAAAATCAATAAATTAATTAATTAACATGCAAGTTTAATAAATAAAGGAAAATATCTAAGTTTACATATCATGTCCTTCAAGTAGTTCAAGCCTCTTGCAATGGCCCGCGACCTGAAATACTCAAGGACAGTGCATACGTGCCTCCATGACACATCACTTCAAAAATCATTCTTTAATTTATTATATTTTATCTATTTAAAACAAAATCATGAAACTCTTAAATCAGATTAATTTTTAGAATAATAGGTGCAGACCTGAAAGACAGAGGAGAGGCAGGAGGAAGCATAACGCCAGAAATGGGCCTTTGGACTTCATTTCCGTCAAAGGCTCCAAGCCTTTGGAGAGCTCACCTATCCTGTCTTGCCTTGCACCAGATGAAAGGGTATTGAAGAGGGGGGGCACAGAGAGAGAGAGAGACTATAAGGAAGAGGGTTTTGTCATGCTCTCTCTCTCTCTTTTATTTGAGGAAGGCGGTTGGAGAAGGAGAGGGGTGAGGAAATGCCGAGGCATTACCGAAGGAGGCATTGCATGCATTGAAGCCGCATTAACGCCAGATATATAATTAATTTCTCTGATTTTTTTTGCCATCTCCCGCCTCGAAATAGCTTTGGTCCCATTGGAAACAAGCCAAGCCAGCCAGCCAGTCAAAACCTCTCTGCTTTCGTTTCCGTTTCAGGAGGGAGGGAGGGGTGTAGTGGCCACGTGGCAGAAGGAGAGTCGTGTTGAATGACAGGCAAGCGACGCCCGAGCTGGTGTTACCCGGGGAAGGAGGCGAGTGGATCGTACCAAACCCAGCGCGCCTTCATTTGGTATGGTCTAAAACCTCAGTCACAGTGTCATGCTTTCTAGCTGTTTCCATTCACCATCACTGGCCCTGGTTTATTTCGATTCCGATGGCTATTGCCTGCTGTTCTTGCTTTGCCAGCTGCATTACTTTTGCGATTTACTCTGGATTTGCGTTCATATGCGATATAATTAAGGTATACGACTAATCAAAAATCGGCTGCCAGATATGCCCAGACGAAAGTTGAATCAGGAGCCATCCATGAGATTAAACCAATTGAACAGGAAAAGGAAGCTTGGTGGTTAGGGTATTCCAAGAAATTCATTGAATCGGAGCCATCCATGAGATGAAACGAATCGAACAGGAGAAGGAAGCTTGGTAGTTAAGGTATTCAAAGAAATTCATTAACTTTTTTCTGTAACGCTTCAACTGTTCCCTTCCTCATTTGAACTGCAAAGGCTGTGGAATTGAGGAGTAATAACAGAGTTGGATGTTAGGCTATTAATATGAGATTATATTTGTTTTACGTGTAGCATTGCTCACTATTTAATCACTGCTTACTGCATCAACATTATAATTTTGTTTATATATATATATATATAATCGGAGACTAAGGAGTTTAAACCTCCATTGGTCATCAAAATTTTATTAAAGAAATAGGAAGTTTCACACAGAAAAATAGAAGGAGCACAACAAAACCTCTGATGTATCTGAGGTTTACGAAGAAGTCACTTTGAGAAATCAATAGAAAGATCAATTAACATCTGCGAAGAGAAGATCAGTGGCTGGCTAAATGAGTAGCAATACAGGTGACGTAGATTAGAGCAAAGGAGACATGGTTGTGCAAGATGCGTCATTAACTTGGCTCAGGAGAGGAGATGAAAGGCCAGCACCTACAAAAACTGCAGGAGAAAAGGACGAGAAGTGCACATTACTGCTATGAGAAATTCCTGTGGTGCACAACACGTATATAGCCTACGGTAAGTGGCTCATATACCGTACCGGAGGTGAAAAAAAAAATTTTCTTTCGGCTCTGTGTGAGTCAATCACTATAGATGGTGTACGTAATTTTGCACCGTCCGTATTGCACAAAAAATTTCTCTTACTGCTATTAGTCCCACCTATCAAAATCGTTTCGCAAGCACAGTGGCACATGGGTTTGATTCCATCCCATGCGGAAGCTAAAGCGTAGGCGTCAATAGGCTGTGCTGGGCCGACAGGATCAAGATAGGACCAAACGTTGTTTAGCCCAAAACCAGTACCACAAAAGTTTCACGGTATCTGCTCCGAGCCCAAGTCAATATGTGATTATGTATATAATTTTATTACATATAATTGCATATTCACGGTTACTTATCCGTGATTTAATATTCCGATATAAGTGCAGCAAAATATTGCTAATCCTTACATGTGAGTTGGCTGAGCCTACATCACTCATTCTTGGCTTCATTTGGCCATGAGCCAGACCCTTAACTTGGATTGATGAGTCAGTTGTGGAAGAATCACAAATTTTGTGGCCCAAAATTCATATCATAAATGAATTGATGCTTTACGATCCGTACTAATTAGTAGTCTTTGTGGCATGTTCTGCATAATTTTTTTTTGGCACAAAGGGAGAAAAAATCTATCCAAATTATTATAAAGAAAAAAATAACAGAAAAAAAAACTCTAGTGCAAAGAGAGAAAAAAAACCCTATCAATCGAAATTTAAATTTTAAATTTGAATTTTAAAAAAAAAGAGATCATGTCCGTCCTGCAACTAATGAGGAAGAAACAGTATCGACTGTCGGAGGACAGCGGATCCACATGTCCCAGAAGAAGGAGGACCAATAACCTTTCAACACCTCCATCCGACGTTACCATAATGGCCGTTCCACGCAATGAGAGGGGAAAGGGGGCAGCCTCTGTCCAGCCACCGTAGAGGAAGAGGGAAAGAGAGGATTGGACCACTATTGAAAGAAACTGGCCTGGTCATCCACCGTCCGTCATCTGTCGAAGAGAGAGAGAGGCACGACTAGCCACTGTCAATCGACAACCGTGAGAGCCCGACATCAACAGAGAAAGGAGAGGGAGAGGGACTCAACGCGAGGAGATCCTGCAATATTCCAGCAGTAACAATCCGACAGCAGACAGTCGGAAGAGATGAAGGAGAGCAAGGGGCTGACCGATAGAGAGGAAGTGGGCCCGATGCCGATCGTGAGAGGAAGAGAAGAGAGGGAGGGAGAGAGATCCAACGCCAATCGATAGAAGGGAAGAGAAAAAGAGGCCGACCGTCAGAGGGAAGGACCCTACAAAACACCATAGAGGGGAGGGAGAGCAGGGGCCAACCGTCAGAGGGAAGAGAGGCTCAATGCCCAGGGCGAGTGGGTTCACCGCCAAAAGGACCGGCAAAAAGAGAGAGGGAGACAGAGAGGATGCCTGTCCCCTAGCCATCCGTTGTCCGTCAGAGGAAAACTTGACACCAGCATCAAAGAGCGAGAGAGAGAAAGGGGAGGGGCAAGCTCCCAACATCTGGCAACCAAGGGAAGGAGAGCGGCTCACCGCAAGGAGGGAGGCGATGGCGAACGTCCGGCATCAAAGAAAGTAAGAGATCCATTGGAGAAAGCTCGCTGGAGAGAAGAAGAGGTCCACATGAACTGCCGGTGAATCAGGGAAGAGAGGGCCAGATGGAGAGAGAGGAGAGAAGGAGAAAAGAGTGTTGCGCTGGGATCCGGTACCATACGGTACAGTAGGAAGAAAGAAGAAACAAAATAAGAAATACAATACAAATACGTGGATCAGCCTCAAGCCTATCTCCACGGGGCGTGCAAGCTTCACTATGAGAGAATAAAATAAAATAAATATAAAAAAAACTCATCACTCAACCCTTGTACAAGAATCTTTCAAGAAAAATATCAAAATTCTCACAAAAGCTTTCTGAATCTCCGTTGAAGCCTTTTTTGTACCTCCAGAATGTCACCAGCTTTCCAACGCAACTGACAGCTTGTCAATCGGAGTTGTATAGACTCTAAAAACTTTGAAACACTGTTACACTAGGAATAGAGTCCCAATCAAGCTTGAAATCATCCGTGACCATCCGATCGTGATCGGCTCGCATCAGAGCCGTCCGATCATACAAATAGAGCCACTGATCACCTGATCAAATCTGGAATCGTTCTCAGCCGTCCAATCATGACCGACTGCGATCTGGGCCGTCGGATCGTACAAAAACTATCTGAACCGCGCTGGACTGCGATTTCGATCCACGTGGCTCCCATGGACCGCCAGCGCCCCGCGGTCCACAGTGGACCATGTAGGGACGTTGGGCCTGGGTGCCCGCGTGCGCTGGGCCGGCCCAGCGTGCGCTCGCATGCTGGCCCAGCGTGCGCTCGCATTGGGCGCGCTGGGCTCGCACTAGGCCCGTCCTACGCATTTGACCGCGCGCGCACGTGTCTCTGCTGGGCTTGACGGTGCTACCGCCGCCGTCTTGTGCATCGTGTCGTCCTTCTTTCGCACGTATCTTCTCCGTTTGGACTGTTCTTAGGCTCGTTGAACTCCATTTGTCGTCCTGGACCTCGCTGTGGGCTCAATGTGGATCGAATCTTGAGACGTATTTCTTAACAGAGAGGAGGGCTCGGGGGCCTCAATCACAGAGAATCGGAGAGAGAGGGAGAGAAGGGGGAGAGAGGGGGCAGGGGGTCTCAAGTAGATCAGAAAGAGAGGGAGAAACAGGGAAGAGAAGGAGAGAAGGAGAGAGAGATGGGTCGGGCGGTTTGAAACACAAAAGATCAGGGAGAGACAGAGAGGAAGAGAGGGAGAGAAGGGAGAGAGAGGGGCAAGGAGGTCTTATGCAGATTGGAGAAGAGAAGGCCGGAGAGAGAGAGGAAGGGAGTAAGGGGGCTCAAGCACAGCGAGAGAAAAGGGAAGAGAGGGAAAGAATGGAAAGAGAGGGAAGAGAGGGAGAGATGGGGAAGAGATAGGGCAAGGGGGAGAGAGAGGAAGAGAAAGAGAGTGAGAGAGAGAGAAAGGGGGAAGAGAGAGGGGCCCGACGGCCGACCAGCATCGATGGGCCATCGGAGGAAGAGCTCACCGGAGAAAGCCTCGGTTGTCGAAGAAGAGCGGGACGAAAGATTTCTCAAAGATTCTCTCTCTAGAAAAGACTAGAGAGAGAAGAATTCGCATAAAAATTTTACTATCCATTGTGTGCAGATTTTCTAGATAAGTCACGGTATACAACATCAACATGGTCCACGGCAGACTTCAAGAACAATACAACACTCCTACAAAGGCTCCATTTCAGGGGAAGAAATATATTGAGACTTGATATACGTTGTCAGAAGTGGTGTCTAATGGTAAGTTAACACTGCATCAAGGTTCAAATCTTATTCACAAAAATTCTTTGTTATCTTTAGTCCTGCAACCGGTGATCATCTTTAAATAATTATTGACTTATTTCTCATCATTTGTGCCGAGCTTTTTTCTGATTGAAAGGGAGGTTAACCCACCCAAATTTATTAATTAGGTGGAATATTCACTCATCATTTATGCCTATCATTATCTTCAGTCTCGTTCCTTGTTATCATCTTGAGTTATTACAAACTTTCTTATTTGTGCATTATCTTTGGTCTTATTCCCAATTATTATCTGGAGTCAAAGCACGCGCATTATCTTAGTTCTCGTTTCTAGTTATTACCTTGAGTCATCATTAAGACATTAAATCATCTACTTATTTTTGCCTTCATGTGCTACGCTGCGCGTGAGGAGGACTGCCACCTACACAACTAGAGGATCTTGTCCCAACTTGCACATATTACCTAGGAAGAGACCACGCACTGTTATAGTGCGGGCAGCTATCTCAAATGAATGATGAACTTCTTGGATCATTCACCTCTCATCCATCTCATTCCCTTATCTCGCAGCGACTGTTTGATAGTAAATTGCATTTGCTGCCTTGTAGATAAGGAATTCATGGTATTTTGTCAAAAAAAAAAAAACATGATAGGTTTTCTTTTTTTTTGGTACAGCACAGCTATGCAAATCATGCCCCATAAAAGTGCTAATACCCTAGGCAAGTCATGCAACTCACAAACAATGCATTCCTTTCGTAGGTATCTAAAGTTTTCATAAATAAATTAACTAATAATTGGCAGCTTGTTAATCTATACTGTATATAAAATTAATAGGTTCAAACTAAAAATATTTTCTCTTGATTTCGTTTATTTGTAGACATCCGATTTTTTATACCTCGAGGAGGGACGAAAAGTGTTATCTATGACAACGCCCCAGACCTCCATATTCCCATTCAAAGGGGTCTTGCTCTGCCACATCAAGCATTTCATATGCAACGCTCACTTTTTTGGGGTAACGGTGTCGTTGGCCTTTTTGGAGTCAACTGATGGTGATACTGAACGGTGGTTGACATAATGGCGATAGGTATCTATTATTTTTTGGTTGGAAGGCATCTATTATTATTACCATGTTGGTATTGTATAACATCCATTAAATAGTCTCTAGTTTTCTTGAAGAAGGGGATCGGCAAATGATGGATCCTATCCATCGGTTGCTTACAAGCCTGACTAATTGAGTTGGTTGTATTTAGACTATCTCAACATCCGTGAACTCCTACTTTTTGAGGTTAAGGCTTCTTAGTTCTCTATATTAAAGAAGGTTGGTTCGACCAAAGCAAAAAAAGAAGGTGGTTGGTTCTTAGCGTCACTCATCCCTAGAAGGGGCAAAAGACTTGAGGGGATTGGTTGGAAACGGTTGCCTTCATTTCTTTTCTAGGATGTTAAGGCAAGGCAAGATATTTCGTACCTCCCTTCCCCACAAAATCTCCTAAGTTAGCATCACAACACTTATTTTCTTTTAATTGACAGTTTAAATTTATTTACTACATCTGAATCCCTTTTAAAATCTTTCCTTCCAGTATATTTTGAAGTCCAAATAAACTAGATTCAATCTCTTTCTCTAATCTGACTTGCATGAGACTCTATAAAAGAACTGTACTCTATCATTTACTCTCACTCGTTCCCTTTCCCTCGCTCTCTCTCCACATTGCATGCATCTAGTTTTGAAATCAGTAATCATTATTTCTTTATTTTATTTGTCAATTTTTATATCAAGAATATCCTTCCCGAGTATCTCGAAAATATATTAATTACCTCACCTACCTTCTTGCTATTATATGTTCCTGCTGTCCATCATAAAACTCCAAAACAAATTTGACTTCATCTCTTTTTCTCTAATTCGAGTCCCATAGTGGAAGTTATCACTCAATCTCTTCTATCTTACCTCGGATATGCATCACTCGTACTTGGCTGCCAATCTTTTCCATAAATATAAGGATGTCTGTACTTAAAATATGCATCATAAATCTTTTTTTTTTAATGAATAAAATATAATAATAAATATAAAGGTCAAAAAATAGAGAATAAAAGAAAATATATGACCACCGCGGTGGCAATCCAGCGGAATGAGCAGGATGCGTATGACCGTGAGGGAGCTAATTTTGACGGTCTAGGCACAGAGTCTGGAGGAGGTTTCTGATCCTCTGGTTTGCAATAGTGCTGGAGTGATGTACTCATCCGTTGGGCTTAGTCATAAGTTAGTCTATATGGTAAGGAGGAAGAGTCCCCCTTAAAGAGTGCTCCTCGAATCGAACATTTTTCAGTAGAGATTGGGGCCCTATGGTTACCCCCAAAGGAGGTAGTTGCGTTGGATCGCTCTCCTACAATCCAGTTTCCGTACAAAAAAAAAATATAAATTAAAAAGAATAATAATTTTTAAATTTAAAAGAGTACAGTGATTTGGAGATGTGGATAAGAGATGGATAATTATTTTTTGAATAAAAAAATCTAACTTGTTTGGGATGTCTGGCAGAAATCATGCATGAAAAAAATAGAAATAAAGGACCCAATAAATATGCATGTTGATTAAATATTAAACTTTAATTGTATTTTGTATAGATATCGATGAAGAGATGAACCAAGATTATTATAATCATAAAATTAGATAGGTTTAATTTTAAATAATATATTTTCTCTCATTTGACAATATAGCATATATAAATTAGTCCCCACGAGCAAGTAAAAACCTTCTTGATCAAGGGTCTTTGGTGCTTTTAGATTCAATTTGGTTAGGATTAATCTGGTATGGAAAATAAACGCACGTTTGATTAGCATGTTTGATGTGAAAATGGAAGAGATGGATGATTAAAAAAATTGATGAGCCCCACGTTCATTTTTTAGAGAGAGAAGATAAAACAAATCTATATTAGGAGGATTGGTATTTAGTAAATTTCTGAATGATGATAATCTATATTTGATAAAAATATTCTCAATAATGAAATATTGATGATAATAAAAATATTGAGAAAGATAAAACTCAAAAAATAAAGTACACGTACGATCTTTGAATTTATTTTGATATCTTCCTAAATTTATTCAATAACAATTTTTTTACAAAAAAATCAAGATGTAAATGATATTACGCAAAAAGCTATATGATATAGTCATTATATAAAACTTATTAAATTAAAAAAATATTTTATGTTGATGAGTATATTTGTTAATTTGACCATATTCCTATACAAGATTATCTCTAACTAAATATAGTAATTTTTTAATATCATTTTGGCATAATGTTTTTATCAACCAAATGTGGTAAAATTATTTCCTCCACAATCAATTTTTTGGATAAATGATTCTAAAAAATCATCAAATTATCTCATAATCTGATATATCCCAGCTAAATGGATTCTTAGGGAAGACCAAGGCCTTGTGTCATGGTCGAACCTATCTCTGATTTTGGGAGCGAGTAAAATCCAGTGAGGTAAGGTCACTGCTTTTGGTGTTAATGGCATTCTCCTTACAGTTGGCCCTATGCGTACACTATGAAGTTGTCCGTTGGCTCATCATAGCTACCATGCGTTCAACATCCAAAAAAACAAATAAAATAAACAGCTCGATGTTTCGACCTGGATAAGCCAAGGCCTCTGGAGAAATCTGCATGTAAATTGCAATAGAAATCTCCACCGACAATAAAACAGAGAGCAACCTTCACCTCTACCTCCAAGACACAACAGACGTCACGATCATTGGTTAACATGGAGCCCAACCTGCATATGGACGGCGATACAAAGACAAAAATCTCCAAATCTTTGGTGACCGGAACTTCGTACCCAGGCAAGGATCTAACCGTGTTGCCGGATCGATTGCCTACACCGGAAAATAGTTACGCCGCGGAGAGACCACCAAAAGTTAGCCATGTAGCACGTTAGCATCAGCACAAATTTTGTCCACATCTTTCCCCGTGGAATCCCAATTCCCTTTCCACATAGAAGGAAAGGCGCGCGTTACTAGCACAGCCATGATTCACGTGAGCCATCTATCCCTTCGACTTTTTATATCCCAATGATTAGTGGTTAGAATAGAATAACCAAATCAAGGAAACGGTTGTCCGAGTGCAAAAGTGCTTCGATTTTGTTTGATTGACAAAGAAACAAGCAACAAGTGGGTGTTAATTGAGAGAGGATTAAATAAAAGACGTTTGGTCTCCTCTTTTGGTTCCAGGAGGGGGGTCAAATCCCCACGTTACACCTCACCGAAAGAAAAAAAAAATGCCCACGTTACAGGGTCAATTTTCTTGGCGGTTTCTCTCACTCAAATTATTTTTTCGTCTCTCCCTTGTCAGTGCCAGAGAAGATTGAAGCAAGGGAATAAGACCATATGTTCTTCTAGTTTACGTTGTCAGTAATGTCTCCCTTTGGGAGCGGGACGATTCCGGGTTAAATGTGAGGAAAGAGAAGTTGGGCCCTTTGGATGGTGGTGTGAAGACGATCAATGGCCCACAATGTGACATAACACGGACGAATGAAATAATGTTGCATGAATGTCTGAGTTCATGCTGTAGCTACCCAGTAGGGATTGGAAGGTAAGCTAATTGTCCTTTTCTTTCCCTTGGTAGAGAGGGTAAATGCCTAAGCAACTAAGTTGATCCTTCCTTCCAAAAAATTAAAAAAATTATCGAAACATCTTCTCAACTTTTAGTCTAATTTTATTTATATCTTTTATATTTTAAAAAATATCAAATAGATTATTCTAATTATCGATATATTCCAATATGATCCAATCGGCTATCTCCATTAAGAAAATGATGTCGTATATCCATCACATCATACTATTATTTATAAATGATAAAGTATTCTTACCTCCATCTCCTCCATCCTCCATCCTCTTCTTTAATTGATCCCTTTCTCTTCTGTCATCGGTGTCTCTTTTCTTCTCCTCCTTCTCCTCCTCCTCTAAACCATCTGCTCATGGTGGCTTTCTTCACCTCCATCCTTTCTGGGCCTTCTAGCCAGTAATCCATCCTTCTCCCTTCCCTTCCTCTTCATCTTCTTCTCCTCCTTATCCTCCTCCAATCTATTCCTTGTGGATGGCCCCTCTTCCCTCTTCCTTCCTCTCCTTCCTCCTCATCCAATTCTCCTCTAAGCCCACTTATGCACCCCATCTCTCTATGATATCCCCATCCACATCTATCCCTTCTTATTGGCAATCTGTCCTTTCCACTTCTCTTTATTCTCATCCATTTTTCTCCTCCATGGTGGCTCCTTCTATCTCCACCTTCTCTTATTTTTTCATTCATATTTTTTCTCTTTATCCTCTTTCTCCAAGCCATCCATAAGCCATCCTCCTCCCTGACAATCCCTTCCACCTTTGCCCTTTCTCGTTGGCAACCCATCTTTCTCCCTCTTATTTCTTCCAGCCCTCTTCTCCTCCTCTAATCCATTCATTATCAGCAACCCTTCTCCCTTCATACCCTTTCTCCTCATCCATTTTCCTTCTCATCCTTTTTTCCTTCAAACCCATCTATGAATAAGGGATATTTTATTTATTGAGAGAAAAAGCTAATACCATTTGTTGGTAAATAAATGACTGGATCACATTGAAACATATCAATTATTATAATAAATAATTTGATATTTTTTAAAATACAAAAAGTACAAATAAAATTGGACTAAAATTGAGGAGGTATTCATGTGATTTTTCTAAAAAGAATTATTCATATTATATGCAACTAAGTTATGGATATTATCCGTCCAAATTCGTTTTCATATCCGAATTAATTCAGATATAGAAAAAATTTAAGGATCCACTAATATCCGTATTCATATCCACAAAGAAAATTGATATGGATATGGATAGATAACTATCCAATCCATATTCGAATATCCGAATCTATAATATTCCTATATAATTTTATATAATATTTTAAATTAAAATATATATATATATAATCATATAAATATATTATTAACTTAATTTATCATTTACATAGTAATATCTTTGATTTTATAGTTGTAAAGTTTAATTATCTAAATTATATCTGTAATTATATCCATACTTCTAGTATCCGAATTGTATTCGTATCTATTTAAAATAAATATGAATATAAATTTTTGAATCCAAATAATATCCATATTTGTATTTGTATTCGTTAGACAAAATAAATGTGGATATGGATATACTGGTATCCGATTCATATCTAATCTGATTTCAGCCCTATATGCAATACATAAGAGTGCACACCACCGACATAGCCTCTTATTCTTATGGGCTCCTTTCATTAAGTACACATTGAATGGAGTCCCTAGAAATAAATGGCTGTGATTGGTGATGTAGAATAGTGCATCTAGGCATCACTTGACAAATAAAGCCCACATGAATGAGAGGCCATGATTGATGACATATACAGCTATATGGTGTATGTAATGCAGAAAATAATTTCTCCGCCTCTTGTTATGACAATGTCGAAAGATGCCACAGGGGCCATGAGGACACCCATGTTGTCGTGTTCCTCCGGGACAGTGGTATATCCCATTTGGTAGCATGAGCGTGTATGTGAGAATTTTAATTTTTCAATCACATTGTTTCTAGCCTAGTTCCAGTTGCATGAAGCGTTGGAGGAGGGACGATGCTGGTCCTTGTCATGTTACCACCGATATACTCATGCTGGAATCACAAGCTCGTGTGGGTATGTACAATCATAATGATTTAGTTGGAATAAAGCAATATGTCCGCTACTGTAGCCCACCCGCACGTTATTGTTACGGGACGATGACTCGATGGAACAATGGGGCGTTGGCATTTGTAGGAATAACTGGAGAATGGTATGCACAGTGTATGGTGTGTTTTTTCTTAGTTAGGCTTGTATGTAATTCATGGCTAGGAGAGTATTGCAGGGAAGTAATGGATACCTCAGATTTGCGCTTCTGAGAGAAGTGCTCCGTGTTATCTCCTCATTATTACCAGTGTTGCGGCCAATCCCCTCGTCGATCACGCCTGGTCGCCGGGAGCGAGCACCTGCACGGGAAGCCCACACGGACCGGAGGTAGCTCCGGCGGGA
>KE504816.1:88313-120812 GCA_000441515.1 Elaeis oleifera
AAAAGAATATGGATAGGATATAAGAATCAATAATTTAATGTTAGCCGGGTCCTATAAATAAAGAATCATACTAATTTTAAAGTATGCAACAACTTTATTTTCTTGTTTAAACTTATTTGTCGAGAAGAAGCTTGCTGTTGCAATGGTGGATGCCAGTGTTGATGATCGGATTTTAAGAAAAGCTTGCCTGGGATCAAGGTGGGCCATCACCGTCATTAGTGGTGGTTGTGGCGGCGATCACGAGTTTAGAGGATCTATGAATGTCCAATCAAAATGGGGAAGATGATGACTGAGGATTATTATTCGGTTGGAAATGAGAGAATTCGGATCTCTCGATTGCACCGACGATGGTGAGCCGAAGAGACAGCAAGGCACCAAATTCTTGCCATCTCTATCTATATTGTTATTATCCTGTTCATGATTACTTATTCACTAAATAGAATGATCGTAAAATTGACATAGTACATAATTAACTAACTATGATATATAGTATAATTAACATTATATACAATTAAATGAACACTACACATAATTAAATGAACATTGTACACAGTTAAATTAATATAGTACACAGTTAACTAACTATGATATACAATTAAATTAACATGGTATATAGTTAACTAAATATAGTATAAAATTAAATTAATATAGTATACAGTTAAATGAACACTGCATACAGTTAAATAAATAATGTACACAGTTAAATTAATATATTATACAGTTAACTAAGCATAGTATATAGTTAAATTAATATGGTACACAGTTAAATGAATACTGCATATAGTTAAATGAATACTGTACATAGTTAAATTAATATGGTACACAGTTAACTAATTATGGTGTATAGTTAAATTAATATGGTATACCGTTAACTAAATATGGTATACGGTTGAATTAATATGGTATACAGTTAAATAAATACTGCATACAATTAAATAAATATTGTTCATAATTAAATTAATATGGCACATAGTTAACTAAATATGGTATATAGTTAAATTAATATAGTACACAGTTAAATGAATACTATACATAGTTAAATTAATATAGTATACATTTAACTAACTATGATACACAGCTAAATTAACATGGTGCAAAATTAAATAAATACTATATATGGTATATAGTTAAATAAACACTGTACATGGTTAAATTAACATGTTACACAGTTAACTAAGCATGGTATATAATTAAATTAATATGGTACATAGTTAATTTATCATTGTATAATATAGTTAAATGAATATTGTACATAATTAAATTAATATGATACACAGTTAACTAAATATAGTACACAGTTAAATTAATATGATACATAATTAAATGAATACTGCATATAGTTAAATGAATATCATATACGGTTAAATTAACATAATACACAGTTAACTAAATATAGTACATAATTAAATTAATATGGTACATAATTAAATTAACATGATATACAGTTAAATTAACAGTGTACACAGTTAAATGAATATTGCACATAGTTAAATTAACACTGTACATGGATAAATAAATATTATATATAACTAATTTATTATTATAAATAATTATATATATGGTACATAATTAATTTGCCACTAGGTCTAGAGGAGTATGGAGGGCCTGGAGGAGGGTGACCCCTTGGGTGCTGTCGGAGGCAATGCCGCTGAAGTCGATGATGTGGACTACGCACTCTCCTTCCATTGCCTCGAGGATGGCCTAATTGAAAATGAGGAAGCGAGGCAGATGAAGGGTCAAAGGGCGAAGAAATGGCGGTGGACGAGGAGGCCTTGGGCATCGATCGGGTTGGCATCATCGACAGCGGGTGGAGAGTGCAGTAGAGGCCTGACCAAGAGCAGAGGATGCAGTGGCGAGTGAGATTCTCTATGAAGTAGGACACAATGTGCTGCATGGTGTCGCTGTCGGAAGCAGCAAGAAGCAAAAAATGCTCGAAAATATGTTGGTATGTTTGAGCTTGCCAGTGGCGACATGGTTGACGCAATTGAGGAGGAGATGGATGGGATACAACTTCCTCTCGTTGAACTTTAGCTCTCATAGCCATGTCACCAGCGGCAACATCAACTGCATTGCCGGTGAGAGGGATATCAATGAGAAACACTGTAGCGATGATGATGTTATTGATGATGATCCCTCATTCTGCACCATTCTTCCCATCAACAATATTACTTTATGTTAGATAGATTTTTCAATCAAATCTCCTGCAAAAATCTCAAAACAACAAAATAAAAACTCCATGCAATATCTCTTTGTAACTGCAGTAGAAAAGAGAAAGATTCTGGTTTTGAAACGAGGAATCAAATTTTCTTATAGTGAAATGGGTTGAAAAGGAGAGGGGTTTTGGAAGGGCCAGTGGCAAGTATCCATGTGGAGGGGAGAGCCAACATCCTCATATGCGAGAGATGTGTGGGAGGGAAGAATCCAGTTGGCGGTGATTTGTGGGAGGGAGAGCCCGTGCCGGAGGGGTGAAAAAATACAAAGGGTATTTTGTTCTTTATGAATTGAAAGTTACAAAGGCATTTAAGTATGAACCGCTTGTTATAAAAATTTTACAGAAGTTAAAATTAAAGTATGGTCAACAAATGGACTGATCATTAAAATCTGCAAAAAAAAAATTGTTAATACGATGGCAGCGCTGCCGTAAAAAGTATCCCAGGCAAAGTGAGCTGAAGTCTTGTTAGAGGATGTGATTGGATTCCTCATTAGAGACCATTTTGGTTGTCTTATCTACATCGGTGTCATTGTCCAGCTATATTTGTTCTTATTACTGAATCGGGAGCTATTTGGGAAGATTTTGTGCTTTCATTCTACAAATCTTGATATAGAATAGAATTACTTGAAGATGATTCTATCATGGTTAGTGATTGGATTAGTAGGAAGTCTCTTTCTAGACCATCAAATTCTTCTTATCTGATATTCTCCATCCATCCGCAACTTTGCAATTTTTCGATGCAAATCATATTTTCATACGAGCTAATTATCCTCATAATGGTTGACCAGCAGGGATTCTAGTTATAATGTCCATATTGGTGAGACTTTGCTTCTGAAATTAGCTTCGTTGTTGCAATTTGATTATATGTTGTTTCTTGTGAACAATCTCATTAGGATCACTTAAAGGTGTTCCTTTTTTATTTTTTACTTGTAAGTGACATGAAGTTTTAGTGGCTACCAAAGTCGACCATTAGACTGAACTTCTAACTTTGCGTTGAAAGAAAATATCCCACTATACTTTATATGGAGATGTAACTAGTTCATGCATTCTGAATTGCTACAATATCAGCCTCATATTTTCTACATTGCCCAAATAAATCTTAAATCTACCCAATTCACCGGTAAGAACTTTCAAAATCTACCGTAAAAATGGGAGTGCTGCAATATATACACCAAAATAATAGCCATAAATGCATGAGTCATTGGATGAATTTTAAATTTACTGTAAGCCTCCACATCAGCCATGGACAATTGGAACTTTGGCCATTACCAAGAACCTCTGAAGTTCAGATCAACTTGTCTACAAGACGGTCACATTACGGACGACAGCTCAGACCTCAACCGTAATCGAGGTGTTTGGGGGTTTGAATCCCTGGCATAACTAGAGTACATGGACTCAGACCTCTGTCGTGGCCGAAATATTCGGAGGTTGGTCATAGCCGATATGGAGAAGATCGATCATAAAAGGCAACTATCCTAGTTGGAAAAAATTCGTAATTTTATGATTTTGGAAAGTCAAAACAAGGAAGGAGATCGCCAGAAATATGGAAACGATCACCGCCAGCTTAATTAGCGTGCAATAACCAAAATCAGTTAGTTTCTGAGCATGCATGACTCCAATTCCTTCTTTATAAATAGAGGGAGCATGAATCATCAAGGTAAGCTTTTGAAAAATATTCTCTCCTTCTTGTTCTTCATACTTGAGCGTCGGAGGATTCTCATCGAAAATATTCCGGTCAGAATTTTTTGTAGATCTCAAGCTGATCTCCGGAGATCGCCGCTTCTGCATAATTTCATTACCTCAGCCACAGAGACCACCCCATATCTTTGAGATTTAGCAACAACAAAATCTATTTGGGCAATAAGGAAGATGCAACATTGTCATTGCAACGATTCAGAATGTAAAAGAATATTTGTAGCTCAATGCAAAACTTTTTAACACTTTTAACTTTGCAGGGCAAAGCTAGGCTCATGACTCATGAATGTGACTTGCAATTCACAGATCACAATGAAGCCTCCGTTCAAAATGACCAACTAGTAAATGATATAAAATTTAAAAATCACTCGAGAGGTTAAAAGTGAAAGGTGCAACGGGTATCTCCTTTCATCAAGATAGTCGAGAGGGCATGTCCGCATATGCATGCACACAA
This sequence comes from Elaeis oleifera, assembly GCA_000441515.1. Classification (NCBI taxonomy): domain Eukaryota; kingdom Viridiplantae; phylum Streptophyta; class Magnoliopsida; order Arecales; family Arecaceae; genus Elaeis; species Elaeis oleifera. The sequence goes on from KE504816.1 coordinate 92,675, forward strand.
AAGATCCTCGTATAGATTCTGGTTGTTTTCATCTCACATAGCGACTAGTGTCCAGCCTCTTTCATCAAACGGGTAGTTCCTGAGCAAGTTATATATATATATACCGAAGCGGAGAGCTTTGTCCGGTCGGCAAATGCATGGTCCTTCTCGCCTCAAAGAACACTTCTTTGACAGGCGAACCCCACAGCACATGCGCCATGCACGGAAAAAACCATCACCTATACACATCCCTATGGCCGTCACGAAGGATGGAAAAATGGACCTTCTCTCTGTACTTCTCTGCAGCTAGTTAACAACAATCAACTGGATGCCATATCAGAACTCAATTTGGCCGGGCATAATCTTGATCCAAATCAGGGTCCATGATCAAGATGATGCCAGTAGGTGCCCAACCCAGGCCAAGATTAGTAATTGAACCCAGCCAAAACAGGACTTGGGTACAATCGAACCAGTCCGGCCGTGGACCAAACCACCGACCGCACCACGTGAACAACCACCCAAACGCAGACCCTCCTCGCCTGCTCACAGAAATCACATGGGGTGGGGCCCAGATCCAGTGCATCAATAGACGTGCACATCCGTTGGGTGTACTGCTCTAGAGCCTCATCAACAGCGTATCGTCCCGTCTTCTCCCGGCCGTTCCCGGCCCACTTCCTCTGACCGGCCCAGAGGCAAGTACTACTGTAGTTAACTCCGCTTTCACCTTTTCCACCGCTTCCCACTTTCCCCAATAAGAATACGCTGCAGTTATTCCCGCTCAATCGGTTAGTTTCAATTTTCCGCTCCCATCGGGCGCCAGGCCGTACCATCCCTTAATTTAAACTCCAAGCTTTCTCTTTGCACCAAGTTCTCCAACCAAATTAGCTTATATTGCCACGTTTCACTGGGAGATTGGTCGTACGCTGTTAAGCTAAGCAATTAATTGGTGCCAAACAGCCGAAGGTGCCGTTGGTGGGCTCCCATCCGTAATTTCCCCGCTACCAAATTTCTCCACGCTGGCTCTACTCTCCGCCACGTCACCCCGACTCCTCGGCCCTCGCTCGCTGTCCGATCCCCCACACCGCTCTCCCCAATCAATTCATTGCATCAACTCCCCAAAGTTTTCCATCCTCCTTCCCAACATATTCCCCCACGAAGATCTCCCTCCTCTCTTCCTCTCTCTCTCCCTCCCTCCCGTGATCTCTTCTTCGACGCCGGCGTCTCTCTCCGAAAATAACCACGTTGCTTGCTTCACGAAGGGGAACCTAGACCCCTCTTTCCTCTCCTTTTTCCTTCTTTATTAGAAGCGAAGCATGTGACGTCTGACCGCCCGAATCCTCCTCAGTCCACTCCACCCTTATATTCCCACCCCTTTCTCTCCTTCTCCTCCTCTCTTCGGCGGAGGGAGAGAGAGAGAGAAAGAGAGAGAGGGGAGAGAGCTCGAATAGTGCGGGCAATGGCGGGGTCGTCGTCGTCGAGAGGGAGGAGCAGCTCCCCTTCGGCTACCGGAAGCCTCTCTCGAGCTCCTACTCCTCGTCGTCCTCCTCGTCCTCGTTCATGAACGGGCGGCTGATCCCGAGGTCTTCGCCTTCCTCGGTTTCGTCCCACTTTTACAGCTCGGTCAAGGGAACGCCGAGATCCGTGACGCCCAGCCGCGGCCGCTCCGATCCCTCCAGGGGCCGCGCTCCGATCAGCTACCTTCCAGCGGACGAGCTCGTCGTGGAGCCGGCCGACGGTTCGAGATCCGGCGATAGCATTACGGTGACCGTTAGGTTTAGGCCGTTGAGGTAAGGAGACTGGATCTGGTCGAGTCTAGATGGATCCGTGGTTTCTTCGATTGGTTTGGTGGATTTGGAGGTCTAGGTTTTGAGGATCTAGAACTGGTTCTTTGTTGTGTCGATTGCGTGATTGCAGTGAACGGGAATTCCAGCGTGGGGATGAGATTGCCTGGTATGCTGATGGAGATAAGACAGTCCGCAGCGAGTACAATCCGGCCACTGCTTATGCATTTGGTAATGTTTCTTAGCTAATTTCTTTCAGTTTAAGAAGCAATGCGAGATCTGATCTAGATTGTAAGCACTTCTTTTATCCATTATATATATGTTTTTGAGCAAGAGTTTTGCTGTTAAGTGTTCCTTATATTTATTTTGCTGTGTTTTCAAACCTTTTCACATGGTGTTCTCTTCTTGAATGAAATTGGCATGTGTTTCTGCATTCGACTAGCTGATCAAACTAAACTATAGCTATTAAAAATCAGAATTGAACCTGATAACTTGCCAATGAAATAACCCATTGGAAATCAGCTGAACCTAGATTTTCGTTGGCAATGTGAATTTCAACTTTCTAGCAGCAAAATTGCATAAGCTTGATTAATAAATACATGCATTGTAATTTATTATAGATTGAATATGGATTTTGTACGTTGTGCAAATGCATGAAGACCAGATGATCATGATAGTCTGTTTATTGCTGCAATTGATTCATGTGTGGGCATTTTAGGTCATCAAGAACTCACATTACATTATTTCATGAGCATTTCTTCATATTTGATATATTCATCTGATTCCTTTTTGGCTCTGTAAATCTCCTCCCTCCCCCCTCCCTAGTTGTGGCACAATGCAAGCACTCGTGGTATTAAATTAATTTATTTTTGTTTAGATAGAGTCTTTGGTCCTGCAATAACTTCTCAGGCGGTCTATGACGTGGCTGCTCGTCCTGTTGTTAAAGCTGCAATGGAGGGCATCAATGGTACGTCTCCTTAGTTTTGGTTCTAATATCTAGCTGCAAGTGCATTCCACTCTTAACGTCTTGTATATTTAGTAACAGAAAAGTGGATTTAAGTTTCGAGTCAGATTCGTTGTTCTTAAATCTCACTGGTCGGATTTGGTTTTTCTAAGAAGAGAAAATCTAGCTTCAAAACATGTCTATGAATGCTTACATTGTTATTATTGTTATTTGGACATTGATATTTGGGTTTGTAAGGCAAGTGCAGCTCCAATAGCTGGACTAAATGTCTGCTTTGTTGGTGTTGCCTCATACATCTTTTCCTTTTAAAAGGGGACTAGTAAGTTAATTAATGATATGCGTCAACTCTACTTGTTTGGCAACATATAAATTGGCTAATTTGGCTAATGACAAAACAGATAGTCAGCAGCAAAATATTTGATTCAGTCCGAGCAGATGAGTGACTATATGTATGGTTTACTTATCATTATCGTCTTCGACTTTGTTCAGGGGCTCTTTGCATGTTGATATAAAATACTATGGAAATTTTCCATGTAAGTTTGCTGCTAGGAATGAGTTAATGGTGGGAGGGAAGAAATCTTCTGGTTGAAGAAACTTTAGGTTGTGATATCCCAAAAAGATTAGGATAAGGAAAATCAACTTTCTAGTGGAATTGTTTATCCCATTTGTTCTGTATTGCAGGCAGTGGAGGCTACAGTCTGGTGTTTTGTTGCCTAAAATTCTTCTCTCCTGTCACTGGTTTCCTTTCAGTTTTAGCCAAAGACTTAATTTAACCATGGCAGTATATTCCTTCATCCAAAAAGGCCTTAGACTTTTGGCAAGTCAGGAGGAATTTTGGAAGGTTGCATTTTGGTTGTATGAGCTTAAACCATGACTGGTAAGGTAGAAGTCCTTATCCACCAACTAGCCCATTTATATTACATGGTAGGCCCTTATCTTGCCTAAATTTGCGTAGCCCTGGATTTGAACAACAAGAGGGTTGTTTTTGGATTGACAACCAATCACAAAATTTGCTTAGTCCTTCTGTTTAGCCTTCTTCACTTTGATTTGTGTTCCACATCCATTCCCGTATTTGTCTTGGAAATAAAATTTCAAGATTGAATCTTAGCCACAATACTTCATCAATCCTTTTGGGTGGCTTGCTTATCATGGTACTATCCAGTAGAGTCTTAAAGATTTCACAGTCATCTCAAAATCTGATACAAAGCTTTTAAAAGATGGTCAATCCCTGGCATTTTATGAGACTTTGTAGGGCAGTTGGTTGGTGGGAGGCCTTAGAATAACATGTATAAATGAGCCCTTTCCACATTTGCATTTGTAGTTTGTTAAATTTGACTGATTGACACACACTAAACAGAGATTTGTTATCATGGTCCTGGTGAGTTCAAGTTGAGTTTTTGTCACATGCTGAATTTATAGATCTGCACATTCACAGCAAGAATTTTGGGCAAAACTAATGCCAATGATATTACCACACGAATCGAAGACGTTATTTCTATTCCCATTCTATATGTAATCTTCTATTTTTTTTTAAAAATTTAATCGTCCATATGGAAATATTCCAGCTCGATGTCTAGTAATATAATGCTCAAAACTCATATAAGTATCCAGATGATGCATTATAGTACTGTGAAATTTCATGCTATCAACTTTATTCTGCTGCACTATTAATTAGTACTTGCCAGTAAACATCCTTGTGGAACAATTCATGCATATATTGATGGCAACACTGCTGCAACATATGTAATTCTAAAAGTGGGTCATTGAATAAACAATTACAGCCAAAGCAGTGTTTGAGATTGCTATCTGATATTGCTTGGTATTGCTGACGTGGATCAACAGGATGTGGAATTTTGAAAATCTTTTATTGTTAACATTTAGGCAATTTAGAGGGTAATTTACAATTTCAAAGCATTCCAGAAATACTTACTGTTGGAATGAAATCTTAATAGTGGTAGTTGGGCTCTTATATGAAAATCCAGATCTAATCTTGCATTACAATTTCAAAGCATTCAAGTACTTACTGTTGGAGCGAAATTTTAGTAGACATAGTCAGACTCATATATGAAAATCCAGATCTAATCTTACAAAGCCTGGATCTAACCTTCAAATCTAAATTTGAAATCTTTGGTTCACATATCTGTTTCTCATGAGCAACAATATTATTGGCTATTGTAAGAAGTTTAACTAGTGTATGCCCTTGTTGGTGAAGTAATGAACTCGAAAATCACATATATTCTTATATATCCTGTCCGTTGTTTTTATTCACCTTTTTTTTTTTTCTAGGATTCTTAGTTTAATCTCAGTGAAAGGGGGCCTTCTTTATTTACAGTATCTTGTATATCTTTTACTGGTTTCATTGTGTGATTAGTTATTGCTTTATTACATCATGCTTCTTTTTAGTGCTCTTTTGATAACTGAATTAAAAAAAAACCTTCCTCATCATAATTCTTTTAACTTGTAGGAACTGTTTTTGCCTATGGTGTCACTAGCAGTGGGAAAACTCACACTATGCATGTAAGTTAATTATTCCATAATCTGATGTCCTGATGATTATATGACCTGTCATTTTGAGAATAGTGTACTATTTGTGTTATACACTTGTGGGTTTCTATATTTCACTAATCAGTTCAAATATAGTATGTTGATTGGTGCTTGCTTCCTCTTACACATGCATATGAATCAATCTGGTTATGATGGTGCTCCTTATTTCAAATGGTTCTTCAACTTCAAGTCTGTAATTCTGTAAGCTTGACTCAGTTTTCTCTAGTCTTAATTTTCAGGTTTGCTGTACACATTTTTCATCATCTGGGCATTGTCATCACTCTGTAACTTGAGAAAATGGGATATGTCTGAGTTTTTAACTTGAAAGCCAAGGTTTAAAATTCAGAGGCACAAACCTGTCCTGGTTATTGAGTGGTATGGCATGCCACAATACTGATACAGGGTACTGGATGGCACAACAGGCACTCTGGTATGGTATTGGTGGTATAGGCTGGTACAAGCCTAGCGGTATGCCTGTGTATCAACTGCTATGTTGAATCCATGGTGAAGAGATTGTCTGGTGTTTGGTAGTAAGATCAGTTGATCATCCTTCCTCCCACAAATGGAACAACTGATATTTAGTTTATGGTTTGTTAAATAAATTATCTGCAGTCATGCATTTTTTTTTTAATATTAGCTTATTCATACTGTTTACTAGTAAACAATTGTTGTTTTGGCTGTTTCGCTTTGCAAGATGTCAGTAAGTTTACCTCATTCATGGTCAATGTAGATACACTCATTACAGCTTTTAATAGTTGGATATAAAATTCAATGTAATCAAGAATTTGTTGTAGAAGTTTGAGCATTATTTAAAATAGGCACATTCTCTGTGTGACAGAGTTAGGATTGCTGTTCCAGGAATGGTGTGTGATTCGGGTTTAGGTTGTTTCTTTTTGAGTCTAACTGCTGCGTCAAGTAGATTATGCCTGTATACAAACTCAACTCTGCATTTAATGAATTTTAACACATCAAATTGGGGATCAACTAACACCGTGATCTTGTTCTAACTCTTGTGGATGAATATTTGTTCCTATGGCATGAAACATTTACCAAAAGTATCTACTTACAGTTTGTTACTTATAAATGTTCCAACAGGGACAGAATTTGGAATTTCATGCTCTAACAATTATTCCTGCTGTCACCATTATGTCATCTATGTTTTGTTTATAATCTTATATATTGAGTCTGGCATGGTGGTTAGTCATCATATTGCTAGGCTGGGACATTGCCTATCATGTCTTCATTTGTTCTTGTATTTCCATGTCTTGACCTTTGATTATTGACACAAATTTTAATGGGAATATTATTGACACAAATTTTAATGGGAATATCGTTTTACTGACTTATTTATTGGTTATTCTTTTATTTTGTAGGGCGATCAGAAATCTCCTGGAATCATACCATTAGCCATCAAGGATGTCTTCAGCATTATCCAAGATGTATGATGAGCATTAACTCACAAACTTATATAAACATATTGTTCATTTATTTTTGTCAAGTTGGCCAAAACGAACTATGTGCAACAACTTCTTAGTACGATTTTTTGGACAGCTGAAGTTTTGCTACACAACTTACTTTACAACAATTAGTTCTATATTTGTCTTTGGAAAGGTTATATATTTTATCATTATCTAATACTGCTGATTAGTCTTAAGCAATGGGTCTTTGTTTGAATATATTCTAAATTGACTGTCATATTTTCTGATATAATCCGACTACCGGGCCTTTTGACAGAATTAATGTTAGTCATATCTTGAAACAAAATATCCACTTGATAAAAATTAGAGTATGATGTGATGCTAACTGTGACTTAAGGGAACAAAGTGGCATGAATTGGAGTGGCCAACTTCTGAATATTGATAAATCCTTTGATTAGAAGAACTGGATTTTAAAAAAGAGAAGTATTGTTAGAAAACTAAGTAAATGGAAAGATGAAATGAGCAAATAGATCAGGAGAACTGATATATTAGCGGAAACACTTAAAAAGGCCAAAATAATCCTAGTATATCGGCCAAAAAGTAACAATAAGAAACTAAGAAAAGGAACTTCAGAAGCTGCAATTAAGGCCTATGAAACTTAATTTGATTCTTAGATGGGTCGCAATGAGGCAAGCAATTGATCAAATTTTGACATAGGGAGAGGTGACAATAATATATAACCATATGCCCAAATTAAATTCAACAAGTTTAATAGATGAACTTGGTAGAAGAAAATAAGCATTCTTTGATGACTTTCAAAAGTCCCATTCACTTTCTATAAGCACAGTTGCCACCTGATCGGAAATATAAAGGAAAAATGGGGGTGAACCGCCTATGGGTATCTCGGGCACACCAGTCTTCATTGGCAATGCTGGCAGAAAATGAAGAAATTCTGCAACACTTGCTTGGATGCATTCTGTTCCAGTTAGAGTTTGGTCTATCTAGAACAATCATATCTGTGCAAAGTGAACTAAACTCTTGCCAAAACTAAGGTAATGTTAGCTAATTGTAAGCTATTACAAAAAGTGAAGCATCTAAAATTTTCGAGATGATGATGACTATTTCAGAACCACTGTAGCAATTACATCCTCAAAGTTGACCAGCAAGTTGGATAAGTAACAACGATGCAATAGAATATGGAGGCAGTAGTCCAATACAGTAGGATACCTCCCAGACCTGTAGAAAGTAGAAGACATGATGTATGGTCTATAAAGATGCAATACACAAGGAAATGCACCATTATCCTGAACATTATCTAATGATTTTCATCTCTGATTTATTTTTGACTTTCAAAAGTTATTAATTTTACGTTGTCAATATGCTAAATTTCCTCCTTGCATTACTAGTCTTAGCATGCTTTAAGCATTGGATATGTTGGAGCATAACACTTATGTTTTTGGCAGACTCCAGGAAGAGAATTTTTACTTCGTGTGTCATATCTTGAAATATATAATGAGGTAAGTATTCACTAATAAATTGAGAGAATGCAAATGAATGTCCACTTATTCTTAACTGATGTAAGAACTTAGAATCTTGTCATTCTCAGTCTATCCTATGTTCATATCTTAAGCATATTATACTCGTCCGTTTACCCTTTATGTGGAGTTCATATATATAATATAATATTTCCCAAAAGGCATGATCAATTTCTTACTGACTAATCCATCAAATAATTTCCATGCTGATTATTAGAAGTCTAATATTATCATGCTTGTAATAAATTTGCCAACTTCTTTTACATTCTATCAGTGCCATGACTTTCACTGTCATTATATTTCTTGAATATATCGTATATTTGTTCCATAATTACTGACCTGCAGAACTCTTGTATGTTTGTCATTCCAGGTGATAAATGACTTGCTTGACCCCACCGGCCAGAATTTACGTGTCAGAGAAGATGCTCAGGTTTGAAGCTTCATCACCAAACAATAAATATTGGTTTACACCTTTAGTATAATCAATCAATCTTAATTAAACAGTCAAAGGCTAACCCAATTCAATGGATGTGTCTATGCATGGTCTTCTATGCTTGTTTTGTTTAATTTTGCATCAGATCCCTCTTTTCTTATTCTGCAATTAATTGCTCCCTGTTATAATTTTATATAACTTCAGTTGTTCATTATAATTCAAAGATCTGCATGTTTTTGTTCCCCCTTACCATCAGTATATTTACTGAATGCGTGTGCTGACGTGTGTTAAGTCCAGTACTAATCCGAAATTGCTATCATCATTACTTCTATGTGGTTTAGTTTGTAAAATTGTCTGTTTCATCTTATTGTTCATCCACCCTTGTTCCTTACACTTCTTGTTGTGTTGGTTTATATGTTACTTTTGCAGAAATGTTGATTGGGAATGAGTTAAATGTTTTAGGCTTTAAGCAAAAAATTGCAATGTTTGTTTCTTATGTTCTCAGGATATGAGGCTTCATAGTACTGTTGCTGATAATTGTAAATTGTAAATGTATTACAAATGCGGATATTCAAAAGCACAAGCAGTCGGAAGTATGTAACAGGTACTGTGGACAGATTAGATTTGATGGTCAAATAACCTGGTCATGCAGTAAATAAGCATCATGGAGATAAATATTTTGAGATGCTAATGCTTGCTAATATATTAGAAAGGGACAACATGATTAGTTTGCATATGAGGTAGCCTCAAAGTAACTTCCTAAAAGCATTGTTGATGATCATGTATGGCATGTGACAAAAGCCACATATTGTCATGGGATACACATCATGTGTCCTGGCTGATGGTTTGTGGATAGGTGGGAAGACTTAGAAGTTACAAATTCCTGCTTTGATATTGTGATGAGTGTTGTAAAGCTATAATAGAAGATTCGCCATTGTGACTACTTGAATTAAAAAATGTTCCAACAAAAGTGTGATCACAGAGACACAGATCGCATTTTGCTTATGTGATTACTAATGCTCTTATTTGTTATTATCTTTTTGAGGAAATGGGAAGAAATCCACCCAAATTATTCTTGTTATTATCATGAACTGTTAAAATCTCTGGAACTTCAGATTTATTGTGTTAAAAATCTCTGGCCACTTTTCTCTATACTTCTATCTTTCCATTCTGGAATTGGAACCTTAACAATCCCTCTACTCTCCCTTTCTTTCTTTTCCTTTGTTAAAAGGTTCTTGCTTTTCATGCAGTAAGCATTAAAATTTTGCAGGGAACTTATGTTGAGGGCATAAAGGAGGAAGTTGTTTTGTCTCCTGGACATGCACTCTCTTTTATTGCTGCTGGTGAAGGTGATGCTCCATATGAGACTATTGCATTGTTCTATTACAAAATTCTATTCAACATTTTAAATACCAACCTGTATAGCTTGATATGGTTTAAGCTTTACTGGCCCTGTATGGTACCTGTAAGGTGCCCCTGTACCGACATATGGTATGATGTTGTGCAAACACCAGCAGGGTGCCATGTGTTGGTACAGGAGCATACTGTAGTATACTAGCCAATATTGATATGATATTGGTGCAGGTTTCAATATGCAGACTTAAAACAATGCTCTATAGGATGCAAATCTTTTTATTTGCTTCATTTTATGCTAATTTTATTTTTTTCTGCAAAGAAGCTTGTCAAATATTAGTATATCACAGAGAAGGAATATTGTTAGCAATTGTTTCCTAAACCTATAAGTGTAAAGCCATCAAGCTGAACGTATACTTAGTGTAGACTTATTTATTGCAGAAATGTTTCAATTTTGTAAAAGAGGTTTTTTTTTCTTATTATTGGAAACATGAATTTGTTTTCTTCTCCATTTTTCAAATAAAATTTGAATGTTGGTAGGGCCCTAGTGGTTTCAAGTTCTGATATCACTTTAAAAATCATCAAAGTAACCTCCGCTCTGTAATGATTTCTTTGGCCTTTTACTGTTGCTCATGGGCATGTGCTGTGTATTAACGTATCCATGTCTACATAGCATAGTGGGATACTGAGTTGAAACCTTGGTTCTCTTGGCTGACTTTTGGAAAATGTTTTGAGGGAATTAAAGATTCTATTGTTGTTTGATGCTGTGGACAACAATGGAGTTTTTCTTCATTCTTTTGGTTCCATGGTCTGATATTTCACATATATTCTTTTAGCAATGCTAAGACCGATGCCGTCCAGCATATATTTAATGTAATGTACATGCTCATATTTAGACATATGTACCTGACTTGCTGGCCTTGTTAGGGCTTTTATGTACCATTGGAGATTCATAGGTGATGGATTCTTGTTTGCAAAAAGTCATCATTTATGTGAGGGAAAAATGATGATCCAGTTAAATAATCTTTGTATATCATTCAGTTAATCTTACTTTCTATTGTCTTTCTGCATTAAGGGTCAATATGGTCACATTTTTTGAGCAATGTGAACTATCTGATCAATACCATCATCACTCGAGTAACTGTCACCTTTTACTGTATTTTTTTATTCTTAACTGGCATGAACGTTCTGAAACACTGTTGCAAAGACATGATGGTATTCGTTCGCATAGATATTCTTAGTGGCCATTTTTAAATTACTGACTATGTTCTGCAAGTCTCTTCCTGCATTGTTTTTGTGTTGCATACAAGACCTTGGTAAATTTTTTTGTTGTGTTACATTGGTTCTTTAAAACGGAAACCTATAGTTGTAGTCAAATAGACATCTCAGTAATTGGTTCTTCAAATTCCACTAATGTAGAATTTTTATTGTATGGCAATTTCTAACCATTATAGTGCCCGATCATAAACCTCCTCGAGTCTTAATTTGCTGGGATGGCATGCTGTCATCTTTGCTTGTTGGCATTTGGAATCTGTAAAATGATATTGACAATTATAGTTTGGAAATCTGAGGGTCCCAAATACTTTGGTGTTCTTCAAATTATGTGTCTATCTGATTGACATTTGACCATTGTGCTTCTCTAAAGGATTGCAATACGAAATTTTTATTAGTGCCCAAGCTTGCTATGATCATATTAAATTTTAGCGATTATTAAGAATCTACCGGATAACTGATTGAGGTAGCTTCTTAGATGAATTTAGAACATATCTAATTTACTGTCCATTTTGACCATACATGCCTTTAAGCAAATCCATTCTTGTTAAGAATCTTCTAACATGCCTCCTTCGAAATACCCAACTTTCTACCTGATAATATAAACGTATTGATGTATGTATGTGGGTCTTGTGCTTGTATGTATGGTTTAAAATCATAACTGCATATGCATTAGAAATGCTGTTTCTGCCATATTATTGCAAGTCATTGTCAATATACTATTTCCTAAAGTTTTATTTTTTTTTAAATTTTTTTGGCAGATATTTTTTAAAGTTTCTGATCATCTGAATTTTGCAGTAGTTGAAGGCCTTATCTGTTTGCATCCTTACCGGTAGATTCTAGACAATCTTATTGTAATTTGCTTGTTTCACATTTGCAGAGCATCGTCATGTTGGTTCTAATAATTTTAACTTGTTCAGTAGCCGAAGTCACACAATATTTACCCTGGTATGCTGTAATACTTCTGAAAAAAATTATATTGCAATATTGCTAAGGTAGATACTCCTGTTACGTGAAATGCTATGCTTTTTGTTGACTTGTTTCATGTCTCCTTCTCTCTTTTTAAATGTTTGATGAACATTATGATCCTTTTTTTCTTGCTATCTGCCTTATGACTTAAGGGTCTAGTTCTTTAATCAATCCACTCAGATTTACATCAAGTAAGTTTTCTTCAGATGTGCAGTGTCTTTTTGTTTAAATTGAGGAAGAAAGAGGTAAGACCTAGAACTTAAAAGCTATTAGACACAAAAGATGGAACTAATTCTATAATTCATTATTTAAATTTTTTTTGTCTTAATTGGTTGAGAGATTGGGTTTATGCCCTTGAACACTTGATCTCTCTGGGTCAATAATCTTAAAAGCACCTTAGGGGCCCTTGTCCTACCTCTACCACAAGATCCTATCCCTTGCCAAGAAGCTGTCAACCTTGAGCTGTGAAACTGCTTTGCCAGGCTTCCTACCACCCATCCCACATCCTATAATGTATCCGAACACATTGAGCCCATTCCTTTGGAGAAGAGCAGACAACAACCAAGGGGAAAGAGCTCTATGCTAGGTCTACCATCTGGCTTGCTTGATGACCATGGGTATATCACAAAGTGCTGCTCAAGTATTTACTGGCCTTGCTGTTTGTCTTTGATGCCCCTGTCTGCCATTGTCTGCCCGGTATGGCACATGTGGTGTATCTTAAGGAGGGGTGCTGGGATATTAGCTTTGATGTATTTGGACAGAGATACACTTGTAATTATTTGTTGGAGGGAGTGTGGCTCCCAAGTTTCCAATCACATCAATATCCATGATAACATATTTTGTCTAAAATGTGATTTGGGCTATCTCAAAAATGGGACTGCAGTATTAAGATTTCTTTTGTTCCACTCCCACCTTTCATCCATCTAGTCCTTGATTTCTTTGTAGCCATATCCTTGGATATCTCCCTTGTGTTGGGAGTTTAGTGAGGAGAAATGTTGCCAAAAATGCAAAACTTCACATTTCCTTAATCTTTGTTTTAAATAAATGTTTTTGTGAAATTTACCTCTATAAATAAATATATACTGTTATCCTGAAAATTTTGGTAGAGGGGAGGCCAGGAAACTCATTAGTTTCACACCTTTTTACACATCTCATCCATCCACTCCAATTCTTGGGGGAATTATTCCCATATTCACTAATTATTCATCCAAATATACTTTGCTTCTTCGCTTTCGTGGAATTGAAGTCTTCAATTCATATTACCCACTTATGCGAGGCACAAGTTTGAAGGGTAGCTAGCATCCTAACATATATCAGAAACCTTGGTATTAGAAAACATGTGTGTGGTGGCTTTATGTTATCTTATTCTTTTGTCATGTTTCTTCTATGTTGTGCCTTTTATGGTCTTCAACCTGCTTTCATGCTCTATTTCAACATTTGTTTGATCAATTTCTGTTTGATCCTGAATTTTTACCAAACTTTGAGTGGATGAAAACCCAAATTTTCTGAAATTCAATCATTGGATACCCATATCTAAAAAATAATAAACATATATCCATGCAATTTCCATTTTCATTCCTCTCTCATTTCCTACAGTACCCTCACCAAAAACTTCAAGTATTTTGCTTATGCACTTGTGGTCTTAGCAACACTTTTCAACAAAACTGTTTCCAGTTGACTGCTGACTCATTGAACTTTTCAGTCTAATTTTTGAATCACTTTGTAAAGCATGCCATGGCTAATGTATAAAAAGCCGAAAATCAAAATTGGTATCTATGTAGAAGAGAATGTTTAAAAATGATTTGATTACAAAATGCTTGTATGTGAATTTTCAGATGCATTTGTTTTTGAATGATTTTTTCATTTCCAATGAAACGTGTTAGGATTCTTCATCAAACAATAATTTGTTCCTGCTCAGCCAACACCTTGGGTTGAAATCAAACTGAACTGATGTGTCATCAGCAATGATTTGGGTGGAAATTAAAGTGTAGGATTTTAGCTCACGAATATTATGTGCTGTTAGTATGTAATTTTTTTCCTAATTTCCTAATCATTATCACTTTTCTGTACTGTTTGTATATTTCTGTGTATACCATGCCTGTGGTTTACTGACTGTTTTACATTTTTATCATTATTCATTTCCACGCTATAGTCTTATAGCTTTAGAAGAGTAGTCGCACTTTTATTTGCTTTTCATTCCATATCCAGCATTATCTTGCTTTATATAGATTTCCCACTCTCATTTTTCTTTTTCTTTCTTTTTTTAAATAATTAATGAATTATTTCAACAGATGATTGAAAGCAGTGCTCATGGCGATGAGTATGATGGAGTGATGTATTCTCAACTTGTATGCTGTGAATCTTAGCCATACGAATTTACAATATTTTCATGCTTTATATTTTTAGTTCGTAACTCTTGATGTCTCTTTTTTAGAATCTGATTGACCTAGCAGGGTCTGAGAGTTCGAAGACTGAAACAACCGGACTTCGGAGAAAGGAAGGATCATATATAAACAAAAGTCTTCTAACCCTTGGAACAGTAGGTTCTGGTTGCCATATGTATTTCAAAGCAAATATCATGAAAAATTTATTTTGAGATTAAAAGTGCTTTACTCTCATTCACTTGTATGACTTTTTTTGTAGAAGTCTTTAGAAAATGTATCTTTATTTGTTTGTTGAGGTGTGGTTATTCTTTGTTGTCGATAGGGATCATAATTTTCAGGTTCTTTGCTTCATAAGATTCTTATTTTCTATATCATGATGTATGATGATCGTGTTGGAAAACATCATTAGCCTGATGATCAAGTTTCTATATGGCAACATAGGCTAATGTAGCTGGCCTTAAACAACTAATGGTCTCCTTTTGGAATCAATTTTAGTACATGCTTAGCACCATCTTTGTGCAAACCTTTTGTTTTGTACCTTTTTCTATACATAATGGAAATTGCAAAGATCTTTTCTACAATGGGATAGGGCCGGCCCAGTTTTCCATGGAATGGGATGCCCACATCTCAAAACTAAGGATAGTGGATGTCCCATTCCTGTCCAAGTCCATTTCCCAACTCATCCTGTCCTGACACTTGGGACAATAAGATGCCTTGCATCCCACCGGTATTTAAAATCTTGAATATTATTGAGCATGGTATTTGAATAATCTTGTGGCTTTTGGTACACATTTTTTTGAGTTAAAGACTAACTTTATTATGAAAATTTGAAGGTTATCGGAAAGCTTAGTGAAGGAAAAGCTACTCATATACCTTATCGTGATTCTAAGTTGACTCGCCTTCTGCAATCCTCATTGAGTGGGCACAGTCTTGTATCAGTAAGTCTCTATGTTTTGTTTATGAAAATAGTTAACATGTTTCCTGCTTCTTCCAAGTGATTATTTATTTAATCGGCTTGATTTTGAAATGTTTCTTGCTTCTTATAGAAAAGATTACTGTGGCTGCTTTGTGGCATATTCTTTTATATTTTGATAGAATGCTTTTGTATGTTTGTTTCTGTGCTTGCATGCTTTTCATGGCATGTTAGATAAAATATGGGTGATACCTAAAGAATACTAACAGTTTTTATACAGCTCATTTGCACAGTTACTCCTGCATCTAGTAACATGGAAGAAACTCACAATACATTGAAGTTTGCGAGCAGGGCAAAGCGAGTTGAGATTTATGCATCTCGAAATAGGGTATATGTAAATTGCAAACTTTCTGTGGAACGCCCAATACATTTTTGTAGGAATACAGATTGCTAATTTCAAGATATTATGTTATTTTAGATTATTGATGAAAAGTCATTGATTAAAAAGTATCAAAGGGAAATAGCAATCCTAAAGCAAGAGCTTGACCATTTCAAGAAAGGAATTCTTACTGGGGTCAATCAGGAAGAAATCTTGAACTTGCGACAACAGGTTTGATGCACTCTTTATTATTTGTAGATGGATAACTGTACATCACATTGCATTTCACCTTACTGATTGTTCTGAAGTTTGCTTGTAGAAAATATTGATCTTCACTGAATTATCATGTACTTGTTATACATGGGAGTAGTGATCATTCTTTTCTGTTGTACAAGCAGCTAGAGGAGGGTCAGGTAAAAATGCAGTCTCGTCTAGAGGAGGAAGAGGAAGCAAAAGCTGCTTTGATGAGTAGAATACAGAGGCTGACCAAGCTGATACTCGTTTCTTCAAAAAACTCAATTCCTGGCTGTTTGACTGATTTGCCTGGCCATCAGAACCGCCAGTCTTTAGGTGAAGATGATGTGAGTTTTTTTAACTGGAAAATTCAGACTAGTGCAAATAGGCATTATTACTTTTTCTTATTCTGTATAATATACTTGGTCTTTAACCATGTACTTGTTTGCCATAGCAGTCAGTTATTCTTTAGAACCTTTCTCCCCGAATCCTCTGCAAATATAATCTTGACGGACCATATATATTGATTAGCTACTTTAGTGATGTCGAATCTGTTTGACATGGAAGGCTATATGATTTATGAATTCTTGATACTCACATGTTGAAATTGGGGACCACAATGTTTTGAATTTGAGCACTCTGCACTTCTATTTATTCCAGAAACTGGAAATTTCGCGCGAGAGTTCTCCCCTGCTTTTAGAAGGTGAGAATACCCTAAAGGACTCTCTATCTTCCGCTCCATCAGATCCGTTGGACCCTTTATCTGATGTTAAACATCAGAGGTCTTCAAGCAAGTTGAATGATGAGCATTCCTCAGTCAGTAGCTCAGTTACAGAATCAAATCAGGTGGGTGAACTTATCGGTGGGATTGGCTATAGCTATTGACTTCAGATGCTATGCTTTTTAATCTTTGTTTAAATTAGCTCATAGTATATTGTGTATTAATGTTGCATATTTTTCTCCTTTCTTAAATATTAGTTGCCCACTTACTATCCATTTGTGTTGACAATAGAAAAAGAAGATTAAGATTTCAGGGAAATGAGTTTCTTCTGGGGTGAGACATGCAGGAGCCAGTGGGCGTGTATCTGTTGACTATAAATTGAAAATATCGAATCTGATAGAACATAATTACTACTTAAAACATAGATGTGCAGATCAACCTTGCTAAACCAATTTTGGTCTCAACAGCTCAAGCATACAAGTATTATCTAATTTATATTTAGTTTTGGGGACATAGATGTTAACAATGAAAAATATTTAGCTTATATCTGATTACCAATCCTTTTGCTCAAGAAGTGTTCATCTAATAATGTCCTTCTTTCTTTATTCATTTATATACATATATACGTATAGATATCCATATGCTTACCTACATATATAAATCTATACTGTCATTTTGTTAATTCAAGAGTTAATGTTGACAATTAGTATGCTAAATTTCACTATTTCATCAAAATTTCATCTTATACTCAAATGCGTGGTCAACCAGAAAAATCATGTACCTTATCTATGGCATTATGCAGTGAAAAAAACAATCCAATATATGATGGTATCATTCAGATAAGAGGAAGAGGGTCAACACAAGTTATTTTTGAATCTTCGATGCCAATTGTTGAAAGATCAGTAGTTTGAGACTTTGATTGTCTCCCAGTCAATTGACATAATCCTCTATTTCTCTTTCTTCTCTTTTTTTTTCTTAGGGGTTGGGGGATGGGGAGGGAGAGAGAATTTGATTTTTCATTTCAGAAAGAGATTCATGAGGCCATGAGACTTTGAGAGATTCCCATAGGCCCGTCCTCAGTGCCATCAACACTTGATGGAGGATGTGATACTCTGATTCATAAATCCATCAGTGTTTCGAATAGATTTGCTATCTGCACTCTCTGATTAAGTACGCCTATAAAGTTCTCTTCTTAGTCATTTATTAGAGATGGTAGGCACTAGTGGAAGAGAAGTCAAATGTACAGTCACTGCCTCACAGATAGAAATATGGGAGGAGGGCCGGTTTGAGAGATTTTAGAATGGTTAAATTTTCATGACGAGAGTGGAGATTTGAATCAGATCGGATTAGATAGAGGCAATCTCTCTTTCTTTATTTATCTTACATGAAGTTGAATGTCAATATTTTAAGGAGCAGGCCTTGTGCTAGGAGTTGGGGGGCTGTTGGGTATTGAAGTAAAAATTTTTGTTTGGAGCATCAACATGTACTGGTGTGCTAATGTTTGGGCATTATGCCTTTACAATAAAATGAGTGTCATGTGTTTTGCGGGGCTCTGGCCTTGCAACTCCACTCCCCTCACCACCCTTCCTGCCATGATCTGCCACTGAAGGGAATTATGATGAAATGTGATATGATAGTTTGTGTTCATGTGACCAACCCATCAATATGGATGATTTATGTTATTAGCATTTTGCATTGGTTATATTTTTTGCTTTCAACAGTGTGACCATGCTTGTTTTGAACAAGGCTTAATCTCCTTCCTTTTGACTGTAAGGGTTTTATTTCCTTATTAATTCTCAAGCCTGTTGGACTACCGCAATCCTTCTGTTGATGTTTTCAACTATTTCTTTATAGGTCATTGATGACATGGTTGAACATTTTCTAGTGCTCTCCAGATGATTAGAAAACTGACATCCAAATTAAGCTTAGAGATATGATTACTGATAGCTTTTCTCTAAGTGATGATCCATCTAGTAGTTTCATACTAGGAATCACAGATACGATATGGAACACGTGTGCGATACGATATGGATACGGAGATACGACAAATTCTTAAAAATATAGGATACGATACGGTTGGCATACGGTATATTCAAAAATATAATATTAATATAATATTAATATAGAAGCATAAATATTCAAGATAAATTTAACATATAAACACAAATCATAAGTTTATAGCTTAAGAGCATCTATGTTTGAAAAGTAAGTATCATTAATGCATAGTCATTACAAGCAAAAATGCCATCCGTTTTAATGGCAAAATTCAGTTCCCATTTTAAGCATCATTAAGCCATATCCCAGCCGTTTTAATGTTTCATTAATGGCAAAATTCATATCCCAGCCGTACCCAGCCGTATCCGATGCCGAAAAAATCAGAAAATAGAGGAAAACAGTTGGACATATGGTGGGTACGTATCACATCGTGTCCCCGGCATTTTCGTATTGGATATGCGTCCGGCACGGGTACGGCAGCCCTTTTGCCGTATCCGTGCTTCCCAGGTTTCATATAAGTGGATATTTTGGTTCTCGTAGTATGTGTAGCTACTAGCAATAAGGTTTGCCATATTGGTGCATATCGCCTTGTACCGGGCATACCTTACCACCATATTGGTACCGAATCAAGACTCGGTACAGGGTCTTTATTGAGTCTCAATATGCCGAATTGCCTCTGTATTGGGCATACCAACATTGTACCGGCATGGTACCGATATGGGGTTTTGTATCCAGATGGCAAACCTTGCGTGACAATGAAGGGCACATGGCTTATGATGGATAGATTCGAATCTAGGACAAATAAAGTATTGAAGAATGTTTCTTTCTACTAGAATTCCAAAGTATTTCTATCTTTTTTACATGGAGATTTTACCCATGCTGGATGGTCTGAGCTTGATACTGTCGTGCTTCTTCCTGATGGTGTTTTGTGTGTCATGAACTTATGTCATCGTGGTGCTCTGCTTTTTGTAGTGATGACCAATATCTTGTTTTTGCTCTACATTTGCAGACTGGAATGACTGCTTCAGATGAAATGGATCTCCTTGTGGAGCAAGTTAAGATGCTTGCTGGTGAAATTGCATTCAGTACTAGTACACTAAAAAGATTGGTCGAGCAGTCTGTTAATGATCCTGATGGGTCAAAAATACAAGTACGACTCTTCTATTTACTATTAATGCCTTCTGACTGTAAGATAGTTTTGATTTTGGGCTTATCTTTCTAAACTAAAGTGAAAAATTTGCATAGGCAAGTTATATGTTTTAAGAGAAGCAAATTAAAGATCAGAAAAAAAGGAAACCTAAAGGAGAAAAATATATATTGCTGTCATAGGATCAAGGGGTGGAGTCACCAACAAGTGCTTTATTGTCCATACACAAAAAAGTGAGGTGAACCATTTCTTCTTGTTGCCGAATGAATTAGATGATTTGAAACATAAAGAAAATGTGGTTTCTTGAAAGAATTTGGATGCAAAAAAATCGCTGGACTGAGAATGCTTGTGATACCCTTTTTCTTTGGTTGTTGTTTGCTTGAAATTTTTTGAGCCTGAAGTGCACATGTGGATCATTAGACCTCTTTATACAAGGAGGCAATAGAAGCCTAGTTGATATCTTAGGGACAACGGAGGTTGCTTCCTGCAAGGCACATCCATATGTTTGGGCTGTATCTTTTTGCAAAGAATGATTAATATTTTTTCGCGTTGTCAACCACTGGATCACACCTCACACAGATCTCAAAGTAGTCCACACTTTCTTTCATCAGTTTGTACAGTTCTTAAAGTGGCCATTGCACGATCCAATGGTTGAAGTCATGAAAGAAGGTAATTATTCTTTTGCACAAAAGATATATCCTGAAGAACTTGTCCACACATCCAGCTTTTGCTCTTACAGGGCAAGGTGGTTAAAACATATACTTGTTCAATGCAAAAGTCATAGATAGTATCCAACATATCCCCTGCTTGGTTCATCGTGATATGACACAACATAGCAAGGTGGGCATGTGCATGAGGGATTTTGTAGACTCAACCAAGTAGAGAGAGAAGGAAGGCTGATAAGTCTGAATGGAAGGAATTTTCTTTTCCAATGTCGGGCTAAAAGCTTTGAAGCTTTGCCACTATATTCAAGGATTTAATATTATAGACAACATAGTACACCAAAATTAGCCACTGCACAATTAATTAAATAATTTGTAATGCTAAACAAAAATCAGAAAAAATTTAGGCACAAGAGTTAAAGTTTGTTGAAAGATAGTATATGAGAATTGGTTGCATTGCATAAGCCATGCAATAGATGTAACTAAGAACTAGTGGTGGCAACTGCATATTGAACGCACATGTATTCTTTGATCCCTTGCAATTGAAACACAATACTGGACCCAAATTATTGCTTACTGCAAACATCTTGATAGCCAGTTAATGGGTATCCCATCCCCCTTTTTTGCTTGAGGTTGCTTTGTTGTGTCCCAATTTGTGCAGTATAATGTTTGGGTTCCTGAAATCTGCTATTTCTGAAGTAAGTAATAAATAGCGCACTAGTACCTCTATAAAATTCCAATCATGGATCTGTGTATTAAGTGAAAAGTTCCTATCTGCAAGCTTGAGTTATTCAAAAAGAAGCAAATCCCTAGAACTATCTGAATAACGAAGGCCCTGTGCTTACCAAAAAGAAGGCCCCTTCAACTGATCCTTTTGAGTTCATCATTCAATCCAAAGTTAAAGTTTGGGTTACCAAAGATAGGTTTGATTTGCTCTTTTTTTGTGAAGTTGGTTTACATCAGATCAATCTGAGATTTTGTAGAAGTATCAAATTCTACGAACCTGTGTTGCTACAGATGTTTGCTTACCTATCCGATTTGGGTACCTTGACATGTACTGTCCGTAGACTGTACCTCCAGATCTGTGGTGTCTATCTATTGCATTATACTGTTACGAATATTTTATTACTTAAAAGTTTTGCAAATATATTGTCTTGTATAACCCAT
Source organism: Elaeis oleifera (assembly GCA_000441515.1). Classification (NCBI taxonomy): domain Eukaryota; kingdom Viridiplantae; phylum Streptophyta; class Magnoliopsida; order Arecales; family Arecaceae; genus Elaeis; species Elaeis oleifera. The sequence continues at coordinate 114,525 of KE504816.1, forward strand.
ATTTCTCAAAACTTGTTTCCTAATGCTTCTATTTTCTTTATTTCATTTTCTTCACCAAGTTGGTGGTTTACTGAGAGAAATATGTTGTCTTGACTCCTGAGGCTTCTATTTATACTGTTATGTATATATTATTACCAAAAGGTTTTGCAAATATATAGTCTTGTATAACCCATCTTTCTCAAATATTGTTTCCCAATGCTTCTATTTCTTTTATTCCATTTTCTTCACCAAGTTGGTGGTTTACTAGAGAAATATGTTGTCCTGACTCCTGAGGCTTCTATTTAGTCTTGCATCTTTTATCCTGCTCATTTGATGGTTAGACCTATTGTTGTTTGTATTACAAATTTGATGAGTTGCTTTTGACAGTGAAATTACATTTCTCATTGAATTCATTTTCTTTGAAAGATTTTTTGAGCACATATTTTATCGGCAACAGATTCAGAACTTGGAGCGTGAGATCCAAGAGAAACGAAGGCAAATGAGGGTCTTAGAACAACGCATTATTGAGAGTGGTGAGGCCTCAATGTCCAACGCATCTTTGGTTGATATGCAGCAGGTTCGCTTCTGTCATCCCCTGCTTTTGTTAAGGTTGACACTTACGTATTAGTGGTTCTGTCAGTTTTCTTGTCATTCAATTTGACATTGTATTTTTCTTCTTTTCTAATCAGACTGTGATGAAGTTAATGGCTCAGTGCAATGAGAAGGGATTTGAGCTAGAGGTGATTCTTGATTTTACAATATTTATTATTGCAATCATGAATTCGGACTTTCAGGATTCTAAGTGTTCCATGGAAGACGTCATGTTTTTCTTTACTTCTTAATCTGCATCCTTATATGTTTTGTTATTTGTATTTAACTTTTATTGCGATGACTTCTATATACAAATTGGTGCAGTTAAAACAGCGGACAATCGTATTCTCCAGGAGCAGCTACAACAGAAGGTTAGTTTTTAGCTTCTATATTCTGTGGTCTGCTGTGTTTTGCCAACGTGCATTTACACTATTGCCATAGGGAAATAATATAACCAGCTGCCCTTTTTAATTACTTGATTGTGGTCTGCTGTGTGTGTGTGTTCATTCCACTTCATGATGCCTAATAAGCAAATATTACACTGTTATGATCTTTTTTAAACAAAACATTGTTTGACTTTCTATTTTTCTGGCAGTGTTCTGAGAACAAGGAACTGCAAGAGAAAGTGCTTGTTCTGCAGCAGCAGCTAGCTTCAGCCAAAATGGACCAGTCACCAGAACAGTGTATCTCAGAAGGAATTAGTGACTTAAGGAGCAAACTACAGTCTCAGGTCATCTCTTTGATCCTTAATGTTTGACTGCATTTATGCAAACTGATTTGCATGGTGGTGGTTGGCCTCCATGATGCTCTAAAGCTGTCATTCTTCACTCGGTGTTTTCGTGTTTATGTATAGGTATATCACCATTGTTAATTATTTTTAATCGACCTCAAGAGTTTAGAAAGTCTGATGCATGTGCATACATTACAGTTGTGATTCTTTGTTGAGGTACCTAAAAGAATCGAGTGGGTTGGGGAGTTGTTTTTTTTTTTTGCCTGGGGGGTGGGTGGTGTGGGTATGGTCAAATTTATAAGATGAGACAACACTTGTTTCTCTGCTGGTTCAGGAATTTAAAAAAAAAATTAAAGAAACTGAAGCCAAGACCTTCAGGAAAGGCAGCCTTCAAGGCTTCAGACTCTAGGCCCCACACAAAGTCTCACCATTTTGGGATACTTAGTGAGATTAATGAAGTCTTTCCTGTTTCAGGCTCTAATGCATCAGGCCTCCAAGCCTTCCATGTTATATATTCATTCATGAAATTTTTGTTGGAAATAAGAGGAAGTCAAATTTTGCATTATTTAGATCTTAGTTTTGTAATCAATGTAGAAGACTGGTAGTATATTGCTTTTCTTCTTCTTCTTTTTGACAAGCTATCTACACTTGAGTTTAATGACCATAATTTTATAATCAAATTTCTTCAATTCTATTTCTATAATTCAAACTGCCATTTAATTTTTTGAGCAATTCATTCCTCTTTACATATTATTCAGTTTTGTCAAGATACATGTTTCAGGGGGCTCTTTCAGTGGATCACTCAAAACAGCACTTATCCCCACAACACGTTCTGTTAGAGAAACGTGTGATCATAAAAGCTGCTTAATTATATGGTGTATCTCTTGATTAGTATTTCATTCGGTTGGCATAGGCTATGATAAATATCAGGCACTGAAAAATTTACTAGTAACATCAGGCTAACTGTGCTGCCTTGTTTTCATTTTTTCGAAACCTATAATATCTCTATTCCTATACATATTTTAAGTAAATGAGAATAGTTTTTCCCAAGCAAATTTTTCTGCCAAGTACACCCTTGTTACTTTGATGAGAACTGTGGAGGATTCTGTATAACTCTGCTTATCTTCACTAATTTTCCTTATATGACATTTCTGTTTATTTTGGATTTTTCTCTAATGTGACGCATTCTATGATACAATGAAAATGCCCCAACTAGTCTTGTGTGCGATCTATTTTGTAACAAGAGGCTGCTAAAATTGCCAAATAACATCATCTCCATCAGCTATTTGTATGCAGCTCAAGAATTAAATTCATTTGCATATCTAAGCATTGGTAGGTGCATCTGTATTGCATATGCTGAAAGCTAGTAATACTTTGCACATATTGGGCACTTCCTTTCAATTTTCAAGAAAACCTCCCTTAGATGCTCCATTTCCAAATGCATTCCTATAATAGTGCTCCTTTTGTCTGTTGGTTGACTTATTGGACTATGGTTCATCCTACAGTTGAATGAGGAATATAATATTGACTATTTAGTCTAGAAGATACCAGGCATCCTCACGGTTCATCATTATTTGCATATACTCATGTTTCTATGTTTGTGCATATGTATTTCTGTGTGTGTGTGTGTGTGTGTGTAGGTGTATATACATATATGCATAGCGGAATGGCCATCGAACTCGTGTCTTGATCAAGTTGGTTACATCATGCACACAGCTATGTCTTGACATGCAGGCGTGATAATTTGATGAGAGGTGACATAATAATTATATCAAATTACCAAGTTGCTTTCATGCTATGATCTGTTATGTTTCTCATTCTACAGATAAATTTTGGTTCAAATTTCATTGTTTGGGTGATAATATGTCATAAGGCTAACTGAACTGACTCAAAAATATTTAGGAAATCTTTTTGTCATTTTTCATCTGATAAGTATGTCTCTCTCTCTCTCTCTCTTTCAGGAAACAGGCATATACATTTTTTATAATCAATTGTTATCACTTGTTGTGGCCAATGATATAGCCAATTGGATGCCGAGTTTTCTTTCTCTGAATTTTAGTGTTCAAACTGTCAGTTTGCCTGGACACCTTGATGTCTTTTGAAATAGGTTAACTTTGTTCTGGTACTTTGACAGGAGGCTGAGAATGAAAAACTAAACATTGAGCGACATCAACTTGTTGAGGAGAACCATCAGTTGCTTGATCAAAATCAGAAATTGGCTGAAGAAGCTTTGTATGCTAAAGAACTGGCATCTTCCGCCGCTGTTGAATTAAAAATTTGGCTGAGGAAGTAACAAGGCTCTCCTTAGAAAATGCAAGACAGGGAAAGAATTATTAGTTGCTCAAGATATGGCATATTCTAGAGCTGGTGGTGGAGCCACCCGTAAGTTTTCAGAAAGCAGAGCTGAATGTGCCAATCTAGCGAGAAGAGGCCGGCCAGCAAGTAGGGGTGGTGAAGTTGGTAGCATAGTACATGGCGATGTTGAGTGTTGCAGTCTTGATATGGATGATATGAAGATGCAGTTGCAAGCCAGGAATCAAAGGGAAGCTTCTCTAGAAGCTGCTTTAGCTGAAAAAGAGCTTCTAGAACAGGAGTACAAGAGGAAATTGATGAGGCGAAGAAAAGAGAAATGACTTTAGAAATGATTTAGCAGGAATGTGGTACTTGTGGCTAAGCTGAAGAAAGAGGCTTCAGGTATATCAGAGTTGAATGTTGATAAGAGTTTCAGCAATGGAGTTGACCTCACATGTGATAAAAAAGAAGATAATAATGAATGTATAGACAATCTTTTTAAAGAGAGACAGACATCAGATGTGTTGGAAAAGCCAATTAATGAACAAGTGAATCAAAGTCCTGAATTAGAACCTCTTCTTGTTCGTCTGAAGGTAAAATTTGGTATTCATCATTTTAATTAAAAGATGAAGTGCCTTTTCTTATACTCTGTTCAAAGATGGTGCATATGCAACTTCTTTTCACTTGAATCTTAATATCTTAGTTTGCATTTACTTCTGTATTATTATCATGGTTTGAAGTTTTGACCGAAACTGATCTGTTTTGTTGAAGATCAACATGAAATTTGAGTGAAATAATCAATTTGTGTCAATTTCGGTCAATTTAGGCCAATTTCGGTAGGGTTTCGGCAGTTTCTGATGAAACCTACTGAAATTGATATTTTTGATTTTTTTTAATGTTTGAGAGGCAAATATGTTCTATATATTTTTTAATGTTTTTCTAGAATTTGTTATATGGTTCAATATCATATTTAACCAAGGCTCTGGTGATCTAATTTAAGTTATTTTTGGCTTAGCCTTGTTACTATAATGGGCAAGATGCGATCTTATGGCGTTTTTACTAACTAGAACATGTGCCAATAAGATTGGGCAACATAAAAAAAAAATCTTTTATCATGGGCAAGATGTAATCTATTTACATGATTTTTTTTTATTTTAGAATAAATTGATACATCAGATGAAATACTAAAATAAAATGGATTTCTATTTTTTGAGGGACTATTGTTTAAATAGATTGTTAAAAATATCATCGTTCATCGAATCGGACGGTTCAGACCGTGCCGAACCCGATGAGAAACCAATCCGATTTCGGCGTACAAACGGCACAGTGGCCGTCTCAAAAGGAGGGAGAAGAAAGAGAGGAAGAGAGAGATAAAGGGGAGAGAAGGAGAGGGAGAGGAAGAGAGGGCCTTTGGCGGCTGTCGGAGGCCATCCGAACTCTTGCCAAAGCTTGATAAGGGTGGAGGGAGGGAAGGAGAGAGAGGGGGGTTCCTTACTGGATGTTCGGAGGCCGTCAGAGACTTCCACATGGATGGCGACACTGTTATGACATCTCTGACGGCCGGTGAGCCTGTGCCAGGGGGTTTGTGGGTGGCCGAGGCTGTAGGAGGGCCTCCCCCACCTCCAGTGCCTAATAGGGGTGAGCCCCAATCTCGCGTTTTTTTTGGGGGGGTGGGGGGGGGGGGTTTGTCGTGCGAAATAGGGGCGGAGGCCATCCTCCGGCCTCGCTAACTCTTAGGCAGTCTCCGTTTCATATTGCTTATGCACAATCCCAACAGCATAATTTAATCCCAACATGTGTTTGAATAGTTATTAACCTTCTTTCCTTCTATTCAGGCTAGAATTCAAGAGATGAAGGAGAAAGAAGTTGAGCCTATTGGGAACGGCGATGCAAATTCTCATGTTTGTAAAGTATGCTTTGAATCACCAACTGCTGCGGTACTTCTCCCATGTCGGCACTTTTGTTGTAAGCAATCTCGCTTTTTATTACATTGCAAATACGTCATATGTTACTCGTCTTATCTATTTTGGGCTAATGAACCTTGATGTGATTGTGCCCCAGTGTGTAAACCTTGCTCTCTTGCCTGTTCTGAGTGTCCTCTTTGTCGCACAAAGATTGGTGATAGAATCATTACTTTCACATCCTAAGTAATGTCCTCCTGATTAGAGGTGATGATGTCTTGCCGTCGAGCTAAAAAGGTTCTTTACTGTCCTGTAAAGCCTTTGTCATGGTTATCAAATCGATTTTTCATGGATTGTTGATATGTTCAAAGGATATCTAATGCATGTTTTTCATTTGTTTCAGGTAAACTATCAGCACTCTGTTGTTTCCTTGTCTTCTGTGTAATCAATATTCTTCCAATTCTTTTATCAGTTCTTCAGAAGGTACCATCTAAATCTTGCCTCTACCTTGTGAGAGCTGTAATTCTTTCTCATTTCTGAAGGCAATATGCCATGTGATATACTCAGTCCTCATTTCTCTTGTTTAAAATGTAAAAGGAGATTGGTACCCGCCACAAATATGTATAAAGGTATGCTACTGAAATTTGTGGGACAATCATTTAGAATATAGAAACAAAAGAAAGAGAATTTCGTGGGGAATTGCTTGCTCCCCTAGGATTTCAATGCCTAAAAGAAGTTTGTCCTTTTTTCAAGGGGTAAATGTTTCTTGTTACTTCTTTCTTTTGTTTTGTTTTG
>KE504816.1:136227-154264 GCA_000441515.1 Elaeis oleifera
AACAAATATTAATATTTTATACTATAATAATATAACAATATAATATACTATTATAATGATATAATAATAAAATATAATAGTTATATAATATATTATAAAAATATATTATATTCTTATATATTAATATATATTAATATAATATAATATATTATTATAATATATTAATAATATAATATAATATTTAATAATATTTATATAATAAAGATATTATGAAAATATAGATAGATCATAGCAACTTATTCAAAAAGTAGTAATACAAAAAATATAGGTAAACTATTTTCTGTCTATATATTATCCGTAAATATTTATCGAGAAAATATAGTTTTCTAGATAAATCTTTTATATGTAAATGAACGGGTCCATAGGATTATTTATCCTCTTTTGTAGCATCATATCTATCCATCCATCTACTTTTTTATGTTATCTATCATTGTGAGAAGGAAAAATCCAACAATATTCCTGCATTTAGCTCCCCTACTGACCTCTATATTACCCATCAAAATCTGGACCATGTACGTGAATATTTGGAAATGTACACTGGTCCGGCCCAAACCATGGTCCGCTCAACCAAACCCATGCTGTAAGGTGATTGGGATCTATGGGCTGGGCTGTTTGATTTTCAAATGCTTGGCCGGATTAACATTGGTCAATATTGGGCCAACATTTATGAGCCCGACAGCCAGCTTGGCCTGGTCTGAAAATTTCAGTGTTTACAGTAGCTTTATTCATTAATGAAAGGGATTGGACATTATCTATCTTCTCCTCAATTATTATAAAAAAAACAAAGCACACTGTGAAAACTTCATTATTCTCCACCAAAAACATAAGTAAAATAGGGTGATTGAAACTAGGATAGCAACTGTTGGGGCAATTCAGCTGACTCTCCTGATTTCGACTTTCAATCGATCTGATAAACATGAATCACCGACTATCAATCGATTTGCCAATCAATAGTCTACTATTCTCAACCTTCCTGATAAACTCCGACTATGACGACTCAACTGACTTCAGACCGATGACCATCGACATATCAGAGTTGCCGACCGATGGTCATTCGGACTTTCACAATTATCGATATACAGTCGACATATTTAGACTATCGACATAGAGTCGGCATACTAGAACCCGCCAATGCAGAAAGCACATAATGATCAGAATATGATCAGTGGTGGGTATAACCGTCCATTCTACGATCACATAATATCGAAATAAGTGAGACCCACGTATCTAACCGTTACAAACGGTCATCAACAACTCATCTATAAAAGGAGGTAAATGAACAGCATTTGGTAAGATACTCTTTTTGAGCTGATACTCTACCTCTATAAATATTAATCTACTGTTCACCACTCTCCACTGACTTAAGCATCGGAGGGTCTCCGTCAGGCACAACTTCGATCAGTGCGGATTTTTTTTACAGGTGCTCTTCTCCGATGATGGGCGCAACAGGGGATTTGCCGCAACGGATTGGCATGCCAGGAAGGGAGAAGATACGAGAAATCATGATAAAATTAGAGCTCAAAATAACTTTATAGGATCCGCGAGGCAATCTTTCCGTCAGAAAGATCTTCCTCTCCTACCTCCATTAGCAGAGCCTAGCTCTTCACGTCCTGTAGTCACTATGAATGCACAAATTGCTGCTTTAATGCAGTAAATGAAAGTGTTGACAGAGGCGGTACACAGCCTCTAACAACAACAGACACAGCAACAGCAGCAGCTGCTGGTGGAGAAGCCGGTGGTGTATTCAGTGTCATCCAAGCATAGCCGCCGTCCTCCACGGCACTCATCTTCTTCATCTCTAGAACGACGACCATCTCGACATTCTCATCGAGTCGAGCAACCGCTTTTCAGCATTCTCATCGTGCCGCTTATTATTCGTGACAATCTCTCTCTCCTTCTCATGTACATAGCATCAAGAAGGAGAAGAAACTGCATGTACCTTCCACTTCTCCATCCTCAAGTTCTTCAGGGGATTCTACTTTTGAATTTTTCAGCAACGACGGCTTGATGTCTATGAGTGTAAATTCAAGAAGATCGACCACCAACTTGTCCAACTTCAAGTGGAAGGTCGGAAGTCCTCCAATGATCTCGACTTCCATATTGCCCAATCTCTATCTTAGTATATTTTGGACAAGCCGATCCTGTCTTGATTCAAGATGCCACAGATGGAGCCATATGATGGCTCCACTGATCTGATTGATCATTTAGAGAATTATAAGACTCTCATGATGATCCAGGGGGCGATTGATGTCCTCCTATGTATTGACTTTCCGATAACTATTCAGAAGGCTGCTCGAGTCTGATATTCTGGGCTTTAGTCGGAGAGCATAAGTTCTTTCGAGTAGCTCGAACATTTATTTGTGGTCCATTTTAGTACTAGCCGAAAGATACCGCGGATGTCAGTAGCATCTTCTCTATCAAGCAAGGTGAGACAGATACATTGAGAGATTTCGTGGCTCGCTTTAACATGGCCACACTTGAGGTAAGAGATCTTAATGAAAATATGTATATCTCGATCATGAAGATAGGTCTGAGGGGATCTAGATTTACCTATTCTCTGGATAAAACTCTTCCTCGGACCTATGCTGAACTTTTGTAGCATGCATACAAGTATATTCGTGCGGATGAAGGTGCTTCTGACCGGCATCAGACAGAAAAAAAATATCAAAAAAAGAAATAAAAAAAAAAGCTCCAATCGAACCAAGTCGGTCAACAACTAATAAATGAGCTTCACCCTATCGATGGAGTTCAAGGCCGAACAATTATGACAATAGGAATGATTCCTATATCTTTCTTTCTACTTTTCGTGTGTAGATCTTAATGGAGATCGAAGGAGAAGAATATCTTTGACATCCCCCATTGATAAAAGTACCATCGAGGAGTTGCGACAAGAAGAAGTATTGTCGGTTTCATCGTGATCACGGTCATGATATCGAACAATGTATTCAGCTTAGGGATGAAATGAAGATTTTGATCTGATGTGGCTACCTTGAAAAATTTTGACGAGATCGTTTGACTCAATCTCCCACCAACCAATTGCCTCAGCCACGAGCTGAGGAAATGATTAACAATCGATCAATGGCGGGAGTGATTAATATGATTTCTGGGCGACGAAAGATTGGAGGGCAACTTTCGAAGAAGAGTCGGCAAAGAAATGATGACTTGATAATATAATCTCTTTTTCGAAAGATGATGTTCGGAGAATATAAACTTCCCATGATGATGCTGTCATCGTCTTGACGATGATAGCAAATTATGATATAAAAAATTTTACTCGATAATGAAAGTTTTACTGATGTTCTCTTTTACTCGACTTTCTGCTGAATGCGACTATCGATTCAGAAGAATCTCAATGCTATTAGTTGGTTTTATTGGAGATGTAGTTATCGTAGAAGAAAAATTACTCTCTCACTAACCATGAAAACAGATCTATAATAAAGTACTATTCTTTTGACATCACGATCGTTCGAGTTTTTCGACTTACAATACCATACTTGGACAATTAGGACTCAATGTCTTAAGAGCGGTAGTATCAACATATCATTTATTGATTCGATTTCAATAAAAATAGAGTTGGAGAAATACTTGGAGATCAACAACTTGCTCGACGTTACTTCATGGTCTCTATAAAGAATAATCAATTTGAAGATTCTTTATCCGTTGATAAATTGGATCCAAGAGAAAATGAAGAAAGGGATGAACCAGCTGAGCAACTAATTTCTATCCCATTAAGAGAAGATAATTTTGAAAAGACGATCCAAATTGGATCGCAATTATCTGATCCGAAGCGACAACAACTGGTGAACCTGCTAAGAGCAAATATCGATATTTTTGTTTGGTCGGCGATCGATATGTCAGAAATTTTTTGAAAATAATAACTCACCGGTTGAACATTGATTCTAAAGTTAGATCGGTGAGGTAGAAGAAAGACCTTTTGCTCCTGAAAGGCAGAAGGTCATCGATGAAGAAGTCGATAAGCTCCTCGCAGTTGGCTTCATCAGAGAAGCTAATTATCCTGATTGGCTCGCCAATGTAGTGATTGTGAGAAAAATTAATAGAAAATAGAGAATCTACATCGACTACATAAATTTAAATGAAGCTTGTCCAAAGGACAGTTTTTCTTATCAAAGATCGATCAACTAGTTGATGCAACTTCGAATCTTCGACTTTTGAGCTTTATGGATACCTTCGTGGGCTACAATTAAATTCGGATGGCATCCGAAGATGAAGAGCATACTGTCTTCATAACCAACAAAGGCATCTACTGTTACAAAGTAATGCTATTCGGTTTAAAGAATGTCGGAGCTACCTATCAATGGCTAGTTAACAGACTGTTCAAGGTACAAATTGGATGCAATGTGAAAGTCTGTGTTGATGATATGCTAGTGAAAGTTTTAAATTCTGATCACATTCGGAACTTGAAAGAAGCTTTCGACACACTTCGACGATATCAGATGAAATTGAATCTGATTAAGTGTGCATTCGGGATAACTACTGAAAATTTTTTGAATTTCTCATATTGTGACAAGAAATTGAAGCTAATCCTAAAAAAATAAAGGGTATCATTAATGTGAAGTATCCAGACTCCAAGAAAGAGATACAACAACTCAATGGAAGAATCATCGCACTCAACCGATTCATCTCAAAGTTAGCAGAAAGATGTTTACCCTTCTTCAAGACCTTGCGGCAAGCAAAAAATTTTTATAGTCAGATGAGTACCGACAATCATTCGAAGATCTGAAAAAATATTTGATATCTCCATCATTACTCACAAAACCAAAGGTGGGAGAAACATTGTATCTTTATCTGACGACTTCGACAGAGGCGGTTAGTTCGGTACTTGTCCAGGAGGATGAAAACAGAATTCAATGACTGATTTATTACACCAGCAAGGTGCTTCATAATACTGAAATACGATATCCAAGAGCAAAAAAGATGATCTACGCTCTGATCATATCATCACAACAACTTCGACCGTACTTTCAGGCACATCCAATAGTTATCTTGACAGATTAGCTGCTGAAGGCAATTTTATACCGACCCGATACTTCAGATCAGATGGTGAAATGGACAATAAAACTTAGTGAGTTTGATATTCAATATCGTCCACGACCGTCAATGAAGACATAAGTTTGGGCTGACTTTGTCGTCGAGTGCACCGTATCCGATGATAATTCTAAGGATAAACTCGACGGCAAATCGAAGCAATTAAAATTCTGAGGTCGACTTAGCATCGGTGTGGGTGCTATATATTGATAGAGCATCCAACGTACAAGACAGTGGAGCTGGTCTCATCCTCACCAATTTTAAAGGGATTGTAATTGAATATGTCATTCGATTAATTTAAAGTCTCAAATAACCAAGCCGAGTATGAAGCTCTTTTAGCCGATTTGAAGATTGTTAAAGAGCTTGACATTAACAACTTGAAGGTCTTCATTGACACACAACTGATCACTGGGTAAGTTAAGAGTGAGTTTGAAGCCCGAGATCCCGTTATGATGAAATACTTTTAGAAAGTGAAAGATCTTACATCAATCTTGAAATATTTTGAGATCTCTCACATTCCAAGAGCAGAGAATGCTCGAGCTGATATACTTTCTCGACTCGCAACTGCTTCATTCAGCCTGCTCGGTCGGATATTCATTGAATATATTGAACAATCGAGTATTAACAAAATCGAAAAAGTACTGCAAATCAATAACAAGTCAAGTTGGATGGACCCGATAATCTAATATTTGATTGATGAAATTCTACCTGCAGATCCCTTCAGAAGTCAAATGACTAAGGTGGATGGCCTCACAATATGTTTTAATGAATAGACAACTCTATAAAAGGTCATTCTCTCTTTCCTTACTAAAGTACTTGAGACCAACGGATGCCGACTATGCACTCCGAGAGATTCATGAAGAGATTTATGAAAATCACTTGGAGGATAAATTATTGGCTTATAAAGTCTTGTGACAAGGATATTATTGGCCCACCATGAAGAAAGATACGGTTGAACTTGTCTGAAAATGTGAATCATGTCAGAAGCATGCTAACATACAACATCAACCACCCAGTCAGCTGACATTAATTATTACATTATGACCCTTCGTATAGTGAAGAATCGACATACTTGATCTTTTTCCTTTGATATCTGATCAGAAAAAAATTATAATGGTTGCTATTGATTACTTCATTAATTGGATGGAAGCTGAACCCTCGGTATAAATCACTAAAAGTAATATGGAAGACTTCATTCAGAAATCAATCATATGCAGATTTGATCTATCACACACCATTATCACCGATAACGGTCGATAATTTGACAATCAGAATTTCAAAGAGTTTTGTACAAAATTTCATATTACGCACAAGCTCACCTCAGTCAGCCATCCACAATCCAACAGTGAAGTGGAGGTAACAAACTGAATAATTCTATATGGTCTCAAGATCAGATTGAATGAAGCTAAATATCTCTGGGTAGAAGAATTATATTCGATCTTATAGGTATATCGGATAACTTCTCGTATACCGATAGAAGAATCATCGTTCAACTTAGACTATGGAACTGAGACGATAATTCTACTTGAGATCGGATTGCCATCAGTGAGAATCGAACAATATAATGAGCTGAGTAATTTTGAATGTCAGAGCATACGAAAACTTCTCGTATATCGACAGGAGAATCACCGTTCAACTTAGACTATGAAACTGAGGTAATAATTCTACTTGAGATCAGATTGCCATCAGTGAGAATCGAATAATATAATGAGCCGAGTAATTCTAAATGTCAGAGAGCTGACCTAGACTTATTCCCGAAAGTCCGACAGCAAGCTCAAGTTTGGATGGCAGTATATCAACAGAGAGTAGCCTGATATTACAACGCAAAGATCAAATCAAAATCTTTCATCCAGGAGATCTAGTCTTAAAAAGGCAGAAGTTTTAAAGCCTTTGGATTAAAAAAAATTATCTCTAAACTGGGAAGAACCTTACAAGATGATCGAGATACTTCGTCTGATCGTATATCGACTGAAAACTCTCGATAGAACGACTATTCCTCGAACTTAGAATGTCGATAATTTGAAGATATACTATCAATAAATTATTCATATGTACGACATATTCGGAATGAAGCATTGAGATTCTGAATCTTGAAATTTTTAGTCATCTACAAGTTATCTATAAAAGTGGCATCAGATCGATAAGTAATCGGTCAGTTCATACCGACTACATCTTAATTTTTATGATAAAAAATTGACTTAAGTCGAATGACTATTCATGCCAACTTAGCTTTAGCTAAGCGAAATATTATGCTGACTCGAACTTTGGTTAGTAGGAATATACCGACTTGATTATAGTCAGTCGAAGGATATTCGGCTTATCATCGTCTATCAAATATCTAAAAAACAGATCTAAAAGCTAAGTTAGCTGACATCCGACTAGCAAATAAACTCTACTATGATTATTGATCGACATTCAACTCATCGATGGATAATCGATAATCCGACTATTATTCAATGATATTGACAGCACTCCAAGATTGAAAAAAGGGATTCCATACTTGAAAAATTTCTTTTCATTCATTAGAGAAAGACTACAAAATCAGACCCAGGGTCCGATTATAAAATTGGACTATTGTCTGATTATTAAAAAAAAAGAGAAAAGATATTACACCAGTTACCAATCGGCTACTTCTTCAGTTGGCTCCGGTACAGCTTCGATAGTTGGAGCAGATTCTGATGCAGTCGATGCATCTCTCTCATTTGGCGTAGTAGTCTCCTCGGTAGCCTCTTCTCTCAAACTAGGAGGGACGATGCTGCTCAGATCCAAATTCGGATACAACTTTCTGATTGCATCCCTACCGTCTTCGTATTTGATACAATAGGAGATGAATCTGCCCTCAAAATTTAATTCTTGTACTTCGGTGATTCTTTGAAATTCTCGATGGTCAGATTCAAAGCATTTTTTATCGACTCTGCTACATCTCTGGTGAAAGTCGACTCTGCATTGACCAGTGCCAACTTCTCTTTAGTGGCCCAATGCCTCTCATGCTCCGCCTTAAGTTCTTCAATATATCCGTCCCTTTCTCTCTGGAGCTGATTGATTGAGTGCTTTTTGCTCTTAATCTAAAATTTCAGGAATGCGATGTTTTGTTGAGCCGACCCTAATTCGACTTTGGACGACTCTAGTTCGGCCATTGTGTGGGAGATCCACTCCTAGAGACCCTTCTCCCGCTCCGCAACTACCTTCTCCCGTTCAATTACTGCTTGAAGCTTTCTCGACGTTTGCAGCTGCAACTTTCTCCATCCAGACCCGATGAAACTTAGTAATTTTTAATATCTGCTCTCCAGAGCATGCATGTCATGTGCCAACTAAAAAGAAAGAACAAGTCAGATAAAAAACAAAGAGAAAGAAGTATCGTCAACTTACTCCAAAGATTGTTAGGTAGAAGGAAGAAAATATCTTGAATACGATCCGATCTTTTCTATTCTTCTTGTCAGTCGGGAGAAGAGCAGCCTCGATAAGTTGTTTGGCCAGTATCAGAGTGGCCAAAGCCGACTCACCAACTGAAATTCGAATGTCGAAGAGGGTGGGGAGATCCACTGACGATCCATTATCGGCAAAGGTAGCCGATGCCTTTCTCGCTCTCCAGTTGGCGATCGTTCGCTCGAAACTGCTATGAAGTCGAAGCTTGACTGTGTCCAAGACTACAATGGCCCAACCAGAGGCACTTGAGAAATGGTCTGCATGGCAGCAGATAATTTGGTTCGATCGCGACTGCAGATGTGGCTTGAACCCCTGCTAATGGAATTGAGATCGATGTCGTCTTGGCCGCTACAACTGGCATGACGGTCGCGACATTCTCGTCTCTTGCTGTCTTTACTCCAACCGACAGCACTTCGATGGGAGAAAATGTTGTCGGAGTCGACAATGCTATGATCGATTCAGCATCTGGAGCTATCACCGACGGAGTATCGAGCTCTCTTATCGGTATCGACTCCGAATCATCCCAACTCTTCTTTGTCGTTCGGGATGATCTGGCATCAGGTTTGGGATGATCCGGCATCGGTCGCTACTCTCTTCTTAGCAGCATGTTGATGAATGTCAGAAGCTGAGACTCGTGTTGTTGAATGCATAGCTGCAATCAAAAGGCAAAAGTTCAGTTACAAAGTTCGAAAGTAAATGAAAAACAAAATGACCGACATGCTATATCTAAAGAAGTCACCGAACTAAGTTTGATGTCATAGAGAGCTTGCTCTGTCATTAGCTCTCGCTGTGCTGGGACTTTTATATCTTTGAGTCGAAAAAAATCTTCCCGATCAATAATATCGACCCGACTATGTTCGTTGGGGTTGGTTCTCGGATCGCTCCAGGATGAAGAAAAGCCCCAAAAAAATAAAGAAGAGACAGAAAAATTGATTCTTCCATCCACGAATGGACGATGGAAGATCAAAAATAAAAGACAAATCCTTCTTCGGGTTGAAGAACTACCAACCCTTGGGTTTCGGGTGAGGACAAAAGACGAAGAAGGTTCGAAAAAGAGAAGGACGAGGGTTGGTCGGAATAAGATGGCACAACAAAGAAAACTAATAATTAGCCGAATGGAGTTCAAGGCTAATTGAGTAGGACAAAGACGATAGTAATCAAAGAGATTTCAGACAAATTTTGAAATCGAAAAGCGAAGACCGGCCCAAAGGTCCTCTACATAAAATGCAACCTGATTCGAAGGAGGAGAATTCACCCGACTATCCAGACCAGGAGTGAAGAACTAAAATTGCTCCGAAATACATTATTGTTCCCGATGCCGATCAATATTGGATTTGGGTAAGGAAGAAACTTCCATCTCTGGATCCGAAAGAGAATTATCAATCGGATTTTCTGATCGATTATTTCGAGAAATTGAAACCTTCCCTTTCTTACCCCTACTTGCCATAGAAATGATAGATGGCAGAGAAACTTAGAAGAAGAAAGAAAAAACCTAGAAAGAAGAGACGAAAACTCAATCTGAAGCTAGGAAATGACATGAAGAACAAGGAAGACTTTGAAAACTCTCAGCATCCGAGGCGGGGCCCTTTATTGCAGGAGAAAATGATAAATGCAGAAACAGAAGATCCAAATAAAAGTGATGTTATATATAAAACCCTTCAACGGTCTGAATAGAGTTATTCAAATCAAGGCTTCTCCAGATTTCAATACGTGGCTATATCAAAACTGATCATCGATCAAATGATTCGACGTATCTATCTTCAGATCACGCTACCTCACCACTATCCGTATAAGTGACTCAGAGCCAATGACATCTGGACACGCGGTCAAAATTGACTAGTTAGAATCAAATCGATCGAATTCTCCGGACGTCAGGCTATCTTCTCGAATCGATACCTCAATGATGATCTCACGGTTATTGAAACGACAAAATGGTTGGAGATCCTTCATTTTTTCAAAAAATCATTAATGTTTGCAGTCGAATCAGGACTCGAGATAACATGTGGCAACTCTCTTCATCCAACGTGTCAAACCACATGCCAATCCACATATCAGGCTATCTTGGATTTGGGAGTGAGGGGCAACTGTTGGGGTAATTCAGCTGACTCTTCCGATTCTGACTTTCAATTGGCCTGATAAGCATGAACCACCGATTATTAATCGATTTTCCGACCAACAGTCGGCTATTCTCAATCTCCCTGACAAACTCCGACTATGACGACTCAACTGACTTCAGACTGATGACTATCGGCATATCCAAATTATCGATCGATGGTCATCCGGACTTTCATAATTATCGATATATAGTTGACATATGCAGATTACCGATATAGAGTCGGCATATCAGAAACCGCCAGCATAGAAAGCGCATAATGATCAGAACATGATTAGTGGTGGATATAACCACCCATCCCACAATCACATAATATCGAAATAAGTAGGATCCATATGTCTAACCGTTACAAATGGTTACCAACAACTCGTCTATAAAAGGAGGTAAATGAACAGCATTTGGTAAGACATTTTTTTTGAGCTGATACTCTATCTCTCTAAATATTAATCTACTGTTCATCATTCTCCACTGACTTAAGCATCGAAGGATCTTTTCGGATACAACTCTGATCAGTGCGGACTTCTTTTTGTAGGTGCTCTTCTCTAACGATGGATAGAATATGGGATTGGCTGCAGCAGCAATCATGTTAGTACGGTAAGAGAAGACATAAGTCTAAAATTATTTTTATTTTCTATTGTTTTGATGGGCAAACCCTAAAACTCCTTGAAAGTTGCAATAATAACATCAGCTGGAATAGAGTCGGAGAAAGTGAACAAACGTTACAGACACCTAACTCTTGTAAAAGTTAAGCAGACATTACAGTCGTTCAGCATGAAGACTGCTCTTGCTATCATTCCTTATTATCCATCAAAACCAACCTGAAGTGGATTGATTGACCTAAAATGCTCATGCAGAACTTGAAAGACTAGATCCTAATAATGAATTTGGGCGGGAATGAGACTGGGCTATGGCCCGAGCATTTGGGTCCTTTTGTTAGGCCCAAGTCTAAGTCAAGTAGGCCCGGCCGGTCTCGGGCTCACCTGGACCCATTTTCAGCCCTACCTCGAGCACAACCAGGGCCCGACAGCCGAAAGAAGAAATTGCTAGTTGCGAAGTGGGTCTTTTGAGCACCGGGTTTGTCTCCAGATTTGCTGCTTTGTCGTCTTCAAGTTGCCAAACTGGACTTTTTCGAATCATTCGATATGGTGGAGCACGTTTATGCTTACACGTGCATAAAATCGTGTGCGAAGTGTTTGCACACGTGTCTGCGTGGGCCATTCACGACGTCGCCCGTCTGTTACAATGCGTGAACGGTTAGTCATAATATATTACATGGACTGGGCCATTCATTCGTCAAGTTCGGGTCTTGTGCTTCTTCTTGTTTTTGGTCCCTCCAAGTGATGAGATTACAAGGCTGTTAATACTTTGTCTGAAGCGCTTGTATATAATGCAGAGCTCCAACCTGAAAAACTCCCGGAAACTATACAACGCGGAGATACCTTTGAAGGGTTTCCAGCTCCCCACCAACAACATAGAGATCCTTCTCCTTGTTGATATATAACTTTTCAGATCTCTTGATCCCTTTGCTCTCGCTTTCTTTCCTTCCTCTCGATTTGGCTTTTCCCGAAGCTACGCCTGCACGCCGGCCCGCCGGGTTCTTGGGTGGCGCCCGCCGATCGCTCGCGCCGTCCGGGAATGGAGGCAATAAGAAGCAGGCCACGTGGCTCCGGGAGCAGGTGGCGAGACAGCAGCAGGTGCCCCCTCGTTTCTCTCCCATTCCCACTTCTTTCGTTCTTGATGCATCTATCGCTTCGGAGATTGGGTGGATTTTGGGCGTCGACATCAGACTGATTTCTCCCCGTTTTTCTTCCGATTTGGTTGTTTCCCGAGTCGGATTTGATGCGTCTAGGGCAGTTCTTGAACCATGTCTTGATGTTGAAGCGTGCTTGCGATTTGGTTATTTTGATGTTTCTCGGGCAGGGTGGGGGCTTGTTAGATTTATTTCTTTCACGAACTGTTATTTCTAATTATAGTTATGATTCAATGCTCGCTGATTAATGCTCGCCTTTTATTGGTCTTGGGAGTGGATTTCTACTGTTTGTGTTCGTTCAAGGCTGAGAGAAATATGGATTTGACGGCACCTCGCAATTGGTGTTGCTGCGATTCTTCCCTTTGATACTTCTAACTGCAGAAATATTCACTTCTCTATGCTCATAATAGGTTGCTTGTTCCTTTGTCGTTTTAACTTTTTTCCTGTGTTATTCGGAATAGATCAAGATCCTCAACGACCTGAAATTTACAAGTTATATGAATCTTCGAGATGACCCAGAAAAAAAGATTTAAATATGTGCTAATCTTCGCATCTTTTCAATCAAAGAAGATGTTGCACCAATTCTTGACTCATTATGGCATCCTGTTTAGGGAAGAATCCTGCTTTTGATAGGGTCTTATTTTCTTATTACAAGAAAATAAGAAAAGTATCATCTGATATCTTGTACAAAGAAAAGCAAAATAAAAGAACCTCCAATAAGAGATCTTATCCTGGTTTTGGGTTCTTCATGATACAATATTCCTAGTTTAGAATTTGGTTTGCTTTCTTGTCAATCATGGATTTGACAGCATGAGCATTGCTACATAATTGGTGATTGAGGTGTTGTCAATTTTCTCTTTAGAATTAATTTATAAATTTATTAAAACTACTTTCAGGGTACTATGACTCCTGTGATGTGCTGGCGTCGTGGATTTTTGAAATTTAACACCATAGTAGCTGGGGTGGGTTCAATTTGAAAGGCTGGCTTTTTAGCATTTTTGGTTCCTTTACTTTTATATGCATCTTGAAGAATCTCATCAACCATGTATAAACCTTATTAATAAGGACAACTTTATCATAAGGTGAAACAATTATTGGTTTCCTCTTCCTTTATTTTGCACTACCATAGTACCTTTGATGTTATTAGCTTCATTTTTTTCTTCAACATTCACTTCGATTTTTTTAATTCTTTTTTACCAAACGATGTCTTCCTTATGTGGTATTGTTTCAACATTCCATTGTACTCTGCAAACTATAAGATGCACGCCATCCTCTTTTTGGCTCTTGGTCACCATTGTGTCATAAAAGAAACAAGAAAGTTTCTTTTGGGTTTAGTTTTTTCCCAATTAAGCTCCATATTTTGTGTTGTCCTCAGCATGATCTTTCTGGCCTTGGAATATGAGGTTTTATGTGTTCACATTGGCATGTATCACCTTTTGATCTTACAACCAAGCTTTGCTAGCAGAATATGCATGATCTTTAGACAATGTTGCATAATACAGAATCCTTTATGATACAGATGCTGAAAGAAATGAAGGACAGGCAAAATCCATTGTGATGGATGATGTTTGGGAGGGCTAAATTACGATGGTAACATAGGTTTGCTATTGATTAAGAGGCTGAGAAAAATTCCCAAAAACCAAAAAAAAAAAGAAAGAAAAGATAGGATAGAATACAGGGTCAGTTTGTCATTTTGCACCACCAAAACATGTGTATATGTCTAACTTAGAGCTACAAGAATTATGCCTTTGAATTAGAAGTCACTGCTGTCCTTGTTGCATCAAATTCAAAATTTGTATTGGGTGTCAATATAGGTTTTATTTATTCCTTGGACCTTTAAAAGTGCAAAACATAGAATCGAACAAAAGTTAAGGTTTTCCTACTATATAGTTATAGCTTTATTAACAGAAAAGTAAATATCTGCAAAAGTTAGATCCATATGGAACCCCCTGTGGATGGACATCTAGACCTTTCAAATCTTAATCTTAATGACTATAGAGTTTACCTAAACTCAACTATAGGTAAAACGGGATTATTAATGCTAATAACCCAAAGTAGAGAGCAAATCCACCCTCATGATAGCCCTACAAATCAACCCCTCCCCCACCTCCAAAAATAAAATCTTAGTTTACAAAAAATAACACTAAAACATCGGAGCTGCCACTAGACTTCTAAGACAGCTTAAACTGAAATAGGAAAGCTCAACATAAGCCAAAAAATTTGTTCTGCACCAAACCTTTGAATAGAGAATGCCGAATCCAAGATCCAACATAAAGGCCAACCAGTTAGCAACAGACCCACTTCAAAATGGAATCCTTTGAGAACACCAACAGTGTATGTTTCATGCCATATTCCATGTGATTAATGTTCTTTCTGCTGTTGTGGTACTTGGTATGGATGATTGTTCCCTAAGGGTGTGTATTTTTTACCTAGGTGCCAAACCCATGAGAATTGCAGCTTTCATATCCCCCATGAAACTTGATCCTAGCCTTTTTAGAGCCTTTTGAGTGCAGACCAGTTTCCATGCATCAAAACGGAATGCTTCAGCATCAGGTTTTCCATTCTCTTAAATGCACTGTGCCTCACAAGTTCAAATTTAGACACTCCTTCTGGAAAACTAGTGTCAATATGACTATAATGGAACTTCGGAAGAAATGAAAGGAGAGCCTTTGTAAGAATTGACTTGCCAACTGATAGGAGAAATTCACTTTTCAATCAGGGCTGTTTTCTCGAACCTGCCAGCAGTGGAGGTCTTTGCTATGCTTTTCCACATTATATTCCTATCTCTTTGAACTTAGATCCAAAGCTCGACAACATTAATGTTCATGCAACCCAAGATAGACCAATCACCAATTAATTGGTTTAGCATTTGAAAAGAACAAAGGACCAACTTCAGGTTGGCGATAGAGTCTGCGGTGCAAAAAGTGCAGGACAAATGTTCTTGAGAACTTCAAACTTAGAACCCCAAAGAGCTCTGCTTTTAACCTTATTGAAATCATGTCTGCAAGCAATTCTAGTTCTTTTCTCATATCCGTAGTTTGTCATAGTTGTCAACAAGTGAATAGCTGAAAACTATTAAGATTTCTGTTTTCATCGGAAGCATTCATATCTGTCGTTTGTCATATTTATCAACAAGTGAATAGCTGAAAAACTATTAAGGTTTCTACTTTCATAGGAAGCACTCTGATGAGTTATTTTATGAAGTACACTTCAGATGGTTAAACAGAACTGAGCAATGAACAATGAACCTAATGGTTCTGAAACCTAAAAAACAGATAGTGAAATTTTCCTGTTGATATAACTTTATTAGTTGTGACAAAATCAGTGGAGATCAGTTCCGCTTGTCTATTTCTTTAAAACATTGTTAAAACATGCTTGCTGCTAAGGTAGTCATGACTCTGCTGGGGACATAGGTGAATTACATCAGGTCTTGGGTGCTTCATCCCTTGACACCTTTTGACAAGCAATCCTGTCCTCTGTGGGAGGTTTCCTTCATGTGTTTATCACAAACATGGGCTCATAAAAATTAAGATAAAATCAAGGTTATGTAGAAGTGTTGCAGCTTGTGAGAATAGGGTGCTTGTGTTCTTCTTTTGTTGGCATGATGGTGGAATAACCTCATTTAGCTAAGAGACCTATGGCCCTTGTCTCCATAGAACTCCTGACTATGAAGACCTTTGACTTCATCCTGCAGTGACTTTCACCTTACAACAAAAGACTGCTGTTGTCTCTTATTTCCAGCTTATAGATTCCTTTCCAATCAATTTTTGCACATTAAGGAACAGAATGTAATCATCTGTCATTAAACCATCTTATATCAATAAGTTATTTCTCTTGAAGCATACAGATGAGCTGGAGAAATTTCCAACCTAGGGATCTCTTCCAATTCAGATGGGAAACCATCTTGAGACTTATTTTGTAAATAGAAAGCTGAACCAAAGATATGCATCCCCTTTCTATCTTACCCATAAAGAGGCTGACCATCCATGAGCCTTTTCAGAATTGTCATAATGGTTCATAGTTATGATTCTGAGTAACATCAAGGTCATTTTGACTTCTATAATTACAGGCTGTTCTCAAGCAATTTGGTGCGGGCGGATATGGAAGTTCTGATAGCGTAATTACAGATGAGGTAGAATTTCAGCAACATCAGAAGTTAGAAAAGCTTTACATATCAACCCGTGCAGCCAAGGTTAGCATCTCTTTAGTTTCTGTTGGTTTTTTCATCAGTTATTTTCTGTGAATGTTTTTCCTTCTCTCTTTTTCATCTAGATTTTGTGAAAATACTTCAATCATATGTTTTCAGCATTTTCAAAGGGACATTGTTCGTGGTGTGGAAGGTTACATCATCACTGGATCTAAACAAGTCGAGATAGGTATGCTTGTGAATTTGGTGGGCTTTTCCCCTACAGTATTTGGCAATAATTTACCCAATACCTTTTACTTCTGGTCATCTTTCTACTGAAAATCATATTTTGCAGGTAATAAGTTATCTGAAGATAGTAGAAAATATGGTGTTGAAAACACCTGCACCAGTGGCAATACGCTATCGAAAGCTGCTTTAAGTTATTCAAGGGCTCGTTCTCAAATAGAAAAAGAGCGTGGAAATCTTTTAAAAGTCCTTGGTACCCAGGTCTGCCAATCATTCCCTATCCCTATAGATTCATCTATTCTCTTGACATTTTCTCGAGGAATGAAATGGTATTGGATGAACTTATACTCTTCAATCTCCAATCAGAATTCAGATACTTCTATTTACTTTTATCTTCCTCATGAGAATGGATGTTTTGCAGTCCATTTGCATAACCTGAATTATACAACTTGTGTGTCACTCAAGTCATCTTATTATGCTATTATTAGACAATTGCATCTTATGCCTTATATATTGTATCAGCATATTTTATTTTATCCTTCTATGGAAAGTTTGCTATGGAGGTTCCTCTAGCATCATCTGTGTTGTTGTACTAAAAGACAATCTGCAATCTCTCTATGTTGACATCGTGCTTGTTCCTTTGTGAGTTTAACTTCATATTATAAATGAAAAATGCCTTCAGCAATGTCATTTGCATTAGTTTATTATATTAAACTGTGGATACTTCTTTGTCTTCTCTTCTCACAATCACTTCAACTATCTCTGCTTTGTTTCGTCTATTTTGAATGACCTGTCCATTAAACTATTCTATGAGCAAAACTCTATTCCTTTTTAGACTTTACCTTCTCAAATTATTCTCTAAACAAAAATATCCTGATCCCTCCAAAAAAACTGTTGATTGTGCGACTTCCTTATCCAGAAACCAAATTCTAGCTGTGCAATGTAGATGTAATATCTGCAGTTTGTACTTTTCTTAGTAATCCCATTAAAGTTGTTGTCTATAACTCTGGACTGTGCAGTCCTCGATCTGAAAAAAATTATTTGTGCTTATAGAGGATCTTAACCACAACATTCTTATCCAAGAAGCTAACAAGCTTCTGTAATTGTGGTACTAGCTAACTTCAATAAAATGGCAACACTTCATATGCAGTTTAAGGCAACAAATCTCCTCTTTGATAAGTTATTACTTTAAGTTTAACATATCATTCAAGGTTTTAAATGCCATAGGATGGAGGTGTCCCATTATCTCCATGGAACGGGATGCCCCACTGTTCTGTTTCGATCATACATCTTGGTAGATATCCTCTATCTCTCTTCTCTTCTTCTTTCC
>KE504816.1:154284-181531 GCA_000441515.1 Elaeis oleifera
ATATCCTCTATCTCTCTTCTCTTCTTCTTTCCTTTTCTTTCTTTCTTTTTTGCCCTTCTTTTCTTTCTTTTCTTTACCTTCCTTTCTTTTCTTTTTACTTCTACCTTCATTCATTCATTCTTTTCTTTTCTTTTCTTATCCCTTCCTTTCTTTCTTTTTCCCTTTTCTTCTTCTTTCTCTTTCTTTTTCTTTATTCCTTCTTTCCTTCCTTTCTTTCTTCTCCCCTCTTTCTTCTTTCATTTTTCTTTTTTCTTTCACTTTTCACTTTTTTCATCTTCCTTTCTTTCTTTCCTCTTTTTCCTCTTTTGCTGCATGGTTGCATTTCGGAGTCCCGACTCCGTCCCAGTCCTAGTTTCTCATAGGAACGGGATGGGATGGCCAGGACGCCCCATGTCCTGTCGAGATTTAACATCTTGATCATAATTATGTATTTGTTAACCGCCACTTTATCACAAAGTGGAAGCTGCATAACCTTAATGGTTGTTGCTTGATGGCCAGTCATGATTTGCTGCTTAGTATTTTCTTTCTAAGGATGAGAATCTCCAAGAGAGGTACAATAGTTAATGTCGGTTAGTTGCATTGCTAGAATAGACGGAATTTGATGTGAAAAGGTTGGATAGCATAGCAAAGAACTAGTGAAGTGTGCATAGTGATGGCGGCATTTGCTGAAACCTAATTGTAAACCAGATGATCCCAGAAGCAGCACAACTACTCAATTAATTGTTCACTAGTGTTGGGCATGTGCGATGCACTTGAGAAGAAGAATAGATATCTTTGATTTCTCTAGAAACATTTTATATTATATTGTGACTTGCTAAACATGTTCCCGCTTTTAAGAGGTGCGCTTCTTTTGTTTCTCTCCCATAGAATAAGAATTTAACTGAGTGAAGAGTATCTATTAAAGATGATAGTAGCATTAGTCATGGGGAGAGTGGTGCTTCATACTTGTATGTGGAGGAGAGATGCTTGGTCTCTTAGTATAAATGTGTAGTGATAGTATAGATATGAAGCTCACAGTGTAGGAGCTTTTTAGAGTGTGCCTAGCAAGGACAAAATATCTTTTCATAATCAAACCTGGAAAGTAACCAAGAGGTCTATCTTGGACTTTTGTTACCAACTGTTGATACGCCTGACATGGATCATTTCCATAATACTTCATCCACATAAAAGAATGGTTGAACCACGCGGTGAGGTTTCGACAAAATTGTTAATCTAGATCAAAATTTGTGCTATATATTATATGATGTCATGATTCTGCCACAGAACAAGAAGCCCTAGTTGCCATGTGTTGGCTTCGCAAATTTTTGAAATTTAGTTAAATTGTATGAAGGATGAGAATGCTTAGCTTGCAAAGGATGTTAAAGACATTAAAAATTCAATGATCAAGGGAAAATAATGATCAAAGAAATCGTCTTCTTCTCTTTTCTAATTGGAAATTTACATTTCAAATGAACATATTTGTCGTTTGACAAAAACATGATTTCATGCTCTTGCTGTTTCTGCCTGTCAAATGTGTGCCAGAATCTGGTTCCATGTCTATGCCCCCAAAGCACTTGCCTTTATCTTTCCCAAGAAAATAGTAAATATTTATTAACAACAGAATTTCTAATATTTCTAGGACAATTTTTCAATTCTCATGGCCAATTTTCACATCTTGACAGTTTATTGGCTGTCGAGTCATGTGCTCAACTCAATGATTGGCTGTAAATTTAACAAATATTTTCTAGTGACTTGCATGAACCTTGATTTTTGATATTTACTTTCATCATGGTCAACACACGTGCAACCAGTGCAGCTTATTAGACTGAATTTTAATGGGTCTTTTCAATGCTATATGGCTTTTGTTGTACTATCACTTTTCTGAAGCTTACCATCCACATATATATTTCCACTGGATCTCTGCTGATCTTTGGTGGGAACACTTGCAACTCCATCTTCCTTTGAATGTCTGTCTTAATGGTTCATATACCAACATTTCATTATATGTATGATAGTTCTAGAGTCCATAACTCAAATCTGGATGTGGAGACCCAAACCCTGTGTTATAACCCCTATACTGTCTTTGCACGTCCATCCATAGGATCAATGTTTCCATCTAATGGTGCATTAAGTACATTGGGAATCATATCGATACTTTTGACCTGGAAATAGACACATGATCGATTCTATTTTTTAGGTTTTGAAATATAGGATTTTCAAGGATAGATTTTCCTTCATAACAGTGGTAGTTGGCCTGAGAAAACCGCTATCCTATGTCTCAGATGTCACCTAGGAATATTCTTGATGGGATCAAGCTAGCTATCCACTTTCCACCCAAGAGTAAAATTCCGCTTCCATGAGTCTTGACTCTTTGCTTTCAACGTGCTACTTGTGATCAGAAAGGCTTTTGTAGGTGTCCAATAAGCTTAAGAAGGGCAAAGAAGCTAAAGGAAGAATGTAGAAGAAGAAGAGGAAGAAATAAAAAAAAAAAGACTTTAGGATGGATATTTTTATTGCATGAAGAATCAATTAATTTAATCAGATAAATACAACAAATAATCTGTCCATAAACGTGATAAATTTGTTAGATAAAATTATTTATTAAACTTTATACGAGATACAGGTCTGACCAAGGTTCGCCGTACCGGTACCGGACCCGTACCGGTGAAATTCTGTTTAATGTCGGTACGCGGTTCGGTACGGTACGGTAATGTCGGTACACTTCGGTATGGCGTACCGATACGAGACCGGTACGGTACGATACGGGCGGTACGGAGCGGTACGGGGCGGTATGGCATTCCATGGGTCTGACCCTAAACCAGATAAAGATTAATTGTTTACTTTATGTGTTTCCAGAAAACTAACAATTTATTGAAATCTTAACATGCATGTGACTCCTACCAGGATTTGACAAACAAGAGAAAAGAAATTTAGGATTTTTGGAGATAACGACAATGGCTGGTCTGGCTCATGGTGGTATAATTGCTTCACGTTGAAAGGTTGATAACATTTGGCTTTGAGCTTCCTGTGTTTTTGACAAATATGGCCGAGTAGGCTTGTTAATAGAGATCCATTCCCTGCACCATAGTTGATGGTCTGTTCAAGTACATTAAAATCAATTGCATCTAAACAAACCATTGGAAAGTCTCTCACATTTGACAGAAAGGTGAGTGAAAGAAAAGCTGTTTATTTTGATCTTGAACATGAAGATAGTGATTAGATTGGTTAAATGGGCAGATGATGACATAACTTTTCCATTACCATGTAGACAGTTTTACACCAGGCGATTAGAGATCTTGGAGGACAGTCTTGATCTGCGCACACTCTTATTCCTACCTTATTATCCATTCCTTTTCTTTGAAAAAAGTAGTTGGATTTTGGCAGTTACCTACTGACATTTAATTGCCTTACTATTGGGTTCTTATGCGATAACATGTGATGTGGCATTCCCTATATGGTATGATTTGGAATCCTTGCATTCATGATCTAAATTTTTAGTTCTTACACTGTAATATAATAGAATTATATGGTTATGTTGTTTATAAAATTCTGTATAGACATCGGTATTGTGTATCATTTCTAAAGGATTATGCAGCTGTATGATTATATCATTTATCTTTGTCCAATTTTGTAATAGATATTGGTACTTTTGTATTATCTGCGAAGGATTTGTCAATTACTTTTGCATGAAAGTACTAGTTCAGTTTCTTAGGATTTGTAAATCACTTTTGCATGAAAGTACTAGTTCAGTTTCTTTCTCATGCTATTTGCTAGTGTTATTCATCTAGCATTCTGAAAGCTTGTCTGCCCAGGTTGCAGAGCCGTTAAGAGCAATGGTAATGGGTGCTCCTTTGGAGGATGCTCGACACTTTGCCCAGAGATACGACAGGATGCGTCAGGAGGCTGAAGCTCAGGTATTATTTGAAACTGCTTCATTACCATTCTAATGATATTCTAAATTGATCCTATTACCTTTCTTGCTCACTGAGTTTACTATGGAAAAGTTCTATTAAGTTGTTTTTGATTGTTGTTTTCTATCAAATTGTTATCTTGGTCACCTTTAAATTATACTCTAGTTTGTAAAGTATCTTGATTAAATCTTCATGTCTGCTATTCATCCAAGTAGGTCGAATCAATTATGTATGCAGATGGCAGGCAATAGATGCTTTCGAATAATAAAGAAAACTTAATGCCTTAGAGCCATGTAATGTACAATTAATTATGTTAAAACCTAATGACAGTTTATTTTGGTCTTTGCAATTCATGCACTAAGGCTCGTTCAATTTTAGAAGTGGGTCTGATGTATTAGATTGGGATTGCTGAACTGATTGCATACCCTAAGTTGAAGATTATAGCTGTAACCATTCTATGGCCAGCAAGTGTTATCTTAATACGTAGGCTGTGCTGATTTGTCTTCATCCATTCATGTTTAGATTTTTTTTTTTTTCAAGGATATGTTTTAGCGGTGCATGATGTTGCTAACTAGTATTGGGTATATGACAAATTATACCTACAATTTTTATGCAATAATGTTGAATGTTGACAAACGTGCTTGCCTGAGGGCATCAGTGGCCTAGGTGTTAGGGCACCAATGAGATGAGGAAGAGTTGTTGGAGGGGGTGGCTGACTATGGACAGCGTCCATAGGAGGCTGACACTGTGTACTGTGTGGTTGCTACCATGAGAGAGAGAGAGAGAGAGAGAGATTATAGCTTTTTGGCCGACCTGACCCATTTGGGCCACCTAGGCCTATGCATACTTCTTGTGAAACTGCTATAGGGGTCATGTAGTGGCCAGGCCTTATATGGCATAGCTGAAGGCCTTAGGCACTTGACTGGCTGCCTTTTGATGCACTTTTGGGGCGTTGGATCTTCATTCAACATGCCCTTACCATCTCAGCAGCTTATCCACTGCTTTGTCCTTGTTGTAACTTCCAATTAGAAAGATTCCAGCTATTTAAATTTCATCACACCATAAATTGTTAAATCCTGCAGAAATCTTTGTGAGAATATCTATTCTAAATTCTATCACAGGCTATTGAAGTTTCAAAGCGTCAAATGAAAGTTAGAGAAACCCCTGGCAATATTGATAATATATCAAAGCTAGAATCTGCTGAGGCTAAGCTGGAAGAGTTAAAGTCAAATATGGCAGTATTGGGTAAGGAAGCTGTTGCAGCAATGTCTGCTGTCGAAGCCCAACAACAAAGGTTGACTTTGCAAAGGCTTATTGCAATGGTAT
Organism: Elaeis oleifera; assembly: GCA_000441515.1. NCBI lineage: Eukaryota > Viridiplantae > Streptophyta > Magnoliopsida > Arecales > Arecaceae > Elaeis > Elaeis oleifera. Next base: position 159,501 of record KE504816.1, read on the forward strand.
TATCTTTGTTCTGCATTTTCTACTGATTAATTTTTGGTGTGGTGTTCTTTGATGAAATAAGTATGGCAGGCATAGAGAACTTCTCTAATAATTTTCCTGTGTGCATTGAAGGTTGAGTCAGAGCGAACTTTCCATCAGAGAATCCTGCAAATCCTTGATCAGCTTGAAGGAGATGTAGGCAATGATGACATTTCTGTTTGGTCAAAGCAATATATTTTCATTGAAATATTTATAAATGCAACATACAAATTCATTACATTGTTAATTTAATAATTTGACAGATGGTATCAGAGCGTCAAAGAATTGAAGCATCTCCAAATCCAGTCATGGAAAACTCTATGCCACCACCTCCATCATATGAAGAAGCCAATGGAGTGTTTCCTGCCCCAAAAGTTGATGGAACAACTGAAACTGTGGAATACTTTTTAGCAGAGGTAATTAAACTGTAGCTTTTTTATGATTAAAATTGTTGGATTATTCTATCCTGTCATAGTTATTTATATAATTTGTGCTATTTTGTCCTTTGCTCTGCAGGTGATACATTCATATCAGGCTGAGACAGATGTGGAGCTTAACTTGTCGGTTGGCGATTATGTTGTTGTAAGAAAGGTATTTATACCCTACTTTTAATGCTTGCTAGAATTATGTTCTGACTGGTAAATGCACTACCCTATTCCTTCATAACATAGTTAACAAGCTATACCACGGCAATTTCGTACTTCCATCATGTCCTGTTAAAGAATATTAAGTAAAATCTTTCATTGTGATATGTGAAGTGTTACATGCAAATCAGAAAAACAACTAAGATGTTATTGAAAGCTGCAACAAATGCTGTTATGAGGGCTCCGGTTCTTGCAATCGAGAGAGAGACAGAGAGAGAGAGAGAGAGAGAATATGGACCCTGAGAAAAAATGGTTTGTCATTTTACTGATTAAAACTGGTCTTTTAACAGTTTTGACTTGCCTCTGTTGTTCCATGTACATAATGTTTCAGTAATAACATATATGCATGATGACTACTATGATAGTGATATGATAGCCATAATGAAATTATTTGACAATATTACTGTTGCAGTTACGTTCATCCTTCTGTTCATCCATCATTCCATCCTTCTAATGGAGAGTATAATGTATCAAAGTCGACTTCTTAAGTCTCAATACAATCCCACAATGTTGTGCTTTAGTGCACCTTATCTGCTAAGCAGCTCATGGACTCCTTATGAACCTGCTAGCTTACTTGTCTATGACCCATTGTCAAAGGTTGGTTTTGGGAATGCTGGTCATATACAGCCAAAATCCATATCTGCACTGCCAGAAAAAAATTCTCTGGAATCTTCCTTCCAAAGAAGAGCATGAAATATCAATTTTTACTGCTTCTTAAGTTTCAATCTAATCCCGTATTCTTGTGCTTTAGTGAACCCTATCTACTAAGCAACTCATGGACTCCAAATGAACCTGGTAGCCTAGTTTTATGTGACCTGTTGCCAAAGGTTGGTTTAGGCATGTTGGCCAGACGTAGTAGAAACCTATATCTGCATTGCAAGAAAGATTTCTTAGGAATCAGAAATGTCTGAAGCCCACCTTCCCATGTAGATGTAATGTAGTGTTCAAAATTGACTGCTTTGTAAGTCTCAATGCAGTCGCACATTCTTGTGCTTTAGCGTATGCTATCCTAAGCAACTCATGGACTCCAAATGAACCTGCTGGCTTGCTTGCCTGGGAACCATTGTCAAGGGTTGCTGGTTTTGGGCATGTTGGCCATAGATGTTCGAAATCCATATTCATTGAATAAAAATTCTCGGGAATCAGAAAGGTCTGACACTAAACATGCACCTGTAAGCAAACATGGACCAGCGTCCATATAACGTAGTTGCAACTATATCTTTTGTTTGAAATGCCCATCAAGTTACATTTGCAGTACTTCTATGTCTTTTTTTTATTTGCTGAAGACCAACTGTGGATTTGCTCTCTATTTAATATTTCCATCTGTTGCCTAAGCGAGAAATTAGCCCTAGATGCTGTACTTTCTAACATAAAGCCAAATTTGCTCTTCTAAAGTGCTAGAGCTTTTCTCAACTCTTTTCTACAACCCCTTCCCCAACCAGAGGGTACCATGGATGTGGTGTTTGTTGCTCCCAAAAATCTAGAAGAATAAACAAAATAGACCTGCATGAGTCAATGAAATGATAGTGTAAAACTCAAAAGTTCAGAACACTATTGCGATGGATTTTTGTATTGTCACGCACTTTTTGACCATCAGACTTGGTTCCTCAACATCTATTTTTCAACTGTTTTTGGATTAAATGGCTATCATCAGTCTACAGTTAGAATCCTATGTTGAAACATAAAGCCAATTATATCTTGCCTTACTCATATTATAGGAAAATTCTATTTCACTAATTATTCATTGTACAGTTTACATTGCTTGCAGAATTTTTCTGTACACTGTTGAAGTTTATCTAATGTAAGTTCTCTTTTGTATATTAGTAGAAAATGCATTATTCTCATATTTCTATCCAAATTTATGAGCATCTATTCTATGTATTATAGTTTCTAATTTCCGGAAGCTATAATCCCTGATGAATCAATTACAAGGTAGGATATTAGTATGCTTTAGAAAGAATGATTCAGAAAAATTGGTGTTTTATTTAGTTGAAGAATGTTAAGTGTCATTGGTCATTCCAAACACATGGAACAGTTAAAGTGGATGACCTCAGGACTTTTGAATTTATTCTTCTACATGCTTGCTACGTAAATTGGGATACTCTGTTTAGCTATGTTTTTTGAATCACTGTAACAAATCTGATTTACTTGTGTTCATTCACAGGTGTCTGGTAATGGTTGGGCAGAAGGTGAATGCAAAGGAAAAGCAGGTTGGTTCCCTTACGAATACATTGAAAGACGTGAACGTGTGCCTGCAAGTAAGATTGCTCAAATTTTTAGCGAGGCATGGGAGGGTATGGATTTCATGGAGAAGCTTCTACCAAGTTCTCTGTGTTCGCAGGTGCCCATATTTCAAGTGGAGGATGTGCACACCTTGAAACTGCATCTTTGTATGTTTTTTTTTTCCCTTCAGTTTGGAGTTTCTGTTCCTCTGAAGATGGTCCATTTTGTTAGTGAGGAAGGTTTGCCGTCTTGTATTTCATTTTGCAATGTTAACTAGACCATGAAGGAGGCGATGATGTTATGATCAATCAATCTAGACAAGTAAGAATTTGGGTTAGTGAGATGGGTAGGCTTGATTCCACAGCCTGAAAATCTAAGAGAACTGGCTTGGCATTTTTAAGAAATAATCAGTAAAGGTGTTTGGGCAGCTTATTTAAAATGAATCTGGTTAAGGTGTTTTTGTTGGATGACATGAGCTGCAAAAAGGCTTAGACATAGTGTAAGTTGTTTTGGTATGCTAAAATGAACTGAAGTGACATGGGAAGCTGCATATAGCTCCATGAGTTTCTTGTTGCTGATCCTTCAATGTGAATTCATTTTGTCCAATTGTCTTATTGCCACAGAAATATTTGCAGCAGTAAAGCCATTATCGTGTGTAGCCACATTGTTGTAATGAGTGGTATGTGACTGAGCTTGAGCTGATAACTTTTGTTTGAATATTTTCATACATAATGCAGCATGCTAGACTAAGAGGCCATTTTGTTAATTTGTTAATACCATTCTAATCCAAGGCCAATTGCTACCATGATATTTCCATTGGGAGATGTTTGTAATCTTGCTTGACTTTTAGGGTTTCTATGTTCTCCATCACTAATCTTTTGCTACTGTGTAGTGTGACAACTTGGATTGAACTTGGCTTCCCAACTGGTTCGTTGGATAGAGTTGCATTGAGGTTTTAAATTGGATTTGATTGAGCTAAAAACGTCCAACCTGACAAGTAGGTTGGCTAGGATTGATCCTAATTGAAGTTGAAGTTGAACCTGAACCTGACATAAATTGAAATAAACCTAATCCACAATCCAATGAGACCTAATACATAATGAATAAATACTTAAGTATTTATAGTTCTAATTCATATTTATATTTTGTATAAATTACTTATGTCTATATAATTATAATTTTTAGTCATGGTAGATCATGTAAGATGTATTTATTGAAATTGATAAATGATTGATGTCTCAATCCAACAAATATAAACTCAATAAAAAGGCATTTGAAACCATTACCTTGTCTTAAAATACAGTGTGCATAACTTCTGTTAAATTTGATTAATGTGGCATGATCTAACTCGACTCAAGTAACTTGATCCATTCTGAATATAATTTAATATTGGGATAGATTGGATTCATTTAGAATTGGAATATATGATTTGGTTAGCTTAGGTTTTATCCTCAACTTGACCAACCTGTCCTATTGCATCCTTACTCTTGTGATTATAACATCATATAATTCAATCAAAAAAAAAAGATTATAACATCATGTAAAACTTGTAAAGGCCAAACCTAGTTGGTTTTTTGGATGATCAATTGCTATTTAGGTGAACACATTACTCCATTGTGAGAGGGCGAATTATAAAAAGAAATTAGTGGAGGGATGCAAGGAGAGATACCAGATGTGTGATTGTAAGAAATCATTTAGAGTTCAATAATAGTGAAAGTATAGGGAATGGTATGACTTTTCTTTGATCGAATAATCTTGTTTTTGATCAATACGAATATTCATGTATGTGGATGACGTCGGGATAGGATGATTAGTCAGCTATAGAATCAAAAATTTATTTTTTGATAATCCTCAAGGTATGAATACGGAGTTGGATTGTATTCAGTTGCATTGAATTCAATTATTGATTTGGGATACTTGGCATGTTGATTAAAAGCATTATTTAGAATTAATTGCTCTAATACCTATGGATTTTTTTTCAACTAGTTCATTGCTTTATGACATATGAATAGCATGTTAGGATTTCGAGCTTCTCCCTATGCAAATAGTAGCAGCAGCAGCAGTAGAAGATTACTTAAAAAACAGGGGCGTTGCGAGAATCGAACTCGCGACCTCTCGCACCCGAAGCGAGAATCATACCACTAGACCAAACGCCCTGCGCAATCGTGAGCGTGCATTCAACTATATAATGAAATGTCAGTCATACCCAATAGCATAAGACAACCCTCGTAATTATCATCGTCCTGGGATCAAATGGCCTCGTCCGCCGCTTCCCTTGTTCGCTTCCATCTCCCCCTGCTTCCCTCCTCTCTCACCAAAACCGTCTCCTCCTTCCTCCTCTCCCCTCCTCCTTCGCTTTCCCTTCTCGTCCCACCCTCCTCTCTCGCTGCCATCGCCTCTTCTCCACCACCTCCACCCCTTGCCCCTCCTTCTTCCGCCTCTCCTCCTCCTCTTCTCACCCTTTCTCACGAGCTACGCGATGAAGAATTCGAGCTCTCCGACTCGGAACTGGTAGCGGGCGACAAGGTAGAAGAAAAGAGGAGCTCTTCGACGGCGAAAGGAGCCAAGGAACGGAACCATCGGGCAGTGCCTCGCTGCCGAGCTATCCATCGCCGAAGCTGAGCGTGAAGGAGAAGAAAGAGCTGGCGTCATACGCCCACAACCTCGGGAAGAAGCTTAAATGCCAGCAGGTCGGCAAGGCCGGTGTCACACCTTCGGTCGCTGCCTCCTTCATCGAGACTCTCGAGGCCAATGAGCTCCTGAAGGTTCTTTTCCCTCCATCCTCCTAGTAAAATCGTTCCTTTTCCTCTTTTACTCTTAAAGTTCCGAGGTTTATGCCCTAGGTTTTGGGATATGGAATTTCTTTTCTTCATCTGGTAACTCGGAGGAGGAAAAAAAGTTGTTCTTTTCCAGTAAATAAATGGCAATAGGATTGGAGCTTCGTGGGCTGTCTTGATTTTTCATATACGTGTAAGAATATCGAGGATGGAGAATAAATCAAGATGGTGATTAATATTTCCGTAAAATTATATTCAATTGATAAATTCTTGAATGTGACTTGCACCGTCAACTCCTCTGGGATCATGCTTTGATGGAAAAGTTTAGCATGCGCCGATATTTCGCAGACTTGTTACAATTTTCTATGTCAATATTGCAGGACGATAAGTATCAGCGACTCCTATGACCTGTTGATTTTGTAAATCTAGTTGTTAATAGGTCGTATTATTTGGTAGTGGTTTCTAGTTGGACCCATAACTGCTATGCATGACTGGGTTAAATATAGTGAACCTATAATAGTTATAATTGCACTCAGGCTTGCAATTGATGATTATCCATATGTTTTAAAACTGGAAGAGATATCAGGTTGTACTGAAGTTGCTCATCCCGTCTTGTCTATGTAAAGGAGTGAAGCAACTGACCAGTCTGATGTTTCTGTATCTTGCCCCTTACTGGGCATGAATTTAGTTTGGAGGATATAGCAAAACCTGCTGGTGGAATTTCGTCTTATGTTTAATTTTCTCATAGTTATTAGGCGAATTGTACTTATCAGGAAATAAGTTACACCAAGTGCCTTCCTATTTGATATTGGTTTGGCAGACCTACAGGATTTGGTTTGAACTTCTACTGAGCTTGTCGGGATAGTTTTTTGTTTTTTGATTGAAAACTTGGCAGGATAGTTGTTGTTGTAGATTTCCAACTGTTGGTATGAGGTTTAGGATGTGTTTAGGATGTGGGTTCAGCTTGGTAGGTAGGTGTGACTGGGATTGAGGATTTCTTAGAAAGAGTGATCCTACATGCGTGTGATGATGACTTGTCCTTCCAAGTAGGAAGTTTAGCAGAGGAAGACTTGGAAAAGAAAGCAAAGCACTCTTATGGGATCATTCCAGTAGACGGGTAAAGAGACAAACTATTTTGAGTAAAAGCTCTTATATGTTAATCTAATCTTAACATTCATGCCTTGTTGTTGAGCTATGTTTAAATTCAAGGTAAAGAAGATTTCTCAGTTTCATGAATGGAGGCATCTGGTGTTTGGTAGTGAATACGGAGAGCCGAGCAAGTAGGAGTATCGATCAGATTAGGGAACCATCACCATGGAGGAGATGACCATTGAAATGGTTGATTGGGCTCCATCAATTGCAGTAACCTGCAAAGTTTTTGAGTTTCGATGAAAAGACTTGGCAGAAGAGGATTAAAGGATCAGTTGAGGATTTTCTTTACTATAATCCTTGAATAAAATGAAGAATGGGACAATAGTTCAGAAGATGGAGGCAAGAACTGTTCAGCAGATGGATTCAAATGGTGCACATCAGAGGTGATGCAAGGCAGCTCAAATAAAGTGCAATTTAATGCTATTTTACACAGTTTGCACATCCAACTTATCGTGAAAGGTCTTTATAGTGATAACTTGATGGATGTAAAATGAAATTCTCTGAGGTAAGATTATAAAATCCAGAATGCTTCCCTTCTACAGGAGCTATTTTTCATAGGGCCCTTAAGGCTGTACTTGCTCACAGGACCAAATACTTTAGAATGATTTTGTGAAACGAAGTCCACAGTCTAATAATCCATAATAAAAGCGTATGTTGATTCATATTTTTTTACATTTCCAAATCTATGACTTGTATCTAGTTTTCAAGAAATGATGGATGGCATTTAAAAAGGCTGATACAAGTGAACTGGGGCTTGCCTCAATGCTCACAGCCCTCTTCTTGGCAATGAAGCTTCGGGGTTCAGTTCTTTGTGGGTGGTGGGTGTGGGGGAAGACAGGTTGGTAAACTGAAGAGACTAAGGGTGTTATCCAATGTTGCATGTTTGACTTTATATTTGATCATAATTATGGACTAACCATAAAAACTTCAATGAGAACAAGGAGTTAAGCATGCTCATTGCTTGGATAATGTTGTAATTCAAAATGACATCTTTGATTTGTTCTGGTTTAAAAATGAATTTCTCATTAAGGATATTAAGAAAAAGTTTTTTGTCTTGGTTCAATGAATTGGAGTAAATAATGAAATGTTTTGCATCATCATTTCTGTATTGGAGATGGGCAATCAACAATGTGTAATTTTTTTATTTGAGAAATTGTATGTTTTCTTCTTTATCTTTTGTTTCTCAAGTGTCATTGAGATCTAGCTCCTGTAGACTCCGAGTTCAGACTTGTTGGGACCTTGGATACCAAGGTCATAGACACATCTTGTGCCAAAACCTAAAGTGACTTTATAAACTATTTATTTCTTTAAATATTTTAATTAGGTGCGTTAATTGTAGGTATCCTGTTTTGGGAGCAAGGGGCATGTTGCATATGCCATTCAATTGTGCCTACAAGAATTGACAAACATTTTCATATTTAATTCTTTGTTAAACATGTTTCTTCAAATGAACAAGTGGTTACTAGTCAATCTGTTCAGGTACCTTTCAATGAAGTGGTTATATACCTTGCTTAAGGGATCTTTTAATGAGGTCAGGTTTGATTAATTTGCATGTAGTAGGGAAGCTTTTAGCTACAATCAGCCTTAGTGTATAATTGTCAGAGCCTGGCAGCATATACCCTTTGAAATGGGCATTCTGTAGTCTTGATTGAGGTGAGTTCTTCCCCTCTCCTTAAAGTTGGTGAGCACTAAAGTTGTACGGTCCATATGTCCATATTTGACGTTGATCCACTCTAAGTCATGGGTAAAAACTTTGTCAAAGGATTATGATCTTAAGCCTTTTAATTTGAGGTTCCACAAAAATGCTGATCAGTTTGAGATTGATTTATTGTCATGTTGTCAATGGGGTATTCACAAATGAGAAATTCCAGCATCGTTCCTCAAGCTTTTCCCTCTTTAGGTCTATGAAGCTGTGTTGCTAAAACTTTACCTGGAAGAATAAAATGTCTGTTAAGGTTCCCTTGATGGTCGGTAATGTGTAGCAGCTTCCTGATGGCAACTGGTTGGGTGCAGAACAGTGGTGTTTGATACCATATATATAGACCACTGAAGGTGATAATCAAGAATAGAGAAGACAGATACAGGAAGTGATCTTACTTAACATGGTATGTCATGTTGAACAACCTTGCTGGAGGATTTGGTGTTCTTAGATGGTTATGCATGGTTCATTAACTTAATGTATCTTTCACCTTAGCTCCTGCATCTCTTTTTTTTTTCCTATCTATATTTAGTTAATAGCTTAAATCAACATACATGTATGACATGCCATGTAGAGTAATAGCATGTTTCAGATACTGGATGCTTCTTAAGAATTTCCACTTACTTCCCTTTACCCAGTTTCGTTTCTTATTTCTGTCATGGTTCTTTCTGATGACCGCTACTACCAGTCTCTCTATCTCTCTGTCTGTCAGTTCCAGCAATAATCTTCATACTCCAGGCAATTATTTATAAATGCACATATGTCTAAATTTTTGATGTTAATCTTGCAATATCGGTCCAATGAAAGGGTTAACAAGCCCTCACAATATATGCTTTAAGCATATATCTATTACACTACACTAAATGTGTATGGCATGACTTCATCCCATAAATCCATTGTTTCTTTGTAGATCTTACCTGTCTATTAGTTTTCCATCCATGTGCTTCAAAGGGAGCAGGACGAGAAGGAGATTGTGTATGAAAGTCTGAGTTGGGCTTACCCTTTTTGCCCCCTCTTTTCACTCCTCCCACCCTGAGCTAGATCTAGGTTAAATCTAAAACCAACCCAAAATACATCTGATTCTATGACGAGGTCACCCATAATTATGATGATGACCATTCAATTTCGGTTTCGAAATATTGTGTGCCTGTGTTCATGAAACATTACCTGTGAACCTGCATGCCATTCCATGTATTGGTCTTCATGTGCACATTAAAAATGTGATTGTATAACTTCTATTTTGCTGGACGACAATGTACAGTAAGCGGCTCACTAGTTGTCATCATGATGCAAGCAGCTCAAAGTGCATGGAAGCTGCCCAGGAGAGTTAGATGATGTGATAAAACAACTTGAAACTGCAACTGGATCAGTTGCTGTTGGTCAGATTGGGCGGACAGTAATTCTTTACAGGCCTAGCCTCACCAAAATGAAAGGAAAAGAGACCCGAAGTGCCAGAAATGGATTAAATGTGAACATGACAAAATCAGGTACCATCATGAAGATGCAGAAGAAAGGTCAAGTATTTAAAGCATCTGCTCGTGGACGCCATTAGAGACAACACCATGTCATAGTTCCTTTCACACTCCATGCCAGAAATTGGGTAACTAATCATGCTATGAAGCAGGAAGATTCGAGACAAGATGCTGTTCTTTTTCCCCATACACTGATGAGCATCATGTCAGCAGCAAGTTAGTATCTATTTGTGCTTTTACTGGGGAAATTGTTAAAGAAAAGGAGAATTGGAGACAAGATGTGTCAGTTTTCCCGACTCTGCTCTATATCATGTAATGATCATGTAAGGGTACTGTTGAATAGGAGGCTTGAATCTCATATGCACAAATAACATTAGAATCACTTTGTTCTGCATGGCGTCTGCTAATGATTGTCCTTGTTTTTTTTGGTGTTTTGTTTTTGGCTCTTTTATGCCTGTTCTTATGGTTCATTGTTCTGGCAGTCGTGCAAAACTTTGTTTTTGCTTCTACGGTGGAAACGTAACAGCAGCAGTATCTAACAGCAGCTGCCTAATAGTTAAGCAGATGGAATTTGGACAAAGCAATCACAGCCATAGAAAACTGTTTTAAACTGCGACTAAGCAACCACTGCCATGGAAACTGTTTAAACTGCTTTATAAATTTATTGAACATGTTCATTTGTGATTTGAGCAGGTACCTGCTTCTATAACAGCAATTTGGCTCTTTATCTGCAGTTAGTGAAATTTTAGTTGAGCTTGTGTGTCGCGGTGTCTCTTGGGCCCGGCAGTTTCCTTACTAAAATGCGATGTGTCATGACCGACGGTTGGGATTATATGCTTTTCTTTTTTGTTTTTTCAGTACCCGGCGTTTTTTTTTATAGAGAATATAATAGAACAAGCTGCCAACGAACAGCCTGAACATCTAGAGATGTTATACCAACAGAAATTGAGAAACAGGTAACATTATAGAAATATAACAGAAATATAAAGGTACAGTAACATTATAGGAGATACAAAAAAATCGGGTAACCGTCAACCATATAAAACTTAAATATATATTGAAGAAGGAAAAAAATATGAGATAATGATTTCAAAATTTGCAGCTAGCTTTTTTGGCTTAGATATGCAGCTCATTCGCTGTATGTCATTCTGCAAAATTGAGAAGAAAAGGTGAATGAAGTCATTCATGCCACAAAAAAATTATCAATAAGGGCCATTTTGACAGCACAATCTGTGGTCTTATTAGTGTGAGTAATCCGGCAAGTATTACATTTATTTTCAAATATAGAATGTCCTGCAAGATGGGAGATTCAAAGCACCTATCCTTAGAACTATTAACAATAGTTTTAAAACATTCAAAACATCTCTTTCTAGCTAGACATTAGTAATATTAAAATGAAGAACAGCAATTTACAATCTCATCCAAGCTACACAACGCTCAGCATAATGAATAGAAGACGGTGCTATAACTCAGCCACCGACACAAAGTTATCCCTGCATTGTTGTAAATTACCAAGCCAATAGCTACTCTATCGCCAATCACAACTGCATCGAAGTTGATTTTTAGAAATTCTAAAGGAGGAGGGAGTCAAGAGGAAGGAATATCAGAATTGTCTGAGGCAGGCAGCGGTTGGTTATCCCAGGGTCTTGATGAATTCCTCATAGTCATGCCATTTTTGCCAGAGCTGTTAAGGGGTAAATAAGAACAAACTTTTCTTAGAAGCTGGTTAGGGAAAGCATTAAGTTTTGAAAAACTCTTTCATTTCTTGCTGTCCAAAGCATCCAAGGCAGAAGAGTCAACAAAGATTTAGTATGTCGGCCCCCCCAGGAGTTGTCAATAAATCAACTAGGGTTGGTATAGATGAAGGAATATTATGGAGCTGCACTCTCTGGTTAAGTAAGTGCCAACAACTCGAAGCAAAGGGACAACTGAAGAGAATATGGTCAGTCCTCTAATGTATTAGAGCATATATCAAAAAAATTATGATCTATAGTAATAATTTTTCTGGTCAATAAAAATTGCTTACAAAAGATTCTATTACACAACAGTTTTCATCAAAAAAATTTGACTCTCATAGGAACAGCCAGCTTCCATATCCAGCTTAGTGACATGGTACGAGATGTTTGATTGTATGCTCCAATCTCCTTGAAGTTACGAAGTTGAAATTTTTTTCTTGGATGGAATGTTTCAATTTTATCTTTTTCTCTGTCGTCATGAGATTTTTCTGCTGTTGAAATTCTCCATTAGAAATATGTCCCCTTCATCTTTTTAACAGCCAAATGCCTTCTTAAAAGATTTCAACATTTAATATTTAGAAGTTTTAAGTGAAGAAAGATAAAATCATAAATGAAAGCCTCCAGATACGGCCTTAATTTGGTGACATATTTAGGTGAAATTTATATAAATCTGTCTTAGGCACTCGGATTACTGATTTGACATGAACTAACTTTGCCTGTTTAATCCTGGTCGGAGAGGTGGGTACTAATTTCTGCACCACTATCATCTTCTTGAGGTAATCTGTAAAATTTTGTTGCTTTTCGGTAAATAAGTTTATTGACCAAGTGTTCTGCACTGCCAACACCACGTGAGAATCGTGTTACTGTTTTGCAGTTCCCTTTTCCTCTTTTACCCCGCCTCTAACCTGCTTGATTTGCTCGTTGATTTCGTCAACTTCCAATGTGTTCTGACATGGATTTTCTTCCCTGCTGCGTGACCTCTCGGACGGTTGGAAGGCTTCTCCGCTTGTTGTTTTAAACGGACGTGGAGGTTGACGGTGTCAATATTTTGAAGAATAGTGCTCTTCCGGATACAAGTCTTTGTCAAAGAAATTTCAAGGATACAAAGAAATTGTGAAATTGTCGTACTTCCACTGGTGATCTATGTGCTTCTACGTTTTTCTTGTCTAGAAGCGATATGATAAGACTTGCGTTTAAGAAAAATTATTGAATAGAATAACTCAATCATATGCCTTTTAGATCATTCAATAATAAATCAATATATCATTTATTAATAAAAAATTTATATTATTAATATAAATTTATTAAAAATTTAACAAAAATTTTATTATTGATTATAATTAGCCAGCTGATAATTTGTATAAAAAATATTTTTAAATAATATATTAATTTATTATTCTAACCAATAATTCCTCGCGTTCCATACCACCAAGACTTTTCTTAACTCCCCGTGGCACGGTAATCCTCCCGTCAAGGTGCCGTGCAGTTGATTTTTTTTTTTTTTTGAGATTTTCGGATAAGCGTCGACTACTAATCCACCATTTTGGATTTCTGCTCTTCCGTGGGGCCTCCGCGACTATGAGTTGGACGGGAAATGCTTGGAAGACGGTACCGAAAATGACAATGATGAGACTGCGAATTACAGGTTCCGCAACCTTTTGGACTCGGAATTTATTTAGTAAGGTTGTTGCAGCTACCAGGATGACATTTAAAATCCTATCTACTTATATTTAGATAATTACCAGATCAATGTACAGCGTATCTTATTTATGAAAATTAAGATTTTTGATGCTTTAAAGAGGTTAAAGTTAACTTAAGGTCTCACCTAAAAAAATTCTTGCCCAAAACTCGAGATCCCTTATATAAAGCTTGAAGTCTCTCCCTCCTCTTGTTAGTTTTATCCTTCTCTGCTCTCATTTGCTTTTTTTACTTACTCAATAGACTAAAATAACGAGGCTTTTACAAAAAAGGAGATTCCAAAAGGGCAGTGATTCAGTCCATGCTCGAACAAGAGTCACAGGAGAACAGACCAGGGTGTTTAGCAAGAGGTGACTTCAAAGGTACTTGCTACGTTTCCGAAGTAGCGAAATTGACAGAGGTGGCAAATAGTGGAGAGAGACGACCAACGAAAAATAAAAAATATTATTTAGATTTTTAATCTTATATAAATAATATTTTAGAATCGGACCAGACATCGGATCGAAATAAAAAAAAAGATTAGGGTCAATCGGATCAACCGATCGGCCGATCAATTGATCTGGAATTCTGCCATCCTGAGAGAGATAAAGTAGACCCTTTCATTTTAGAGAAGAACGATAAGGGCGAATGCGGATCCATCTAGATCCGTCAAAAGAGCGAAGATCGTGACCCTTTTGTTGCTCTCATGGGTGCCCTCCACGGAGAGGATCAAGGTGAGGACCCTGATCGCCACCTCCACTGTCTCCAACCCGACATCCTCCTTGACAATCTGGGTGGCACGGGCGGTCGCGAGGCCTCCCATGATGAGCAGGCGGTTCTTCTCGGGGTCCTCAATGGCGGGGTCGGAGAAGAAGGCGGCAAGGTCGTGGAAAGCAAGGAGATCGGTGGAGAAGGACATCTCGTCGGCAACGGCGGTGCAAAGGAGGAGGTGGAGGACCAGAGATGGATGAGGCGGCAGAGGGTGAGGTTGGGATGAGGTTGGTGGAGAGAAGGGGCTGGCAAGTGGTAGGGCAGATGCGGTGATCGGAATCGAGCACCAACGCCACACCACCGACGTCACGTGACCACTAGAGCAACCGATGCCACACCACCGCCCAGAGCAGCATTGGCTGTCTGGTAGGTGACAATGATGAGAGAAAATGCACCTACTCTGGGGTATTAGATTGCAGAGAGGCAGAGACCCTGGCGCTTGTCCGGTAGGTGACGACGATGAGGCTAGGGCTCTGGCCTTTGGGTGGCGACAACAAATGGAAGAAAGGAACGAAACCGAAAGACATCGAAGATGGAGAGTCGGGACCGATCCAGAGAATTAGAATACCCTCGATGGATTTTTATCCACAAATGATTAACCCGTCATCCGGTCGATTCATCACAGACCAACTGATTCATCAATTTTTATCGATTTTTTGTGGGTTGAAGATCAAACGGATCCAGCCCAAGTTTCGCTCCGAGATTAAAATCGGCCCTTGATCCGATCGGTCAACCCGACCGATCCGATCCGATCCGTTCTAAAAACATTGTGTATAAGTACCCATCCTCACATACTTCTCTCATTTAAGCCTTAGCATCCTTGACAGGTTAAGAATTCAAATCCATATATCTATTTATAAATACCACAATCGATCCGTGATCAGCCTCAATGAATCCTTACTGTAGTATTTCTTGATCTATATAGATTATGGACTGGATTGATTCTAATACCGTTTGTAATAACTCAAAATCTCACTTAAAAATGCTAGTCAGAAAATATTATTAATTTTTTAGTCTTGTATAAGTATTCAAGATCTCTCTAATGAATAATCGATGTTGGACTAAATACAAACTCGCATAGTTCATTAGACTTGCATGGCTAGTGTGAATGAGTTCTTCTAATGTTCCTTGGAAGCTAATCATTTAAATGATTGGCACCTAAAGCCTTGTTTGAAGTATGCATATTGTGCTAACACTGCTATTCTTGGACAGAAATGGCAATAATACTTATGAACTGCCTTGTCAGTCATTGTCATGCCCCAACTCATATATGTGTGCCATAGCAACGTGCCATGGAGCTTGGACGAGGAGCGTGCAAGACGGCACCCACAGATAAAATACAAACCAATAACCATTCCCACAGATAAATAAGTTTTTTTTTTTCTTTTAACTCAAAACAATCTAAATTGACCACATGCCAAACCCAAAACTACAACTAACTATGTCATAATTGCATATATAAGACAAGTTTCAAATAAGCTTATAAAACAACATAAACCCTTGATATTGCTATCAATCTTTGACAAAGAGATCGTTCATCGAGATGAATGTGGTCGAGATAAAATCATCACTGAAGCTTCATCCGAACACCTACAAAAAATTCACATCAGAGATATTCTCAGGTGTAGACCCTCCGACGCTCAAGTCAGAAGATGAAGAACAGTGAGAGGAGAAAGCGAGGAGTCGATTGATTGCGTATTTTGAGAGAATTTCGGAGCTTTAATTTATAGAGGAGTTTGAGTCGTATCCGTCTCGGAGTCTTCATGATTTTTGAATTTATCGCACAAATTGATTCGGAGAAAAATTTTCTTTCATGAGAGATTTGGACGCGGAGGAATTCTATTTTATCTGAATTTTTTCAGTTTGAAAAGAAATCGTATCTGGTGAAGAACTTAACTCGGCCACAGCTGATATTCAATAGGTCGTCTAAGCCGATCTATAATATGTTGTTGGACCGAGGTACAGGAGTTCATGGAGTAGATACTTGTCCTTTTAGTGGCTGAGATAGGTCGATGGTATACGAACTTCAGTAGATCGTCTGTGGACGAGGTAAAGCAGAATTAGGTTGAGAAATAAAGACTGCTACTAATTTGATAAGTCATACTAGATAAATTTCATAGATAATAATCTGGTAAATATCATTTCCCATACCTCGGCCCTGATCTACAACACTTAAGAGTTCCACAAGTTGTGAAAAGCCACAGTATCGCAAATGGTTTGAAAACAAAACTATGACGGCAAGGTCGGGTCTAACTAAATCTAGGATGCTCTATGCTTTCATCCCAACCACAACTTGTGATCTCCTGAAACTTGAGTTATGGAAAAGAGAGTGAGGTGGGCTGAATGACCCGTAGGTAACTAAAGACCACAGATAAGAAAAGCTTTTAGCAAGCTGTTAATGCTTGAGATATACATTCCAAAGGGCAACTTATAGGTCAGTTTCCGAAACTAATATATTGATTATCCAAATATTTCTAATAAACAAAAATCACTTTCTAAATCAATATACCAACTTCCTAGCTTCGCAAATAAATCAAGAAAAGAACGAACGGGAAAATTAGAGACAGACGAGAGAAGGAAAGAAGACCTAGGGTAGGTGAGCAAGAGCAAGGTGAGTAGAGGAAGAGAAAGGAAGAGGAGGGAGGTCACCGGCGGGATGGT
Organism: Elaeis oleifera; assembly: GCA_000441515.1. Lineage (NCBI taxonomy): Eukaryota > Viridiplantae > Streptophyta > Magnoliopsida > Arecales > Arecaceae > Elaeis > Elaeis oleifera. The sequence goes on from KE504816.1 coordinate 176,331, forward strand.
CACTGGACGATGACAGAGTAGAAGTCAGTGGTGGCAGTTGTGTGGTGATGGGGGCGCTTGATGAGAAAAGAGGAAGGAAAAAAAAAAGAGGAGGCGAGAAGACCACGGGGACTGGGATGCACATATGAAAAGGAAAGATATTTTCTTTTTTTCTTTCTTTCTTTTCTTCTTATTTTTATTTTTTATTTTTTGTGGATGAGGGCAAAGAGAGTGCTTAAGAAGTTGATTTATGTGAAATCTTATTTCAGGTGGTTGGCACAGATTTAAAAACTTTAGAAAGATAGAAGGTTCGTTGGTATGCTCTCTATTGCTGCAAGACTTAAAATATGAGATTGGGATAGATCGGATGAAGCCGAGCTTGGAGGCTGGTAGCAGTCCGATATGAAATACCTTCAAGAAAACCTACAAAATAAGTCAAAAAATTAGATGAGAATTCTCCAATTATTGACCCTCCAATACTTAAATCAGTCTTGAGTCTGAGAATAGTAGGTGAAAAAGAGTAGTAGAGCATAAGAAGAGGGTTCGCATGGAACTGAAAAAATTGGACTAAGTAAGAACTAGAATCCTTATTCAAGAATTGACGTAGTTCCCATTGGCATAGTCTCACTCTAATTTTGAAATTAGGATTTGAAACTTATCATTAGAGGATCCCTAGCCCTCTATTCACGGAGTTTGTTAGGTCGTTAGAAGAGTTTGTTAGACGGTTATAGCCAGCTGTAAATGAGTTAGAGTATAGCTGTATGTATTAGCTGAAAGTGAGGTCATACTTAACTGTATCTGTCAGTTATATGACTAGTTGTATATGAGATCGTGGCCAGCTATGGCTTAGTTGCAGAGATTGTAGACAAACTCCACAAGATGACTGCTGTAGATAATGTAGGAGTTTACATCGGTTATGGACTGATGTGTACCAGAGGAGATCGGTCATTTAGTTACTTGAAACTGATATTTCAAATATAGGTATTACCAATGTACCTTCTTTCAGATCGATAAATTTCGATCTTTTACTATTTCGTCAGCTAGTTTATTCATGGCAACTCTGTACTTTGAGATCGATAATTCGATGATCTCATATGATGATGCTACATTGCATGAGATTGATTTAGTGCACCAATACTTTGCTCCTAACTTCTTATGTCCAGAGTGATAGTTATCATATCGGATACGGAAGTAAAATATCTGTCAATTTTCACCGTCAGAAGTAAATACATCGTACCTTGATAATACCAAAATTTATTACTAGGTTGAAAATGGAGAGATGTGCACTTCTTTCTGAAAGTGATACGGCAGATCTTTCCACCATCATTATGTGAAACGATGGTTTTAAAAACATCAAATAGATATCTATCATTTTCAGCACCTAATTAATTAATCAGTCCGATCGTGGATCGGTTCGATATGGTAAAATTTGGTGAAGATGTGCCGAACCATTGGCTAACAAAGTCATTAGATTAGCACCAAATATCACAAATCGACAATAAGATCAGTTCATCTGAATCATTGATTTGCCTATAAAAGGCTTTCATTTCAGAACAACTGTTCATCTTCGCTATTTTCCTATGGAGGTGCTGTTGATTTTTCTCCAGAGGTCTCCTCGTACTCAATGGCCATCAGAGATAACAAGGAGTTCACCAGAGGTGGAGAAAAAGAAGTTTTTTTTCATCTCTGACAAAGTCTCATCAAAATTTTCTTAGGTAGAAAACTTTTTTTCTATTTCGAGCCTTTCTGCTTCAGTTCTCCTTTCTTTTTCCATTCTTCAAGTTTTTTTCCTTTTATTTCTCTTTAAAAAAATCTCTAGAAAAATATATCCACTCGGGGTGATAAGGGGAAGGAGGTTGTAGATGACCCAAGGATTCAGTTGACCCAGTCTTTGTTAGATTTTGAGATAGAAAGTCCTCCTCGAAAAAATCCAAATGTCAAGCTCATAGATCAGGGGAGTCTAGAACAGCATGCAGAATCTCCTGTATGCGGTCTCTTGGACTACTTCGGTTCGAAAATGGAGGAATCCATTCTGACCGAGGAGAATCTGATGACTTTTCAAAAAAATATGACATCTTCGATGAGTACGAGATGTTGATGCTTGATCCGAAAGGTTAGATTTCTGAACTTCCAGAAGGCTGCATAGCTTTCTATAACGAAGCCCTTCGATTTAGACTTTGATTTTCACTATATTTTTTTCTGCAATATTTTTGATTTTTATAGAATCTATCTTACTCAGGTGACCCCAAATGCCATTAAGATGATCATAGTATTTTAATAATGTGTAACTTCCAACATATAGAGCTTAGGATTTGTCTCTTTAGGTGTTTAGTAGTTCTGAAGAAACATCCGTATGAGAAAGATTGATGGTATTTTCTCTTTGAAAAAAATTATAAATTCAGACTTGGCCTTCCTTCCTCCATTCATAGCTGGAAACGTCGTTTCATTTTTGTCCGAGCTTCCATTCCATAAGATTTTAGATCTTCCTAGGGCATCCAGACACTAGGTGAACTCCCATTATGAAATTCTCCTTGGAGATGAGGCTCACACATCTCTGATTACCATGGCAGTGCCCAAGCTATCAAGGCTTGTTGATGATCAGGTATTGTACGATGTTGGTATCAGCCTGTACTCTCTTCAGAATAAAATCGATGTATTTCTCTTTTGACTTTCTTTCTTTTACATCTTCTTACTTTTCTAAGTATATTGCTTCTTTGTACAGAAATAAAGTTCGACTTGAAGAAGCTGACAGAAGCAAAGAAGAGGAAGGAGGATCCAAAGCAAGCTTCTCTTGCCCTTGCACCGAAGAGAATTAAAGGTGCGAATCCTCCTGTAGCTTGGGTGCCTTCCTGATCTTCAGTCACTCCATCTCCGTCCACTTAGAGGAAAGGTGACTCTTTAAGAGTTGCACAAAGCAATCCATGTTGGGCACCATCATCCAAGCCTTCACCTCGCCCACCAACCGATGCAAGAAAATTGAGGGAAAAGGACAATGCTCATCCCGCATCTCCAAAATCAAATTAGAAACCTACCTCCACCATGGCACTATCAACTTCGGCTGAAGGAGACAGCATCGGATGGATGTCTCTGCTGGGGCGACCTCGACTTGGTCGCAATCTTCTTACTTCAGTATTGCTGAAGGTCGATATGGAGGCACGCTGAAAGAATAAATTGGAGGAGATTATGAATCATGGCTTTGAGCATCTCATACATGTAAGCTTCTCTCTTTTTTTTTTCATTGATGATTAACCGATCTATTATTCCTCTATGCAGGTCACTGTTGACTTTCAGGTCATGTATGAGAACATGACTTGGCTTGTAGAGAATAAAAGGTCATGAATGATAATATGCTGGTCGTCGAGGAACAAAAAAGATGGCTAAAAGAAAGTTGAGGAGAAGTCTCAGCTTGTCGAGGAGTCCAAGCATGCAGAGGGACTCAAAAAATAACTAGATGAGAAGATGACTATGCTGAAAGAAAGGAACCAGAATCTTCTAGACGTTCAACGTAAATAAATGATCAGGAGATGCATATCTTCGAGCTATATGAACGGGTCAAGAAGAATGCGGAGTTGGAACTGAGACTTCAGGAGGCAATAAAGGACAATGAGATTCATGAGAAGGCCATCGAAGCTCTTAAAAAGCAAGTTAGACAAGAACAAGATAAAGTGGCCAAGGCAGTGGAGCAGTACAAAGCCTCCAAAGAGTTCAGGACAAAATAACTGAGAGCTCTGAGAAGGCATACGACTTTGGATTCTATCAGTGTTGGAATCTAATCAAGAAGTTATTTCCAAAGTTGATATTTCCAAGGTGACTCCAAAAATCGCCATTGAAATGGGTATTCAAGGGGAGCTCGAACCATCTACCGAAGCATCTGAAGAACAAGTTAAGAAGATAGATCAGGATGTTATCGAGGTCACTGTTGCAAAGCTCATCTCAGTGATGCCTCCAGCTGTGATCAAAGTCCCCAGTATCAAAATTATATTTGCGGAGTCCCTTGTTGTTGAGGCCGTTAAAGAGCCTATATAGATTAAAGAAGAGCCAGTTCCAAAAACTCTGACGCTCCTGTCGTTATTCTGTAACTTTGTTTTTTTTGGTATGCATTGGCCCAATATGGGCCTTTTGACCTGTAATGATCTGATGTGAGTCTTTTTCTCTTTTGAAATGTAAGGACATGATGAGTGTCTTTCTTAATGTATTTTTTTCTAAATTAATGAAATAAAATTTTCGATGTGTTTTGATCCGATGTATACATTTCTATCACTTGGATAGATTTTTATAACTTTTTCAAAATAAAAGAACTTTATATATATAACTTGTAGGATCATAGTTCAATCAAACTAAATAATTAACAAAGGAAACTTTATCGGTTAATAACTGATTTAAAATTAAGGTTCAAATGTACCTTTGTTTGATATGGCCTCGAATAGATCAGGTTCTTTCAGAACCTCAAAATTTGATCTTGATCCTGAGATTGTTATTTGATCTTGGCTTTTGGATATATTCATTTGATCCGAAGATCAGATTGACATAGGCTTAATCCAGAGATCGGTATTCGTTATCAGATGTAGCTTTGAATAGATCAGATTGTCAATAAAAAAGATAATCTCGATCCGAAGATTGGTATTCTTCATCCGATGTAGCTTGAATAGATTGAATTTTCAATAGAACAAGATAATCTCAATTCATAGACCGATATTCTATTTTAGTTGTGACTTCATCATCTGATTTGAAGATCAAATATTCTATTTAGCTTTTGTCTGACATAGGCTTGATCTAAAGATCGATTTTCATCGATCAGTAGATCTTATCTCTATCTTGGCCCTTCGGGTCTTAAGCTCAATCTAGAGATCGAATTTTAATCGATCAAGAGATCTTATCTCCATCTTGACCCTTCTGGGCTTTCTAATCTGGAGATCGAATTTTTATCAATCAAGAGATCTTATCTCCATCCTTATCCTTCGGGGCTTACTGATATAAAGATCAAATTTTTATTGATCAGGAGATCTTATCTCCATCTTGACCCTTTAGGACTTACGTTGGAGATTGATTTTTCATCGATTAGGAGATCTTATCTCCATCTTTGTCTTTCGAGGCTTATCGATCTGAAAATCGAATTTTCATCGATCAGAAGATCGTATCTCCATCTTGGCTCTTCGGAGCTTGCAGATTTGGAGATTAGATTTTCATCGATTAAAAATCTTATCTCCAATTTTGCCCTTCGA
>KE504816.1:233571-249075 GCA_000441515.1 Elaeis oleifera
AGTATTTTATACCCAATAGTTCCCATGTTCTTCCACCATAAGCGGCACATAATCATGTTTATTATGAAGCAATTTACTGCATCATGCTAACTAGAATCCACTTAACATCACCCCTTTTTTTTTCAATATATTTAGAAGAAAAAGCTCCTATTGACAGCTATAAAATCCCAATCATTAGTAAGCCGGCATTTATTCCCTCTTTACGACTGGAAATTGAAAAAAAAATCAAAATTAGAACAAAGGTAAGGAGCTATCTTCATCAGCTTGCATGTCACGATGTCACCGGTGGCACCATCCTTTCTATGTCCGGATGTCATAAACTTTGAGAAAGGCGACACTACCAATGGAAAGCTGATATATTTAAATTTCTTCGGTTTTATGGAGCGGGATCACTTGGTCTGCTTCAAGCTTTTGGGGCACCAAGGAAGCTAAGTTGGAATATTGCATGCGTTACTCTTGGAGAGATGTCTCTTCATTATTGGTGCACTACTAGTGAAATATGCCAATCACCATACATATGTCTGACGTACGGGACCCACTTGTTCTTTTTTTCTTTTTGATATTTTAAATCTGATAACATTTTCTGCAACAAGATTGAAAAGCATGTGACGGGTGTTTTCGAAGCTGCCAGGCTCCAGCATTGTCCGTAATGATCTACTTGGGAGGATCATGTCGTATTACAAGTTTGGTCGGAAACAAATTCAGGGATTTCTTCGGTCTCCAGCCTCTGTCTTGATGTGATATCCTGTACGTAGCTCGGTGAGAAAAAATGGGAAAGGTGGCAAGTAGAGAAGTAAGTGGGCCGGTCCCGGGTCAGCTACAGGTGCGAAGCATCAAGCCGGGGGAGTCACATCGGCGTTGGGTCAAATATTTGGACACATATCCAGGCCTGTCTCTTCGCTTGCCAGGTTTCTATTCCAATATGCTCAAATTAGACCTAATACCACGATATCAGCATTTCACCTGAATGGTGTTGAGATCCCAACTGGGTCTGAAATTCCGCTATATTTCGGGTCTTGGTTGTGTTTTGTTAATCCAAGTATTAGATAAATGTGGAATACATAGATGTGGTTTCTCGGAAACAAACCAGACCCATTTGGAGCAATAATTGGTGGTTGGGATTTTATGTTGAGCGTAATAGGCCGTTTTGGGTGGTGGAGCATGACAGAATAAGCTACTTGTTTTGTCCGGTTCCAATATGGAGGCCAAAAAATGGGGGTGAGGATTTGCTCACGCACATGCGCTCATGCTCTGACGGGGTCGGCACCGCCGATTGCACCTGGTGCATGCAATACGGAGGCTTGCATGAGAGGGTGGTAAATCGTCATTTGCCCACTTTTGGGAGCCTCGATATCCCTCTAATTACCATTCAACCCCTCCCTCTTATACCATGCATCACTCGAAATAACATTATTTCCTATAATTTTTAATATTTAAATATTAAATAATATTATTATTTATTCTTATGTATTATATAATATTTATGTAGCTAATTATTGATATTATTAACAACCAATTGCAATGTAATATTATTAATTATGATGTAGCAAAATTATTATGATTACTTAAGATTAACTTATAATATTATCTATTATATTTAGTCATCTTTTTACAGGTAGTGGAAGGGCAATTTTGTCCATACGAAAAAAAATACTACTCATCTCTGAAATTTATTTCTCCATCTAAATGATATACTTTTCAAGCTTATCCATCCAATCAAACACATCGCACTCTTATTTATAAATAATCTTACCTTTTATATTTATCTAATTTTTTCTTAATTTGGAAAATTTCTTTCCCAACCAAATGTAGCCTTAGAGTTTTTGTTGGCCGATAGAGTTTTGATATATTACAAAGAAGAGAAATAGAGTTCCGATAATGGTTAGGTGAGAAGGAATAGCGGCGTTCGGAAGACGGCATTGCCTTGGATGTACCATGAGAGAACAAACTGGTCATTTCCTAACCTTTTCACAACCTCCTTTGTTTTGATTGCCTTGTACTCCGAGTGAGATCCGAACCTTTTTGGATCCACAAGCCATCCCGTCCCAACCTCTCAAGCAAAATCTCCCCTCAAAGGTTTACCAAAACGAAAAATCCTCAATTTTAGAATAAGAATCGCAAGAAGCGTTCAAAAAAAGGAATTATAGCAGTGATGACACTACCCACCTCCTCTTTACATGACCTCTTCTCATATTTTCTTTCAACAGTTCACACCTCTCAGTTTCATAAAGCTATATATATTGCCTTCGCACCTCAGGGAAGAGCAAAAACTAACAAGTTTCCCTTCTCGGTTTCAAAGAAAGAATAACCATGGAGTGCCTGCAAGAGATGACCACCATACGCTTCATAACGTTCTTCCTCGTACCTTTATCTCTCATCTTTGCACTTTCTTTTAGGCAGCGGCGGAAGCTCCCGCTTCCGCCAGGGACGAAGCCACTGCCGATCATCGGCAACATGCTGATGATGGACCAGCTGACGCACCGCGGTCTCGCTAAGCTTGCCGACAAGTTCGGCGGGCTCTGCCACCTCCGCCTCGGCTTCCTCCATGCCTTCGCCGTCTCGACGCCCGACATGGCCCGGCAGGTCCTCCAGGTGCAGGACAACGTCTTCTCCAACCGGCCGGCCACCATCGCCATCACCTACCTCACCTACGACCGCGCCGACATGGCCTTCGCCCACTACGGCCCCTTCTGGCGCCAGATGCGCAAGCTCTGTGTCGTGAAGCTCTTCAGTCGCAAGCGTGCCGAGTCATGGGCTTCCGTCCGTGACGAGGTCGACTTCACCCTCCGGGCCGCCTCTGACAAGAGCGGTGAACCTGTCAACATCGGGGAGCTCGTCTTCAACCTCACCAAGAACATCATCTTCCGGGCCGCTTTCGGGTCGCAAAGCCATGAGGACCAGGATGAGTTCATCGGAATCCTCCAGGAGTTCTCGAAGCTCTTCGGCGCCTTCAACATCGGCGACTTCATCCCTTGGCTCAGCTGGATGGACATGCAGGGGATCAACCAGAGGCTCAAGGCGGCGCGGGGGCCCTCGACCGCTTCATCGACAAGATTATCGACGAGCACTTATTGAAGCCGAAGGTGGCCGACGCCGAGGATGCCGACATGGTCGACGACATGCTTGCGTTCCTCGACGACTCTCCGGCGCGCAAAGGTGGGGAGGGAGGTGATCTCCAGGGAAATTTGAAGCTCACCAGGGATAACATCAAGGCCATAATCATGGTACGTTAACAGTATGGCGAGTCTCCTTCATCGTAACCATTTTTCTCCATTGCTTGGTTAGCACGTCAAGTGTAAACTTCCTTCATTTTCTTTCCTTTTTCTCTCCCTTTTTAATTCTCTAGCTAGACTTATGCTTGTCACCTTCTGTGTTTTGTCTACCACCAACCATATTGCCCCCATGCTTACAATTCAGACGGACCACAATCGTATGGATGGGGTTTGTATCTTTGGCGCAAAAAATGATTCACCTACCTTCGCGAGGATCAACCGATGGATCGCGCAAACATCCCTTCATGATCCGTGCAGGCTGATGAAGGAGAAAGTTTGGAGTGCTTTGAGAGCAGTGTGGAGCGCGATCCAAGGGACGAAAGATACAACCCGAACCCCAATTCTATCTGGTTCCTTGCTACCACGGGATACTGATCATAAGTTTCCAGCTTTGAAACAATGGAGCTTCTTCTCCCTTTTCTCTACTATTATTTTTAGTTACCCTTTCCCATGCTTAAAATTCACATAGACCGCAATTCTATCTGGTTTCTTGCTACCACAGGTTTTTTTTTTTTTGATGAAAATACCACGGGATACTGACAAGTCTCCAGCTTTGAAACCATGGAACTTCTTCTGCCCTTTTTCTACAATTTTTTAAAACATTCTTTTACTTTCTATTTTCACATACAAATGAAAAATTTTCTATTTCCGTCTCACGGTTAACTTTCAAGTATTGAACTAATTCACTGAATGGAGCAGGATGTGATGTTCGGTGGCACCGAGACGGTGGCCTCCGCGATCGAGTGGGCCATGGCAGAGCTTATGAGGAACCCGGAGGAGCTAAAGCGGGCGCAGAAGAGCTGGCCGACGTGGTGGGACTTGACCGCAAGGTCCACGAGAGCGACCTCGACAAGCTGTCCTACTTCAAGTGCGCCATCAAAGAGACCCTCCGCCTCCACCCCCCCATCCCCCTCCTCCTCCACGAGACTGCCGAGGACTGTGAGGTCGCCGGCTACTCCATCCCAAAGAAATCAAGAGTCATGATCAACGTCTGGGCCATCGGCCGGGACAAGTCATCATGGAAGGACGCCGAGACGTTCCGGCCGTCGAGGTTCACCCCCGATGGCGACGATGCCGGCGTCGACTTCAGGGGGAACTACTTCGAGCTCCTACCGTTCGGCTCGGGCCGGCGGTCATGCCCGGGGATGCAGCTGGGCCTGCACGCGTTGGAGTTGGCGGTGGCGCAGCTCCTGCACTGCTTCAATTGGTCCCTGCCGGACGGGATGAAGCCCAGCGAGCTCGACATGGGTGATGTTTTCGGGCTCACCGCTCCCAGGGCGGTCCGGCTCGTCGCTGTTCCGACTCCACGGCTCAATTGTCCACTGTTCTGATGCACGGCGGAGGTGGAATGCCGCAGATTCTTCTAGTTCTAGGTTGGTTTGTGTTTTGGGGAGGACTGAACCGGCAGTCGACGTTGGATCTAAGTGTTCAAAAACTGTAGTTATTCAACTATGGGGATTGTTAATTCGATTTTGAGGTTTGTTTGCTCTGCTACTGCAATAAAAGGTTCGTTTGTGGTCTTTTTTTTTTCCACCGACCTCTCTTAAGCCCCTGCAACTGGATGAATTATTTCTTTACCCAAAAAAAAAAAAACTGGATAAATTATTTCATGGATCAGGGCAAATCTCACGGTGGATAACGCGCAATCGGGAGTTGGTGCAATACAAAGGGTGACGTTGCGTGTTATCCACCGTGAGATCTGGGGTGGTCCACTTGGATATGGTCCAAGTAATAATTAGTCCTGCAACTGGACGGAGCGTTCCAGGACTCAACGACTCGCGTGGATCACATCATAAGTGAGGCGTTAAGATTCACGGATCCCATGATTTGCTCCAAAAAGTCCAGGCATAATTTATATATAAAAAAAAAACAAAAAAAAAAAAAGAGAAGAACTGGCATAGCGTGATGCATACATAGTAACGAGTAAAAAATAAAAAAAATTATAGAGATACTACTTGGGCTGGTTATACTTGGGCCTCAAAAATTTAAATATTTTAATTAGCCACTAAAATTTATTTTTATCGTAATATTTCAAGTCATCTATCTAAATTATGACATCATTAACAAAATGAGAGGAAAAGATCAACATATCCTTAACTTAGAGAGAATGGATTGTGGCTTTCATGTGATCTCAAAGCACTCCGTCCTCTATGGTACATCAATCTATACGATTTTAAAATGCTCCATCTGCTATCATCTATGCATCTGTATAAATTTTAAAGTACTCCATCCTCTATAATTCATTTACTTGCATAGATCGATCTCAAATCCTTTCATCCTCTATTATTTATTCGTTTGTACAGATCTTAAAAGCATTTTATTCTCAATCATCCATCTATCAGCATAGATCTCAATACGCTTCATCCTCTATTATCCATCCACTTACACAGATCTCAAAATACTTCATCTTTATCATTCATCCACTTGCATAGATCTCCAAGCACTCCATTTTTTATCATCCATCATTCTGCACAAATCTAAAAGCATCCTATTTTTTATCATAATCTATCTGCACATATCTCAAAGCACTCTAACCTCTATTATTCATCCACCTGCATAGACTCAAAATACTCTATTCTTTATCATTTATCTACCTATATAAATCTCAAAGTATTTCATTCTTTATTATCCATTTATCTATATAGATCTTGAAGCACTCCATCTTTTGACATCCATTCACCTACATAGATCTCAAAATACTCCATCTTCTATCATCCGTTTGTATAAATCTCAAAGTACATATTTCTCTATCAATCATCAGCCTGCATATATCTCAGAGCGCTTGATTCACCAAATTTTCTTTAGCTAATTTGGTAATAATTGGTGGTTGACCTAAAGTTAGATTTCTTTTAAGAACTTGTTTAGCTCAAGAAAATTGTGATTGATATGCATGGTGCATAGAGTTGGAGCTTCCTTCTAATTTCTACATTCTGATCACCATGTATGATGAAAATTTTTGACCGCTGGACAAAATTTCCGACTTATCTATATTTTGGAGTTCTCCTTGTTGCATTTTTTGCTTTTACTCCTTAGCTAGAATCGTAGGGTGAAGATTTCCTGCTTGTTATCACTTGTGCTGATACCTTGTACTTACTCGTTTTGACGTGCCGTCGGTGCTCTATTTTTTGTGTCAATTGGTATAAGAACCTCGGCTAGCTGTTATCAAATTGGTTCTTATAATATCGTAGTTAGAAATCATGAGAACATATTCAGCAGTATCTTATGTGCATTGAAGCCTGGTGTTGTGATGAATCTTATCGCATATTGAAGCATAACATTTCAAGAATTAAGAGAAAATAACCCCTTTCATCGTGCTTTTGCGTGGGGCGCTGAGGAAAAAAAGACTTTGTCCTACGATGACACAAAGGTAAAGAAATGAAGAATTGTTTCTTATGGTGAGACTCAAACCTAATGTATTACCTACAGAAATTCACCTCCTAAATGTTTCTCTGGATGATCCGAAGATTCTTATGATACATGTGAACCAAAAAACAAGGACAAGTACATTTTAGTTGAAAAGATAGATTTCAAGATGGATATGAAATTTCTGATGGAATGACCGGTACCATAAAACACTCATGCGATTGTTTGGCTCCTGTATGTGAAATCTTAGAATCAATTATGGTTTGGAATTTTGATATTTTCAAGAGATGCATAAGAAATGCGCGATAAATGCTTGGGATTGGTTGCTAGAGATAGGTGTCTGGTAAGTTAGCTCCAAATAAATTCCAATATGCCATGTTTCTTTAGAATTAAGTGCCAATAATATACGGAAGCCTGTGATTGTGATACGGAATCAATCTCTGTGGATCTTGACTCATAGGGGAAGGTGTCTTAGCTTGAGAATTTAATTCATCTAATGGTTATATGACGCGGTGCAGAACAAATGCATTTCCCGACACCAGCAAAAAAGAAAAAAAAAAAGAAAAGAAAAAGAAAGAACCTTGGTAGTCACTGGGTAGGATACTAAAGAATGTAGAACAGGTCACTTAATCCTACTACCCAGAAGTACGGTAGGGGAAAATCGAAGGCCCAACAACAGCAGATGGTCGGATCCGTTTGCAGTATATGCTCTGCCCTATCCGATCTCCTGTTGTCGATGGACAATAATTGATGAACCGAACATTAATATCCAAATGACGCACATACTAGGGGGGATGCGAGTACTCCACCGAGGCCCTATTGCAAGTTGCTGGGAAATTTAGCCTTCGGTAACATCGATTTGATGTAGACTTGATCTCCTCGAGTTCACTTCACCCGCCCGAATCATTATCCTGCGGAGCAAAAGAACGACCCGTGCACTGGGAGCCAATAGTTGGATATATAGAGGTGACGTCGAACCATTTTGCTGCTAATTGTAGTCTGTGGAGCTCCGGTCACAGTCTTAGCATCAATATTTGTCGGCAGATGAGCATGTGGCCTTCAGTGCTCGCTTGGTATGATGCAGAGCAGTGCAAGTGCATGCACTACTGCCACACACACACACAGATGATGGGGTGCATGCATTGCCTACAGATAAATTTTTGCCATCATCATCGGTGGAGAAAATCGAGATGAGTATGGGTCACATGGCATAATTAATAACATTTAATGCAGCTCAATTTTTTTTTAAAAACTTTTAATAAAATATTTTTCTCTCCAAAACTCCATCATTTACTTATTTTGCTTATATTTGACCAAGATGTCATGGATAAACATGACATCATAACAATCAAAAGAATGTCATCAAAAATAACTGGACATTGTAATAACCAACAAAATATCATAAATAATAATAATAAAAAATAATAAATAGGATATCATAAAAAGTAATAATTGATATGGTGCCATAAAAAGTAATTAGATATCATATGCTTGCTATGATATCCTATGTCAGCAATATTACTTTTTGATAATTATTTATAAATATAAATTTTATCATAAAAATAATAAAAAATAATAATAATCAATAAGGTGTCATAAAAAGTAATAATTAATAGGATGCCATAAAAAAATAATTGAATATCATATGCTTGGTACATCATATATCAGTAATATTATTTTCGATAATTGTTCATAGAATGCAAAAGGATGTCATAACATTATTATGACATCCTATTATTTGTTATGATATTCTATTAATTATTATAATATTTTATTATTATCTATACAATCTTGATCAAATACGAGCAAAATAGAGCAAAAGATAACATCTTGGAGGGAAAGAATAGTTTCGCCAAAAATTTTTTAAAAAATAAAAAGATGAGTTACATTAAATTCGTATGACATAAAAAATCGATACAGTCTCTATTATTAATTACACTATGTAGCCCAATTCAGTGAAGCAGTATGCTCCATCTTAATTTTTCTCCATCCAGGATGGTGAACAAAACAATTTTTCTTGCCCATATTGACTAGACTGCAATGGACCTTTGGGCTTGTAGGATTTTGACTTGTAAGCGAGGACAGGACCATCAGCACCGGTGTTTAACTCCCTTGCCTGGAGGGTAGTCCATGGCCTAACCTGTTGGCTTATTTAGAGAAACATAAAGTGTCTCTCAAAAAAAAATCCAAGGATCTTTGATGAGACTTTTTTGGATAAATCAAAAAGAACTGTTCAAGAACTATTATTTATTAAATTAATCACAATCTATTGATAAATTTTATAATTTATTCACAAACTCTTCACGATTGATTCATGAAACTTGTAAATGTTATAAATTAATGATGTTATACATTGATTGGTGGGTTTTGTTTGCTAGCATTTTTATTCTTACTTTTGCTAGCCTTGTTATTACATGAATAAATGTACAATTATCTCAATGATCTTATATTCTTTATCTATGTTAAACTTATTTTATAATCATATATTGTTAATATAATATATCACATTTAAGTAACATGAAGATATATTATGTACATAATAGCACAAAATGATAATAAGCATATCATAACAATGTAATATATAGTATAGAGTTATATTTTACCATACTATTTTATTAATTGTACGATTAGTTCAATAATATAAACATGTTTGATATAATCCTTAAAAATATAAAACTATTATTGATTATAAAAATGCCCCAGAGAGCAAAAAAATTGTAAGAACAAATATCAAAAAATTTGCCCTTTTATCTTCCCTTTATTCTCAAGCAACATCTAAAGAAGGTGCAATATTAAATTTGCAGCTATTACTTGATCTAACAACATGGATCCCAAGTAAAACTTGGCCCTGACCTACTGGAACTCAGTATAAGCTATACCTTTCTGATTTAAGACCTACTTATCTTCTACCAAAAAAAAAGACCTACTTATCCTAATATCATATAAAAGCAGCTGTGCTTCTATATTTTACTTTTCATCATAACCGTATATAGATTTTTGTTCACAAAAGAATTCTTAAAGGAAAGAGACCAAATCCTCCTAGTTCAGCTTCATGGTGGTTCGCAACTCTTAAAAAAACTTGAACTCATAGATTTAGATGATTTTAGTGGAAATTCATACGGCATACTACAACTAACAAACCTTTCTATCCAATTGATTTTAGAGAATTACTGCATCATGCTAATGGGAAGCCACGAAGCAACGATATCCTTGATCGATAACAAACAGATTGGCATAACAACCACTAATTATGCAAACAGAGCGCACTGTCTCTGCTTGTTTTTGGATTCTTTTAACTGCCAACAAAAAGATAAGGCGCGTCCTTCATCACCTCTCATGATAGTGACGGGGTTGCCAATCAACATGTCAGAATCTTTATAATTTGGGGAATAGTATAGATTAAATCACTTTTAGAGCAATAAAAGGATCTCTGATGAAAAATCAAGATTTCCAAGGATGTTTATAAAGTAAATTATCATCTTTGACAGGAATCCGACATGCGCAAGTGGGAAATCACTGATTGTGCACCAAGGTCCTTTTCAGTTGCAGTTTTGTCGGGTCAAGTTTCTCATAAAAGCTTGGGTTGCCCTTCCCTGCATGATGAAAACTCCTACTCCCGGAATCGGCTGCGTAAGAAACTGAGTGAAGCCTCAAGAAATAATTACGGTAAAAGTTTTGAAAAATACGAAACAGCGCTCGCATGACACGAGAGAGCAGTTGGAGACGGGAAGGGCCCATGTGGTCATGACTGAGAACCTAATAACATGCTATATGGCCATCCGGACTCCAAACTGATATGACAATCAACTGCACTTGCTGGAAATATTTCAATGGAATTTTTTGACGCTCAAGTTAGTCAAAATTTAGGAAATGGTGAAACAAAGAGAATTTTTGTGACAAAAATAATCAGAATGACTTGCTTGAGGATTCTTGATTCTCCTATTTAAACAGAAAGATTGGTATCTGTTAGGACTTCGGAAAAACATTTAAGGACTTGCAGGTGCTTGAAAGTGTTTAGGCTTAGGAAGACTTGTTTGGATTTATATCCGGAGAACCTTCTGGACAAATTTATTAATAACTCTACTAATACTAGTACTATGTTTCATAAGAACATATAATTGCCTTGGGCCTTAGTTTGCCTTCCCCTCGACAAGTCCCATCATTGGATGAGCTGATATTAAACAAGAGTGCAGAATTAAGACAATATCAGTCTTAGAAACTATTATGGGGATCCATACCGACATGCGGAGGATATCTTAAATGCTTAACATTACTAAGGAGTCTAAATAATATCTTCTACTAATTTTTAGGATAAGATCAAGAGTTGTTGTAAATGATGTCGGAGTGGCCCAACCCATGGCCTATTTGTGAACTAGGAACCTGGGGCTAACCATAATCTATTGTGGTGTTTGTGATAGGATTTGGACTCTTGATTCGGGCAAAATCCTAGAACTTAAAGGAAGTGCATGAGGATCTGTGCAGACGTATATTTAGTTTCAAATTGGTTACATCTTAGATGGATCTTGAGTGCATATACGAGACTAAGGAATATAAATGATACTTTCTGACCGGTCTTTGTGGATAAAATCCTAAGTCGTTGTAATTGGCATGAAATTAAACTGATCTCTGAGCTCACATGGGTTAGAGGATATAAATGCAAAGGTCTATTTGGAACTAATTATAAACTAGTTGTAATATCTATGGTTAGATTTTACTGGATTTGGATCGTTTGCTTTGCAAGAATGCTAGAGTTTAAATGGACAAAAAGTGTTGGGATCCATGTGGCAAAGCTAATAAACTCAGATATACTTTTGTTTAGCTTTTTTGGGTTATCATAAATAATATAAAGTAAATCTAACTCACGAATTATATGGGCTGGGGGTATGGACTGATTGTGATGTTTGTGATTATATTGACTATATTTAAACTCTTAGCCTGTAGATCCTTACTAAGAGTATGTAAGGATCTACAGGGGCTTGTGTTCACTGCCATATCGCCCCAATCATGTCTTTTAGTTAGCATTTTTATTGGATGGAGTTTTGGGCCATCATTAGTACATCGTACGCTAAGTAAATTTCGAGGCCCATAAACTAAAACTAGCAAATAGGCCCCCTTTCAACATAACTTCGTGTTTCCCGGTTTGCCATCCATCATTGACTGCACTGATACCAGCAGAATTGTTTACTCTAAATACTCTAAGTAAAGAATATTATACAGAAACTGGGGAAAAATAGGTGAACGCATTATTATTTGGTAAGAAAAGAAGCTGGGGTTTGGTGGGATATTTATCACTGGGCCTACAGTCTCCTTTGTCAATAGATCCCCCTCCCGTTCGCTACGTGTAAATTCGTCAAACCAGCCATAAGACAAGCCACCCACCACTTTCCCAGTTCCACCAAGCAATAATCATTCCCCACAATGCATTCTTTCCGCATTTAGATCCGGTATTGGCTAAATTTATTACTTAGCAAATGAAAACTAGTAGTGTACCATTCAGGTTAAAGCATTGGTAACTAGTCATATCCGTTCACCAAGATGCTACCTTTGCCGAGCCATGCCACGTTACCTGTGAGACATGTGTGAACCCTCGTAATTTGCAGGGCATCCTTATCTTGCCCTGATTCGATCACACCTCCATATAATTTTGTTTTGCATTGAAACATAGATCTAGTCCAAGTCGAGGTCATGAATTTGGTTGCCATATCCTAATTGGTATAACTTGGGCAACAAAAAACAAATGAAGGAAATTATATTCATCTCCTCATTGAATGGATGTGAGAAATTTTCCTGAGACTCATGTGAAGCCTTTCAAACAAAAGATAATCGTTTCTAAATAATGCTTCCTGTGCAGAGCTTTTTATGCAAGGAATAATTTGGGATGAGAGCAAAAAAAGGGCACTAATAGGATGTCACTTGTCTGGGGATTTATACGCAAGCGGCTAAGTGCCTTCTAGAGTTACTTACCATTCAAGCCAGAGAATGGATCTAAAATTCGGCTTTCGGAAGACACTTGGCGAAGTCCAACTTCACATTCCTACCTCTTCCAAACTTGTACTCTCTAGCTTTGAACTAAATTGCTTAGTTGCCTCTTAGCGGATCTTAGAGATATCTTCCACGGAACATAAGGTTCGCGGCCCCTTGACTTTGCTTCTAACAAGATAGTTGGAGGTGCTTTGTAACAGTTCAGCTGGTGCGAGATCAACTTGGATCTTTGACAGCCCAACACGGGTTGCACGGCATCTTCTCCGGGGATTCCTGTTGATTCGTTAATAATGGATGTCTCATCTGCCCATTTTACAAAGTTATCTGGAAGGCATCCATTCTGAAGAAAGTGAAGGCCTTTTAATGGCTTCCATTGCGTAATAAGCTCCATGCACGGGAAATTCTTTCAAGTAAGCTCCAGATGTGTAATTTGTGGAGCAAGATCGGAATCCATAAACCACCTATTAATTAAGTGTCTGTCTCTTTACAAGTAGCATTGGGACAGCTATCAAAATACATCTGAGAATTAGGCGTTAGCTTTCCAATCTTCAGGGTCTCTGGATGGCTTGGATGAGAACAAAAACTTAGATTCTTTAGTAAGAAGGCCAGGTAGGAGACCAGCAGTTTGGGAAGAAGATTGGTTGATAGTCATGGCATGATTTGGAGCAAACTGGCAACATCGGTTCGTTCTCCTTCTTGATATGTGAACTGGTAGCGTTTGTCCATTCTTCATAATGCACGATAGAAGTTCCACACCTTTTTTACGCAGCAGCATGAAGGATTGTAGCGGAATATTTTGCTTCTATTCATCTGATGTTGCTGTTGTATGAAGACGGGACATCTTATCCTCTTCAGTGGATAATTACTTTTAATTTCAGATACAAATCCAAGGGAGGGCTCCCAAAGAAGATTCTGCTGCTTTCTGAATTTATTATCTTGCTCCGATTGCTGTAGCCATCTCTATTCTATGTTAAGCAATTTGTCTCCACTCTCTTTCTGACCATGTGATCCAGCTGTGATTGTTCATCTTCTTCTTGTACTTGTTCCCTTGTAAATTCTTCTAGTTATAATAAATCTAGGTGGCAATTTTTGCCTCCCTTTTGGTTGCTGTTGATCCTAAATCGACGACATAATCTGCTTCTAGGGATCTACAAGGCAAAAAACAAAGTTAGAGAGCTCACTGGAATATTAGCTTTGGCTGGGCCCTCCAATATTTAAGTCAAAAAGAATCTCTTGATGGAAGATGAGAAAGAAGATTGAGAATGGAGAGTAATGCCGAATATTAGAGATGCTTCGATCGTTAGAGGATTCGTACCTTTTTTCAAGGGCTCATGAGCTATTTATCGCCGCAGGATCCCAAATATACTGCACATTGTGTCTTAATAGTTTGGAGCCATATTATAAACCATCTGAAATTGTGCTATAATTATCTGAAGACTTGATATAATCATCGAAGGTTATTATAATAATCTTTATCTCTGGCTTGATAGAAGAAATACTCTCTCACATAGGATGGAAAAATCGATAGCCAACTTGAGAGAATTGAGATCGATACAGGGCCTCGTGCCGTGAGTTTTCATCTTGGAGGTCTAATGCTTGCCTAGCTTCTCAACTTGATCATGGTGAGCTTTGTTCTACCACACAGAGCACCACATTAGCTCCAAGTTAAGCTAATTGGGCATGTCATGTCATCATGCTCATTTTTTTNTTTTTTTGTAAAAGAGCTTCTCGTGATCTTCCACCATAGACGGCATATAATCATATTAATTATAGGGCAAAACTCGTAAGATCCCAATCATTAATAAGCGCATCGGAGTATTTATTTCCTCCTTACGACTATAGAATACGCAAAGAACAAAATTGGGCGAAGGTAAGGAGCTGCCTTCATCAGCTCGCATGGCACCATGTCACCGGTGGCGCCACTCTCTCTGTCTGGATGTTATAAACTCCGAGAAAAGGCTACACTACCAATGAAATAGGCGAACCATCCCATATACCTGTGGCATGCCGGATCCAATTGATCTTTCTTTTTAGATATTTAAAAATAATTAGTAAAAAATTTGTTTGAATTTAAACTTAAAAGTAGCTCTCCAATTGAGTTTCACTTAAAATAGCTTCTCGATTGACATAAATGATCAAATTATCTCTGCAGTTATAAATCAATACTAAAATAACACTGTGATATTAGAAATAGTATTATTTATTATAAAGTAATACTACTTTAGTGTAAATAATACTGTCTTATTATGATGTAAGGATATTACAAATAGTATTTTCTTATTATAATACAGTATTGCCTTATTATAAAACAGTACTATCTTATTGTAATGTAATACTACTATAAAACAGTACAGTTTTATTATAAAACAATACTGTCGTATTATAAAATAACACTGCAATATTAGAAAACAGTACTGTATTACATATTATAAGATAATACTGTGATATTAGAAAATATTACTGTCTTATTATAAATCAGTACTGCATTATTGTAAAATAATACTGTCTTGTTGTATAACCATACGAAGATATAAAGATATAACGGTCATTTCAGTTAAAATAAGAGTTATTTTAATTTATGTTTAAAATAGAGTGTTATTTTAATTTAAATTTAAATAGAGAGCTGTTTTATTTAAAACTCAAATAAAATTTTATCTTGAAACCTCAAATAAAATTTTATCTAATTTATTATATTTTAAATTTGACATTATTTTTTTAATAAGATTGAAAAACGTGTAACGGGTGCTTTTGAACACAAGGGTCTACGGTGATCATAATGATCTAATGATCATGTCTTACTACAAACTTGTTTGAAATAAATTCAAGGTTTCGTTCTGCGCATGGCTTCTTTCTTGATGTGATATATATATATATATATATATATATA
>KE504816.1:251202-275623 GCA_000441515.1 Elaeis oleifera
CTCCAAATGCTCTCTGAGCTCCACTATCAGCTGACCTTTCATAGCGATCGACTATTATCTGAACTACTTCCAGACTTCCTCCTGTCACGATCGACTCTGCTTCGGACTTCTTCCTGACTTCGCCAAGGTCCATGCCTCTCCAGCGGCAGGACTTCTATAGCAACCGGACTCCATTCAAGTTTCTACGGTGGTCGACCACCTTCCGAATTTCATCCGAGCTTCTAGATAAGCAGTCTCCATCCGAGCTTCTACGGTAAGCAGTCTCCTTCCGAACTTCTACGATAAGCGGCCTCCGTCCGAGCTTCTACAACAAGCGACCTCCCTCCGGACTCCTACAAGAGTCGGACTTCGTCCGCCTCCGGTGTCTTCTGTACCTCTCCAAGCCATCAGCCTTCTGCAGGTGCCAGCCGAGCTCCTCTAGCGGACGAGCTCCTACAACATCTTCCGGATTCCTCTATTGGACAACCTTCAATAACGCTTTCCGAATTTCTGATGAGCTTCTCCAGCAATCGGACACCAGTTGGACTTCTCCAATAGAGATTTTCCGTCCAGGCTCCACAGCAGACGACCTTCATCTGCAGCATCAACGCCTAAGGTGCCTGACCACAGTTAGCATGCCAACAACCTCGAAAACATCCGAGCTCCTCTCAGATTGTCGAGACAGAGAGCTACTATGCTCCACCTGATGTCCCAGCCGAGCTTCAGCCATCCAGCCTGAACTCCCTAGCAAGTCGCGACAACGGACACCACTCCGCTTTCGTAATAGACTCCACGTGGCCCACCACTCTCTGGTAAGTCGCGACAACGGACACCACTCCATTTTCGTAACAGACTCCACATGGCCCCACCACTCTCTGGCAAGTTGCGACAACGGATGTCACTACTCTCCGTAACAAGCTTCACGTGGCCCCGAACGGCCCACTACCAGGCGGTTACAGACGTCGCTGTCAATCAGTTACGCTCTACCTCTATAAAAGAGACCCTCCAGATACGTTCTTCGAGAGGCTAAGCTACAAGCTCTGGTACTATCACTAAACTCTGCTACAATCCCATTCGAGTGCTCCATTTCTGTTGAGGCAGAGTACTGACTTGAGCGTTGGAGGGTCTTGCCGGAGCACCCCAACTCTGGTTTAGACTTTCCTTACAGGTCCCAGCGGCGGCCGCGATCCCCTCAACTCCAGTTTCTCCGGCGTCAGCGAAATTTTACACCAACAATTCCTATCTTTAAAGTATAAGTTATGAGTTTTAAAGGTTAAAATGAGAACTTTCTTCTTATCTCAAGATTTGTGGGAACTTATTAAAGTGGTTATGCAGAATCAGGTGATGGAGGAGTTAATCTCTCTGCTCAACAGAGGAATGAGTTAAAGGAGAATCGGAAGAAAGATTCAAAAGCCCTGCTGGTGATACAACAAGCTGTAGATGAATCTATCTTTCTAAGGATAGTAGTAGCTACAAAATCCCAGGAAGTTTGGATGATTTTGGAGAAGGAATATCAAAGTTCAGATAAGGTGAAAACTGTTAAACTTCAAGGCCTTCGTCATGATTTTGAAACTCTCTTCATGAAAATTTAGAATCTGTCTATGAATTTTTCTCTAGAGTTTTAGTTGTGGTTAATCAAATTCGTGCTATGGGTGAAAACTTGTCTGATCAAAGGATTGTTGAGAAAGTATTGAGGAGTCTGCCATCTAAATTTGATCATGTTGTTGCAGCCATAGAAGAGTCTAAAAATTTAAGTACGTATTCTCTTGATGAACTAATGGATTCTATGCAAGCTCATGAGCAGAGAATTAATAGGTCACAGGAGAAAAGCATTGAGCAAGCTTTCAAGCAAAGATGGAGATCTCTTCAAACAAAGCTGAACATAGGACAATAAACCACAGGTCGAGGTCATGGTCGAGGTGGATATGAAGGTCGTGGCCGTGGAAGAGACCGAGGACGTGGTCGTGGTAGATCCTATGGTACCCAAGACAACTTTACCAAGCAAGGGAGTAATCATTTTTCTGATGTGCAGTGTCATTCTTGTAAGAAATATGGGCATATCAAAAAATTCTGTCAAAAAAATTCTAAGCATGAAGCAAATTTTTTTGAAGAAAAGAAAGAAGAGAATAATTTGTTTCTTACTTGTTTGAATGGTGAAGTAAGTAATGCTGACATCTGATTTCTAGACAGTGGTTGCAGCAACCATATGACAGGTGTCAAGGAGATTTTTCAGAATTTGGATGAATCAGTAAAGGTCCCTGTTTATCTTGGTGATAACAAGCAAGTTCAGTCAGAAGGCAAAGATACTATTGTGATTCGCAGTAAATCAGAAAATGAGAAATTCATTCATAATATTTATATATTCCTAGTTTAGCACACAATCTAATTAGTGTTGGGCAATTACTTCAAAGAGACTACTTGCTTTCTTTCATGATGACAAATATGTTATTAGCAAAAAAAGTTCAGATGTGCCCTTCATGGAAGTTTGTATGACAAAAAATAGGATGTTCCTATGAAAACTTCTTCCATAGATCATGCCTTGGTTGTTAATGTTAAAAATGACTCATGGTTGTGGCATAAATGTTATGGACATCTAAACTTTCATGGGCTCAAGTTACTATATGAGAAGAAAATGGTGGTTGGGCTGCCATCAATTGAACAAACGCAGGACGTATGTGAAGGATGCATATATGGCAAGCATCAACGGGCATCATTTCCTTGTGGAAAGTCTTGAAGAGCAAAGAAGCCACTTCAGCTGGTGCATGCAGACATTTGTGGACCTATGCAAACATCATCTCTGAATAATAGTAAGTATTTCCTTTTGTTCACTGATGACTATAGCAGAATGTGTTGGGTGTATTTCTTAAAGAATAAATCTAAAGCATTCTCCAAATTTTTATTTTAAAGCACATGTTGAAAATAGTGTCGGCAGTTTATTCATGTTTTGAGGACTGATCGAGGTAGAGAATTTTATTCGAATGAGTTTGTTGAGTTTTATCAGTTTAATGGCATCAAAAGACAGCTTACAGTAAGTTACACACCTGAGCAGAATGACATAGCTGAAAGAAAAATCGTAGAGTGGTTGAGATGGCTAAAAGTATGTTGAAAGCAAAGAAGCTTCCAAACACTTTTTGGACAGAAGCAGTGGCTACAACTGTTTATCTTCTAAACATTTCTCCCATAAAGACGGTTTGGAATCGTACTCCATTTAAGGCTTGGTATAATAAGAAGCCAGAGGTAAGTGATTTAAGAGTTTTTGAAAGCATTGCATATTCCCATATTAGTGCAGAAAAGCATCAGAAATTAGATGAGAAGAGTGTTAAATATATTTTTATTGGGTATAGTGAAGAAAGTAAAGTCTATCGCTTGTATAATCCTGTTACAAAACAGCTACTTGTTAGTAAAATATTATTTTTGATGAAAATAGCTGCTGGAATTGGATTGAAGTTGAGCAGGTAACACCCACTATTGGATTAGATTTTCAGCTGTCAAACACAGAGAATTTGGAATCTCCTACAAGCTCTCCATCATCAAGTGCTCAAGGCACTACCTCTTTGAGTACTCAATCAAATAGAGTGCTCGAATCTGATTCTTCAAGTGAAAGCACACCAAAGAAGGTGAGATCACTTATAGATATTTATAACTCTTGTAACTTTACTTTCATGGTGGCAGACCCTTTATGTTTTGAGGAAGTTGTAGAGAAAGAAGAATGGAAGAAATCCATGGAAGAAGAAATCTCGGCAATTAAAAAAATGAAACCTGAAAATTGGTTGATTTGTCTAAAAGAAAAGCAACCATTGGACTGAAATGGGTGTACGGAACAAAGTACAATTCTGATGGAAATGTGCAGAAGCATAAAGCCCGGCTTGTCGTCAAAGGATATGCCCAACAACCAGATATAGACTATTTTAAAACCTTCTCTCCTGTGGTAAGAATGGAGACTATTCGAATTATTTTAGCACTTGCTGCACATAATAAATGGATGGTTTATCAATTTGATATTAAATCTATATTTTTGAATGGAGAATTGTGTGAGGAGGTATATGTATAGCAGCCCTCAGGTTTTGAGATCAAAGGAAAGAAGACAAAGTTTATAAGCTCAAAAAGGCACTCTATAGGTTGAAACAAGCTTCGAAAGCTTGGTATAGTAAAATTGACGCCTATTTCTTGCAAAAGGATTCCAAAGGAGCGTGGATGAGCCCACACTCTATGTGAAATTGAAAAATAATGGTGAGATACTTATTGTTTGTTTATATGTGGATGACATTATATATACTAGCTCCTCCAAATCTCTTCTCCATGAATTTAGAGTGCAAATGATGTCTGAATTTGAGATGACAGATTTAGGAGCTCTTCGTTATTTCTTGGTTTGGAAGTTAAACAAACAATGGATGGTATTTTTGTCTCACAAGAAAAATATACTCTTGATTTGCTTCAGAAGTTTGGCATGACAGCTTGTAAAAAGGTTGATACACCAATGAATGTTAATGAAAAATTAACTCTAGAGGATGGCACAGATCTAGCAGATGCAACATCTTTTTGAAAACTGGTTGGAGGGTTGATGTATTTGACACATACTAGGCCTGACATTGTGTTTGTAGTAAGTATGGTGTCCAGATTTATGTATAAACCTACAAGACAATATTTTGGGGCAGCCAAAAGGATCTTACGTTATGTTCGTGGAACTAGCAACTATGGCATATGGTACTCTCATATTGCTAACCTGAATTTGTTTGGCTTTAGTGACAGTGATTGTGCAGGTTTCTTGGATGATCGAAAGAGCATAACAGGATTTCTTTCAGTCTTGGTTCAGGAGCAATTACCTAGACATCAAAGAAGCAAGCAACAGTTGCATTGTCTTCATCTGAAGCTGAGTATGTTGCGGGTGCAACTGCAGCATGCCAAGCAATTTGGGTATGAAGAATTCTTGAAGATCTCCAACAACTTCAGTTAAACGCAACCGAGATCTTTTGTGACAACATGGCTGCCATCTTTATGTCAAAAATTTTCTCATCATGGTCGTGTTAAGTACAATGACATCCGTCATCACTTCTTACGGGAGACAGTCTCCAAAGGTTTGATCAAGATGAAAACTTGTGCAACAAATGAGCAGGTTGCAATTATATTAACAAAAGCATTTTCTCTTGAAAAGTTCTTATATTTTAGGAAACTTCTTGGTGTTTGTGGTTTTGCATCAAGCGGGTGTATTGAATAGTGATGCAAAATAATAGGAGAAGTTGTTAGTAGACTGGGTCATAGGTGAGATGTTATTTATTTTTTTGTTTCCGTATAGTGTGGAGGTTGTTTCCATTTTCTGTTATGAATTTTGTAGACTCATCTTTTCTGTAAGGCCTTTATATATCAGATATTGACCATCATCTAAACTGATAGTAGAAACAGTTTTAAATCTACTCCCTTTCTTCCTCCTCTGATTTTTCGTTTTGTTGTGTGTAAGGCATTGTGCAGCAGATTGAGGAGACGAATCCAAGACGGGGAGCTCGTCTCCAACCTCACCAAGAACATCATCTTCCGAGCCACTTTCGGGTCGCAAAGTCATAAGGGCCAGGATGAGTTCATCAGAATCCTCCAGGAGTTCTCGAAGCTCTTCGGTGCGTTCAACATCATCGACTTGATCCCTTGGCTCAGCTGGATGGATATGCAGGGGATCAATAAGAGGCTCAAGGCGGTGCAGGGGCCCTCAACCGCTTCATCGACAAGATTATCGACAAGCACTTGGCGAACCCAAAGGTGGCCGACGTCGGGGATGCCGACATGGTCGACGACATGCTTGCATTCCTTGAGGACTTTCCGACGGGCAAAGATATATAGGGAGGGAGGTGATCTCCAGGGAAATCTGAAGCTCACCAGGGATAATATAAAGGCCACAATCATGGTATGTTAACAGTCTAGCGAGTCTTACCCTAAAAAAAAAAAATACAAAATCTAGCGTGCCTCCTCCATAGTAACTATTTTTCTCCGAGCGCTTGTATTTTAACGTCTAATGTAAATTTCTTTATTTTCCTTTTTTTAACCCTTTTCATTCTCTAAATAACTAGACTTATTCATTATCGTCACTTTCTTTCTTTTGTCAACCAACCATATCGCACCCATGCAAACACACGACAAAGGTTCCTTTTCTACCACAGATTACTGATCAGTCTCCAGCTTCGAAACAATGGAGCTTCTTCTCCCTATTTTGCTTTTCTTTTTTTTTTTTGCCCCCTTCAAAGCTGTTCTTTTACTTTATTTCTCACTTAACATACAAATTAATTAAAAGTTCTAATTTGTCTCACAGAGAGCACTTTCAAATATTGAACTAATTTCCTGATTGGATCAGGATGTGATGTTCGGTGGCACGGAGACGGTGGCCTCCGCAATTGAGTGGGCCATGTCAGAGCTAATAAGGAACCCGAAGAGCTAAAGCGGGTGCAGCAAGGGCTGAGCGACGTGGTGGGACTTAATCGCAAAGACCAGGAGAGCGACCTCGACAAGATGCCCTATTTCAAGTGCGCCATAAAGGAGACCCTCCTCCTCCTCCACCCCCCCATCCCCCTCCCCTCCCCCTCCACGAGACTGCCCAGGACTGCGAGGTCGCCGGATACTCCATCCCAAAGAAATCAAGAGTCATGATCAACGTCTGGGCCATCGGCCACGACAAGGGAGCATGGAAGGACGCCGAGACGTTCCGGCCGTCGAGGTTTGCCCTGATGGCGAATGCGGTGGCGTCGACTTCAGGGTGGAACTACTTCGAGCTCCTACCGTTCGGCTCGGGCAGGCGGTCATGCCCGGGGTTGCAGCTGGGGATGTACGCGTTGGAGTTGGCGATGGCGCAGCACATGCACTGCTTCGACTGGTCCCTGCCAGACGGGATGAAGCCCAGCGAGCTCGACGTGGGGGATATGTTCGGGCTCACCGCTCCTCGGGCGGTCCGGCTCGTCGCTGTTCCGACTCCACGGCTCAATTGTCCACTGTTCTGATTCACGGCAGGAGGTGGAATGTCGTAAATTCTTCAGAGAGCTGAACAATGACCAGAAGTTGGATATGTTGGTCGTTTTTTAAATGTTTCAAAACATCCTAAAATTCCGTTGTCTTCGTGCATATGAAAATAGCTGTTTTATGCTTTATCTTTTAAGGATTTTACCGTCGCTACCATGGAATTGAACGATTGTTCCGTGGGATTAAATTACTGTAAAATCTCTTCTTCTTTTCTCTCTGTTTCTTTCATTGGACAATCACTTTCATTGGATTTTCTGTTTCCCTTTCTTTTCTCCGCAGGAAAGCCTTTTATTTATTTATTTATTTATTTTGAAAAATTTCATTATATCTAATTCTTGAAGCAAAAGACAATCAGAAACAGCTCAATTAAACATTTGTAAACTTGGGAGTGCATTCTCAGAAAGTTGCCGCTATGGTTGAACCCTCAAAGGTTGACGTATTGGGGCTCTTCGCACTAAATCATTAAGAACACACAATCTATCTTTAAAAACGATGCAACCCTATACTTTGCAACCAAATTTATTCATATATGTTTATTTATTTGTATTTATATGTGTTTATTATAATATTTATATTTATTGTCCTAAAATTCCAACAAGATCTACTATGCGTCCATGCCCCGCAGAAAAATGTTTTCAAAAACTGTAGTTATTCAACTATGGGGATTGCTTTTCATTTTGAGATTTGTTTGCTCTGCATCTTAATATGCAAATGTATGCATTAGAAAACAAAACAAATAAAAAATAAATAACCCAAGATTATGCACATTGATTCTAGAAAAAATGGTTCACTCGTGATGGGTTTTTTTAGTACTTTTCGTGAGCCTCTACTGTCATAAAGAGTCTTCTAGGGCTCAACAACTCACATAAATTTGGTTCACCAAATGAAAAAGAGAAAATATGGTTAAGTATAAAAAAATGGGATAGGACTTTTTTGTTTAGTTGGAGTTTTTAAGGGAATCAAAACTACTTTCTTAGATCAACTCCTCAGAAAAAAAATTTAGTGAAAAATTTTTTTTCTACAAATTTAATGAGCCCTATAATTTGAATTATTGAAATTCATGTATGCGTTCAGCGTGTATCTTATACTAAAAGAATGTTTACCTTCTTATGTGACGTCAACCATCAAATCACGCACATGACATCCCCAGTATCCTATATCAGTGAAAGAAAAAGACTAAAATACATTAAAACATATAGAAGATGTGTAATCTAACGGTCAGACCTTTTTTTTTTTTTTTTGTAAAAGAGACAGCCGAATCCTTCATGGATCCCGAGATAGCTACCAAAAAGACCTCCCTTGGCGTGATGAAAAGATGTTGGTCCCAATACTTATATTTATTTATTTATTTTAGTGCTAGTACTTCAACCGGCATCTCAGGAAAGGCCCTACTGGCTGGCTGGCTTTGTACGACTGGTGTAACAGAAAAAGCCCTTTAAATGATGCATTATAGAGGACTTTATGTAGAATTTCTATTCTTTATTATTGGCTAGCATCCAGCCCAATCAGGATGAGTAGGTGGTTCGAAGAGAGAAAGGACTTTATTCTAGAAGATTACGAAAGAACTTACAGTCCTACATGCATGGCTCGCATCCTCTTTCACTCTAGACTTGATGGTGATGATGTTAGCTTTCAGGATGAACTTTGCATCGAAGAAGGGTCGAGGCTCGTCAAGGGTGTTCGACTCCAAATTATAGCTGATCACTAGCAGGGCCTGTAAGTTAAACTATATTTATTTTTAGTCAGATTTAGATTTATTTTAAATTTAATTTTTTTTGTGCCAAAACTTGTAAGAGTTACGTTGCGGTCAATCTCCTCATCGTCTGATCATCGGAAACGCGTACCTGCAAGAAAAGTCCTCACTGACCGGAGATGTCTCCTGCGGGGACCTCCGACGGTCAAGTCAGAAAAGAGACCGGCAACAGTGGAAAAAATCAGGAGGCTCAGCGAGAGAGAGCGCTTACCAAAACTGTTGCCTTACCCCGTTTTATAGTAGAATGCGGTATGGTCCCGCCATTAATGATGTAGACAACTAAGGAGTTGTCAAATCGCCGGAGGTTGTTAAATCGTCGGGGATTGTCAGGTCATGTCCTTGGCAGGATAGCGTCCCATGGCGGTCGTACAGCATGTCCTTGGCAGGACAACAGCCCATGACGGTTGTACGGCGTTTGGACGGACTGGCCGACCATATGTCGGTATTTGGTTGTCGGGACGTCGGGTGATGACTCAGAACACCGTCGGCTGATCTGGTGCCTTGTGGAAGTCAGACGTCGGCTGCCACCCCGACATAGAGTCGGTGATACGAGTTCGGCCGTTCGGCCGGTTGGAGACAGAATTGGTCTGTTTGGCCGGTATACCTTTAACCGGATATTGTCGGCAGTCATTGTCGGAGTCGTCTGTCCGTCCGGTGGGTAGAGTCGGACATCGGTCGGACCGACCCGAGGATAAGTCGGCGTGTAGGGGTCCGTCGGTATATCCCAACAGTTGCCCCCCCCACTCCTGAGTCTGATGTCGTGTTGGCCCGCGTCACCACGTGGGCGGCGGCCTCGGGCGAAAGGAGTGGTTTTCCATCATGTCATGCTCCAATTCTGCTGACCGTACCAACGGACGACTCGGCGTCAGGCGTCCCATCGGGAACGCAAACCGCCGTCAAGCGTCCCATCGGGAATGCAAACCGCCGCCGGCTAATTAATTTCGAGACGTGGTTTTCCGCCACGTGTCGGGGGGCTATTGGGCCGGAGCCGTTCGCGCGGATGGAGGTGATATGGATGGAGACGACGTGGCTCGATCTGGGGCAGGTGCGTCGAACCGTCGGACCGAGGAAGGGCCCAGGCACTGCCACGCGTCAACATCCGAGAAACCCTCGTTCAGCGCGCTTTCATCTCGACCGTCAAAGGGCCTTATATATATGCAGCCACTTGTGTCCAAAGCTTCACTTTTCACTGTCCTGTTTCTGGTGCTGAGGCTCTGTCGAGTTGTCTCCCAGTTTCAGATAGTTGTTTTCGTCCTCTTTCTTTGAAAGTTCTTCTCGAAGCTTTTCATCTTTGTCCCTTTCAATCTTCGCTCCCTTTGCATTTTCTTTTTATTCTCTTTTCTTGGGGCTAGCGTTATGGCTAGAACCTCTCCTCGAGGAAGTCAGTCGGAGAACCCGACCGATGATTTCCGGTCAACCCCGGAGGTAGAGGCTTCTTCACTTTCGGGGCCGAACGTCGAACGGCTTAGGGAACTATATGGTATCCCGGAGCAGTTTCGACCTTTTGCCCCTGGGCTGAGGTCGGGTCAACAACCCGCCTCCAGACCAGGTGGCCTTTTATGTTGAGGACCTTCGAGCTGGTCTTCGCTTTCCGATTTCGGAGTTCGTCCAGAATGTCTTGGACTATTATGGGCTTTGCCCGACGCAACTGGCGCCGAACTCAGTCCGACTAATAATCAGCTTCGCTTTGTTGTGTCGGCTTTTGCCGACCTTTCCCGCATCTCTCTCTTTCAGGCGTTCTTCTTCCTCCGACCCCGCTCAAAACCTGAGGGTCGTGGTTCTTCAATCCCCAGAAGGATCTTTCATTCATCACCGGTCTTCCATCATCGATCCACGAGTGGAAGAACCAATTTTCTTTGTCGCTTCTTCGCTACCCTGGGGGTTCCTTCTCGCTGGGGCGACCCTCGAACTCGGCCGAACGAAAACAATCGAGTGGAGGCAGAAGATCGAGAGAACTTTTACCGACTGAAGGATATGTCGGTACCGAAATAGAGAGAGTTCGTCACCGAACAAGCTCTCTATGACGCCGGCCTAAGTTCGATTCTTCGCTTAGGTACAGTTTCTTCTGTCGGCCGTCTTTTGACTTTTTCGTTCGTCTTTGGGCTTGTGCTAATCTTTCATTGAAATTGCAGGCATGCCGTCGAGAGTGAGACTGACAGATACCGACATTCGGCAGCACGCAGCGAGGAAGAGACCGGCGCCTGGGGCCGGACCTTCGCGGCCGCCCAAGAGGCCCCAGACATCATCCTCGGCTGCTGTTGCGCTGGCGACTATGCAGTCGAAACCGATCATCGCCTTATCGACGTCGGCAGTGCCACCCGAGGCGCCGACCGAGGGAGGAACGGCGGAGGGGGTAGCCAAAGGAACATCGGTGGCCTCGCCTGTGGAAGAGGTTCGGGTCGAGGCACGAGAACCCGAACGACCTGCAGTGGCTCCCGTCACGCCCTCAGAAGGAACTCAATCGAGTTCGAGCTTTCCGTCCTTCTCTGACCTCCGGACCTGGGCGACCGATCGAGGGAAGGCTCCGATGGCGTTGGCGGACGACACAAGGTCGGCGGACCGCATCGCGTCGTCCGACGTTCGGATTCCTGAGGGAGCATCGGCTCTGGCCAACCACAATTTGGCCAGGAGGTTGTGTTAGGCAACCATTCTCCCGACCAATCGGGAGCTCTTGAAGAGTCAGCAAGTGATCGAGATGCTCTCCTCCTTCTACCCAACCATGATCAGGGTAAGTTCTTCTTTTCTTCCTCTCCATTATTATTTCATCATTTATTTTCTAACGATCGGCCTTCTACTTGCAGCTGATCTACAGTATGTCTGAGTTACAGACTGGGTACATGAGGTTCGGCGACATCCGGACGGCCTGGAAGGATAGGACGGAAACTGTCGAGGCCGAGAAGGCGACACTGGTGGAGCAGCTGAAGCTATCGGCCGACCGTGAGGCCAGGCTCGAGGAGGAGATTTTTCGACACACCGATGGCCTGGCTGCCTCGGAGGTCGAGCTTCAGTCGGCCCGCGAGCAGGCCAAGCGCAAGACCTGTACCGCTCATCGGCTGCGACGTGAGCGAGACGGTTGCATTGGTGAGCTCGAGGCCGAGCGCGAGCAACTTCGGGTTAGCCTGGAAAATCTGGCTGAGGCCGAGGAGAAATTGTCCACCGCC
Source organism: Elaeis oleifera (assembly GCA_000441515.1). Lineage (NCBI taxonomy): Eukaryota > Viridiplantae > Streptophyta > Magnoliopsida > Arecales > Arecaceae > Elaeis > Elaeis oleifera. The sequence continues at coordinate 263,092 of KE504816.1, forward strand.
CAAGCCGACGCCGACATAGTGAAGGTGGAGGCGGAGTCGGCCAAGGAGGCACTGAGCCGGGCAGTGGAAGACTTCCACAGCTCGGACGAGTACCGAGAGGAGCTTCTTGAGAGCGGCTTCGCCTCCTACCGAGTGGGGTACGACGACGCCCGAGATGTAATTCAGAGGCTGTACCCGGAACTCGACCTGAGCAGCATCGTCCCTCCGGGGTCGGAGGGCCAAGCAGCAGAGGAGGTGGCCGACCCAATACCGGGGGACCAGACTGCTGCGGAGGAGGCCGTCCCTGGGCCGGTGGGACGAGCTCCCGAAGGTGAGGCGGCTCCAACCTCCGATCCCACTCCGACTCGAGCGGATGCTTCCGAACCCTTTTCGATCCAGGAAGTCGATTCCGACGAGTAGTCGGAGTATCTGTTGTTTTGTTTTTGATACTTGTAATCAGGCTTCGGTCTAATTTTGTAAGTCCAACTTCAATTAAATGAAATCGAAGATTTTTCAAACTTTTCTCCTGCATGCGGTTCAAAATGTATGTCTCGCCGAAACACCCCCGAGTACATAGGTCGTAAATCCGACATACCTCGTTAGGACGTTCGGTAAGATCCAGCGTAGTTAATCAAGATAGTCAGTAGCGTGCACCATGCTAAGTGCAGAGCAAGCCCCAATAGAAAGAGCGGCATCCTGACTGTCATGCAGGTTGCGTAGGATCCGATGGTCGAGAGTCGTTCGACGTAGTTAGCTTGGGCGTCGACTGTAGGTTGAGCGTCGGTTGCCCAGACCTTGGTCGGGCGTGCACGTCGAGTCGGGTATCGATCAATCTCCGAACGTAGCTCGTTGGCACGATCATTCCGTAGAATCTGATAGTCGAGTAGTGTCCGACGTATTCGGTTAGGATAACGATGGCAAGTCAACTATCCATTGCCCGACGCTTGGTCGGGCATATACGTCGTGATGTATGATAAACGGTGGCAAGCCGAATATCCTTCGATCGATCGTGATCAGGTCAGTATGTCGTAAGTACGATCTCATTCATCTTGGCATTTTGCCCTTCTTAGTCGAAGCTAAGTCGGCAAGTTAGCCTGTCGCATTGATCGAGAGTCGACTGTGGAAGGAGGGCGACTTCAACTTAGAGAGGTTTCATCGCCAGCGCTAGCCTTCCGTTGGCGTAGACAGGACGGTTCTCGTGAGAGTCCGATATGTCATCGACGATCGGGCCATAAGTTCCCAACGAAATGTTGGGCCCAAGTCGGGGTGTCGGGGCTCGTACTTTTGGCGAGGGCCAACCCACAGTGGAGAGCCGAACTTTGTTGACTCTGGGGTTTTGAAATTGAGTTGTATTCCGAACAAGGGGACACAAAATTCATTGATGGTATAATTTCAGGTTGTCGGCATTCCAAGTCCGGGGAATGGCCATCCCTTCCAGGGTCTCAAGTCGGTAGACGTCCGGTCTGCAGGTGTCCGCAATCTTGTAGGGTCCTTCCCAGTTCGGGGACAGTTTTCCTTGATCCAGGGGCTTCGAGACTTCCACCTTCTTTAAAATCAGATCTCCAGGTCTGAAAGACTTTGGATTAATTTTAGCATTGTAGTATCGGACCACTCTTTGTCGGTAGGAAGCCATGCGGAGTTGAGCCTCGCATCGGAGCTCGGGTAGGAGGTCCAAGTCAGCTCTCCGACACTCGGAGTTGCCTGGTTCGTAGTACTGCTCAACTCTAGTCGATGATAGCCTGATCTCAAGCGGGATCATTGCCTCCGTCCCATAGACCAAATTAAAAGGAGATTCTCCAGTCGGAACACGGGGTGTCGTTCGGTATGCCCACAGGATGGAGTGTAATTCCTCGACCCAGAGGCCTCTGGCTTTGTTCAGTTGAGTCTTCAACCCATACAGAATGGTCCGGTTGGTTACTTCGATTTTTTGTTGGACTGTGGATGCCCGACCGAAGTCAGCTTGTACGCGATATGAAATCTTGCACAGAACTCTCTGAAGTCTTGGTTGTCAAACTGTCACCCATTGTCGGTGATGATAGTGTGCGGCAGTCCGAATCTAGAGATGATGGACTTTTGGATGAAGTCTTCCATCTTATGCTTGGTGACTTGCGTCAGAGATTCAGCCTCCATCCACTTGGTGAAGTAGTCGATTACGACGACTATGAACTTTCTTTGGCTAGACGTCGGAGGGAAAGGGCCAAGTATGTCGATTCCCCATTGGGCGAAGGGCCACGGGGCAACAATGGAAGTCAGCTGGTTGGCGGGCCGGTGTTGTATGTTGGCGTACTTTGACATGGCTCACACCTCCGAACCAAATCAGCCGCATCTTCTTTATGGTGGGCCAGTAGTAACCTTGCCGTAGAACTTTGTAGGCCAGAGATTTGCCCCCCAGGTGACTTCCGCAGATCCCTTCATGCACCTCTCTGAGTGCGTAGCCCCGTCCGTCGGTCCCAGACACTTTAGCAAGGGAAGGAGAACGACCTTTTGTAGAGTCGTCCGTCCATCATTACATATTGAGAGATCGTCCACCGGAGTAGCTTGGCTTCCGCGGGATCTTCGGGGCCGGTTCCGTTGGTCAGATACTGAACAATCGGATCCATCCAGCTTGGCTCGATCGTCAGTTGTAGCACCTCCTCAGCCTTGTCGATGCTCGGTTGTTCGAGACTCTTTACAAGTGTCCGGTCCAAAGCGTCGTAGGCGGATGTCGCAAGCCTGGAGGGTACGTCGGCCCGAGCATTCTCCGTTCTGGGGATGTGGGAGATCTCGAAATACTTGAGGTGCACCACGAGATCTCTCACTTTCTGAAAATATTTTGCCATGGTCAGATCCCGCGCTTCGAATTCACCTCTGACTTGCCCTACAATCAGCTGGGAGTCGGAGAAGACTCTGAGGCTGACGATCCCGAGCTCCTTCACCACTCTCAAGCCTGCGAGAAGCGCTTCATACTCGGCTTGATTATTAGAGGCTTTGAAGTTGAATCGAAGGGCGTACTCGGTAACTACTCCTTCCGAGTTGGTAAGCAGAAACCCGGCTCCGCTCCCTTGAGCATTGGAAGCTCCGTCTATGTGTAATACCCAGGTTGACCCAGGGTCATATTCAGAAGTCGCAGCTTCTTCGAAGCTCCCGTTTTTTGACATTTGGTCAGTTGTTGGGCATTCCGCAATAAAGTCGGCCAGAACTTGGACTTTCAAAGCAGGTCGCGGTCGGTATTGGATGTCGAACTCACTCAGCTTCACTGTCCATTTCGCCAGTCGTCCTGATGTGTCGGGACGATGCAGGATCGTCCTCAGGGATTGGTCGGCGAGGATCACGATGGCGTGCGCTTGAAAATACGAACAGAATCGTTGCACTGATATGACTAAGGCAAATATCATTTTTTCTGCTCTTGAGTACCGAGTTTCGACCTCGTGGAGCACTTTGCTGGTACAATATATGGGTTGGTGAATTCGACTCTCGTTCTCCCGGACGAGTGCCGAACTAACCGTCTCTGGGGCTGTAGCCAAGTAAAGGTACAATATTTTTTCGACCTCTGATTTTACAAGCAGGGTGGAGAAGTCAGATATTCTTCAAATCTTCGAAGGCTCATCGGCACTCATTCGGCCAAGAGAAGTCCCTTGTCTGCCTCAGGATTTTGAAGAACGGGAGGCATCTCTCAGCCGACCGAGAAATGAATCGGCTGAGTGTGATGATCTTTCCATTGAGCTGCTGTACTTCTTTTTGGAGTTCGGGTGCCGCATGTTGATAATCGCCTTTATCTTCTCGACGTTGGCCTCAATTCCGTATTGAGAAATGAGGAATCCGAGGAGCTTCCCCGAAGTCACCCCGAAGGTGCACTTGATCGGATTTAGCTTCATCCGATGTTGTCGAAGTGTGCGAAAAGTTTCTTCGAGGTCTTGGACGTGATCTGAAGTCTGTGCGCTCTTCACCAGCATGTCGTCCACGTACACCTCCATATTGCGTCCGATTTGATCTTTGAAAATCTTATTGACGAGTCGCTGGTAGGTGGCTCCGACATTCTTCAGACCGAAGGGCATCACTCTGTAATAGTAAAGGCCCTTGACGGTCACGAAGGCCGTATGCTCTTCGTCCTCGGGCGCCATCCGGATCTGGTTATATCCGACAAAGGCATCCATGAAGCTGAGCAGTCGATGACCGGACGTCGCATCCACCAGTTGGTCGATCTTCGACAGTGGGAAGCTATCCTTCGGACAGGCTCAATTTAGGTCGGTGTAGTCGATGCATATTCTCCACTTCCCGTTGACTTTCTTCACCATGACGACATTGGCGAGCCAGTCGAGATACATAGTTTCTCTGATGAAGCCCACCTCGAGTAGCTTGTCCACTTTCTCGTCGATAGCCTTCTGTCTTTCGGGGGCAAAAGATCGCTTCTTCTGTCTCACCGACCTCATGTCAGGGGCGATATTGAGTCGGTGAGTCATTATTTCCGGAGGGATACCGGATATATCCGCTGTCGACTAGGCGAATATGTCGGTGTTGGCTTTCAATAGCTCTATCAACTGCTGTCGCTCTGGGTCAGACAATTACGACCCGACCCAGATCACCTGTTCAGGATTCTTTGCCATCGGGATGGAAATCAGTTGTTCAGTCGGTTCGCCCTGTTCCTCCTCTTCCCGTTGGTCCAACTTGTCGACCGACAGAAAATCCTTCGATTTATTATCTTGAGTTGAGATTTGGAAGCATCGCCGAGCGAGCTGTTGATCCCGCGTATTTTTTCAGCTTCATTTTTAGTCGAAAATCGGACCAGCAAGTGATATGTCGAGACTATCGCTCTGAGAGCGTTTAGTCCGGGTCTTCCAAGTATGACGTTGTAGGCCGAAGATACTCAGACGATCGTGAAGATCAAGCAGACGGTATTTTATCGTGGTTCGGTCCCAGCTGTCACAGGAAGAGCAATTTCTTCTTCCACTACGACGGCATCTCCGGCGAAACCTACTAGGGGCGTAGAGACTCTCCGAAGTCGATCGGTCAACAGTCACATTCGGAAGAAAGTCGAGTAGAATAAAACGTTAGTCGAACTTTTATTATCAACAATAATCTTTTTACATCATAATTCGCTATTGTTGCCGAGACAACAACAGCGTCATCTTGAGGAGTTTGGATTCCCCCAGCATCTTCATCAGTAAAATGATTACATCATCCTGGCGTAGTTTCTTCGTTGACTCTCCTTCAGCAGTCGTCCCTCGATCCAGTCGTTTGGAGATCATGTTGATGACTTCGGCAGTAGGCTGATTGTTCGCTGCCTCTTCAGTCAGTTGGGATCGTCGGTCGGGAAGGGTCGAGTCGGCAGGTCCCTTCGATACTTTTCGAGATACCCTTGTCGTATGAGGGCCTCTATTTCATCCTTGAGTTGGATGCATTGCTCGGTGTTGTGACCGTGGCCCCGATAAAATCGACAGTATTTCTCCGATCGAGGTCCTTTGTCTTTAGAGGCGGAGGCCGTCGCAGATATTCCGCTCCTTCGATCTCCATCAAGATCTGCGCACGAGGAGCAGAGAGAGGGGTGTAGGAGTCATACCTGTGATGCGTTGGTCTCGGACTCCGGCGTCGGGGCGATCTCAGGCTCCATCGTTGGGGCGAGACCCGTTTATCGGTCGGGGCCCGCTGGGTTCAACAGGAGCCCGACTTTTCTTCCGCTTCTCCTTCTGGCCCTTGGTTTCGGTCAGACGCTGGTCGGAAGCTCCCTCGTCCGCGCGCATGTATTTGTATGCGCGCTCCAGCAATTCGGTGTATGTCCGGAGGAGGGTCTTGTCCAAAGAATATGTTAATCGGGACCCCCTTAGCCCCCTCTTCATGGCTGAGATAGCCATGTCTTTGTTGAGATCCCGAACCTCAAGTGTGGCCGTGTTGAATCCGGCCACAAAGTATCGGAGTGTCTCGTTTTCTCTCTGCTTGAGGGAGAAAAGACTGTCCGAAGTTCGTGACGATTTTCGACTGGTGCTGAAATGGGCCACGAAAGAATGCTCAAGCTGCCCGAAGGAGTGGATACCTCCTGAGCGGAGGTCGGAGTACCAGGCCCTAGCAGCTTTGCGGAGTGTGGCGGGAAAGTCGATACAGAGGAGGGCATCGGTTGCCCCTTGAATTGTCATGAGAGCTTTGTAGCTCTCCAGATGGTCAACTGGGTCGGTGGAGCCGTCGTAAGGCTCCACATGAGGCATTTTGAACCGACTAGGGATCAGTTCGTCAAGGATAAATCGGGAGAGAGGTTGGGTGGTCCAGAAGTCGACGTCGTTTGAAGACTTCTGGCCATCCGTCTGGAGCTGGACAAGCCGACGGTCGATTTTTCGAACTTGCGTTCGTAGTTGTCCAACCATCGATGTTGAGAAACCCCAGGGGTCGAACCTCCCTACGAATTTGAGAGAGAGGCGGAGGGTGTCCGCGGCCGCTTCTCCTTCCTCGCTTGCTCTAGCTGGGAAGGAGAGGGACGCCGAGATCGGTGGGTGTCGCGCCGTGGCTGCCTCCCCTTTCTCGGTGGGAGTGCCGAGACGGCTACCCTTGAGGAGGAGACGGAAGTTGACGCAGGCGTCGGCGGCTGCTTCTGGACGGCATTGGGTGCGCCGCCGGTTGTTCCTCCGGCGGTTGCGGCAACTGGGTTGGTTGTTGTTGGAGATTTTGACCGCATCCGTCAGAACAGTCATTTGCCGCACGAGTGCCACATTCTGTGCCTCCGTGGTCACCACAGGATGCGGAGAGCTGGGTTCCGCCATGGAGGGTAAAGGAGGGGCCTCTTCCCGGCAGGAAGAGTGCCTCGCCGATTCGATAGCTCTTGATCGCTGAGTCCTGATCTTTGTCATCTTGAGAGATTTTTCAAGCTCTATGGAGCTCGCTGTCTGAACGAGGCCCCCTTCCTGGCGCGCCAAATCTGTTGCGGCCAATCCCCTCGTCGTCTGATCGTCGAGGACGCGCACCTGCAGGGAAAGTCCTCACGATCGGAGATGTCTCCGGTGGGGATCCTCCGACGGTCAAGTTAGAGAGGAGACTAGGCAACAGTGAAAAAATCAGGGGGCTCAGCGAGAGAGAGAGCTTATCAAAACTGTTGTCTTACCCCGTTTATAGTAGAATGCGGTATGATCCCGCCATTAATGATGTAGACAACTGAGGAGTTATCAAATCGCCGAAGATTGTCAAATCGCCGTGGGTTGTTAGGTCATGTCCTTGACAGGACAGCGCCCCACGGCGGTCGTACAGCATGTCCTTGGCAGAACAACAGCCCATGACGGTTGTACGGCGTTTGGACGGGCTGACCGACCATATGTCGGTATTTGGTTGCCGGGACGTTGGGTAATGACTCAGAACATCGTCGGCTGATCTGGTGCCTTGTGGAAGTCGGACGTCGGCTGCCACCCCGACATAGAGTCGGTGATACGGGTTCGATCGTTCGGCCGATTGGAGATATTATTGATCTATTTGGCCGACATACCTTTGGTCGGATATTATCGGCAGTCATTGTCGGAGTCGTCTGTCTGTCTGGTGGGTAGAGTCGGACGTCGATCGGACCGACCCGAAGATAAATCGGCATATAGAGATCCGTTGGTATATCCCAACAAGTTATATTCCAAACGTCACGTTTTTTTTGCACCAATGCTAGCCCAATTCACATGGACACCGTAAGGAAAGGGTTGTATCGTTTGCATGATACGGGGATTCACCTATATATACCTTTCTACGGGTCTACCATTGGATTACCCACCGCACAAACCTCAAAGCACTCCAAACTCTATCTGTGTGGATCTCAAAGCGATCAGCAGGCTACCCAAAGATGGATTCGCATAATGAAAGGTGAGTACTTTCGTACCAAATTTTTGATGATCTTTTTTTTTTTGGGACCATTTGCAACATTTACATTAGATTTGATGCTGATGGCCTCTGATGGGATAATAGTTTTTTAATAAATAAAATAAAAGAAAAAAACACTAAGCACTACGCAGTACGAGTGAACGAAAAAAAGATGCTATTACGCCAATCATTGAGGGTTTTATTATTATTATTATTTTTTTAATTTTTAAAGATGATGACAATGCTCTCTTTCAAGTGAGAACCCAAAATTCCATTCTAGAGTATGGGAAGCGAGGGGTGTTGCCAACTATAGATCCAACTCTACGTCACCCGTTATGCTTGAAAAATTGTGGAATTGGTAGTCGTTAAACAAGGTCCATCCATTCTGCAATACATAGATGGCGTAGTCTATTTGATCATCCATCGTTCTACAACATACAGATAATGGATGAACTAGAATTAGATCTTTTCAATTCAACCCTGAATAGGAAAGGACTCCAACTCTTTAAGGGTTACGTGTAGGATCATTTTTTTTTTTGGATCGAAATGTGCAAATGGCACTGAAGCTGTCCATGGACCAATTCTGTGGAAGCCTGATCAAAGAATCTGAATCTCCAAGCCCAGCAGAATCTAACCAACCTAGTCAATTTTAGGCGAATTCCATGTTGTGGTCCTCTCATCATTCAAATTTCTGAAGTGCATTTTTTAAAAATTTCCAAATTTTCTTTGGCTGCTTTGGCGATTGGTGGTTGATCAAAAGCTAAATTTCTTTTAAGAACTTATTTAGCTCTAGAAAATTGTTATTAATATGCATCGCGCATAGTGTTGGAGCTCCTTCTAAGTTGTACATTCTCACCATGTATGGTGAAAATTTTTTGTTCACGGAACAAAATTCCTGACTTATATCCATTCTTTGGAGTTCTCCTTGTTGCTCTTTTGCCTTTATTCATCAGCTGGAATCGCTAGGGGCGAAGAGTTCCTACTTGTTATCACTTGCGCTGACACCTTGTGCTTACTAATTTTGACACGCTGTTGGTAATCTGTTTTTTTGCGTCAACCTGTATGAGGGCATGCATAGGTTGTCATGAAATTGGTTTGTATAATATCTTCATCGGAAATCATGAGAACATATTCAGCAGCATCTTATGTGCAATGAAGCTTGTTGCTGGGATTAATCTTATCACATATTGAAGCGTGCATAACATTTCAAGAAATAAAGAGAAAAGATAATTCCCTTCCATCTGCTTTTAAGTGGGCGTTGAGTAAAAAGATTTTCCCCTGTTGCGATGCACATGTAAAAGAAATGAAGGATTATTTCCTATAATTGTGAGACTCAAACTTAATATATTACCCATAGAAACTCATCACCTAAATTTTTGTCTGGATGATCCAAAGATTCTTATGATGCATGTGAGCCTTAACAAGGACGAGTGCAATTTAGTTGAAAATTTAGGATCCCAAGATGCATACCAAATTTTTGATCGAATGACTGGTACCATGAAACGCTTATGCAACTGTTTGCTGGCTTACGTGGAATCTAAGGTTCAATTATATATGGTTCGGACTTTTGATGCACCACAAATGCGTGCTAAAATACTTGGGATTGGTAAGTGGTGACACAACTCTTTTGGAGATGGGTGGCTTGTAAGTTGCTACAAAAAATTCCAATATGCCACGTTTCTCTAGAATTAAGTGTCACCAGAAGTGAACTTGTTTAATGCATGTGAAGAAAGGAAGCATGGACTGTTTTGATTCATAACTTGAGTTAAGCGTTACGTACCGGCGCTGGCCATGGATCTCTTAGAATGGTGAATCCAACTGAAGAACCAAACATTATCCAATTGATACATATTGAGGATGCGAGCACTATCCGATGGCCCCACTTCAAAGTTGCTGAGAAAAGTGTATTCAGCAACGATTGTTTGATGGAGACTTGCTCTCCTCGAGTTCATTTCACCTTCCCAAATTGTTATCCTGCGGAGCAAAAGTCCGATTGGTGAGTCAATATTTAGATAGGGATGAGGAAGCACTCACAGTGGGGCACCGCTCATGGGCTCAGCATCAATACTTGTCGGCAGATAATTAAGCATGCAGTCTTGGGTGCTATTCCCCTTTTTCGGTGCTCGCTTCGCTTGATGCAGCACAAGTACATGTGGAGGAAAACTAACACCCTTAGAGAGTAGGGGAAGTGTATCCACTGTTCACGATTGATTCAAGAACTTTTAAAGTTATACATTAATGATGCAATTCATTGGTTGGTGGGTTTATATTTGGTAGTGTTTTCTATTCTTACATTTGCTAATTCTTGTTTTTACAAGAATAATCTCCATGATCTCATATTCTTTTTCTATATTAAAATTTTATACAATCATATATCATCAATATAATATATAATATTTTTGTAATGTGAAGATATATTATGTGCATCATAACACAAAAAAATAATAAGTCATGTATTATAACAACGTAAGGCATATTATAGAGCGATGTTATATTATATATTTTATTATATGTTATATTAGCATAGTACTGTAAACATGTTTAATATATATAATTCTTAAATATATAATACTATTATTAATTTTAAAAAAATGCTCCAAAGAGACAAAAAAAAAAAAAAAGGAATGAAACTCGAAAAGGTAATCCTTTTATCTTCCCTTTGTTCTCAAGCAACATCTAAAGAGGATGCAATATTAAACTTGCAACTATTACTTGGTTTAACAACATTAATCCCCAAAATTTGACGCTAACCCCTCATTCCAACTTCATGGTGATTTCTAACTTTTTAAAAGCTGGAACTCATCTAACTTAATCATATAATGTATCAAACAATTTTTTCAGATGATTTTACCGGAAACACATACTCCAACTAATAATACTCGTTCTATCAATTAATTTTTGAGAGAATTACTGCATCATGCTTATGGGAAGCCACGCAGCAACTATATCCTTGATTAATAGCAACTATCTCTGTTTGTTATATGATGAAACGGGATTGTTTTGGATTCTTTTAACCACGAACAAAAAGGTAAGGCGCGTCCATCATCATCACCTCTCGCGATGGTGACGGCGTTGCCAATCCTCCAATGCACCTCCCCTGCTTCTTAAATGAATAAAAAATGACATAATCCACATGTCACAATCTTTATAATTTGAAGAATATATAGATTAAATCACTTTTAGAGTAATAAAGGGTCCTCTGATCAAAAATCAAAAATTCCAAGGCCTCTTAGGTGGGACTTACTTTATTAAATAATTTTTTAGAAGAAGTTTATATACGAAACTATCATCTTTGAGAGAAATCCGAGCTGTGCAAGTGGGAGATTAGTAATTGTGCACCAAGGTCCCTTTGATTCCGGTTTTGTTGGGTCAAGTTTCTCATAAAAGCTTGGTTTGCCCATCCCTATATAATGAAAACTCCTACTCCTAGAATAGGCTACGTCAGAATGAGACCCCAGCAGTGAAGCCCCGAGAAGATAATTGCAGTAAAATTTTGAAAATACAAAACCGGGCTCACATGACACGAGCGAGGAGTTGGACACGGTATTACTTGTCCATTCTCCTATCTGCGGGAAGGCCGTGCCGATCGGGTATAAAAGGATCAAAAAATGAAAAAAAATTGCCAAGCTTGTGGTTTATTTCTCGATTATACCCCAAAACTTGCGGATCCGGATAGTCATAACTAAACTTCCGAATAGACCTGAGATCTTTATCAACATAGAGGATGACAAGGAAATCCAATATCCAAAAGAATAAACCATCAGTTGGGCCTAAACTTACGAAGTAGTTAGCGCCAAAAATGAGTTAGTTGTAATCGAGAGAGTCTCGGATCGTTGATAGCAAGCATCAGTCGAACATGTTAAAGATACTAAATGATCTAAGGTGTAACGCACGCCAGCTGAGAAGTGCACTGACGTTTATAAGCACTTTAATTTGTAGAAGGCTAAAGTATAAGGTTTACAAACTACGGATCTTAGCGAGCACTGTAGTTTTGGGAGTTAGCCTTTGGTTGTTTTATATATGTCTAAGCCATCTCGGCTGCAGGCAATATAACACACTTCTTCTTTGTAAAAACTTGTTCATAAACTAATAAATAAATTGGGTGATTAATCCTCCCTTTACATAAAAAAGAAAAAGAGTCCAAAAGATTTTTATCCATGTCTTCATCTCACCGTCTGTCATATATGGTGATCTAAATTGTTTATGAAGACTTTTATGGAAGGATTCTTATATTAAAGGCAGTTATTTTTTTATGATCTAAATTTCAATAATCACAAACTAATTAGCCTTCAATAAATCTAATTTCTCGCAAATGCCAATTATCATTGTATAACTAGGGAGAAAACCGTCTTGTTGTTTTGAGATTAAGTCTTGCCAAGGAACAATCCCAAAAGAGGGCCGGTCTCTTGGATCAACCTTGATCCCTTGCCAACAGGCAGAGAGGTGGTATTGGCAAGGAAGAGAGGTAGTGGTACTGTTCGAGCTAAAGCTTTGCGATAAGGGGAGAAGGCTTTTATGGAAGAACAATTTATGGAAAAATAGTTTAGATAATTGTAATAGTGTTGAGTAAATCTCAAATCGATCTCACAAATCTTGATAATTATTATTGATCTAATATAATAATGAAAACTCTCGCATTTTAACTCTCTCATTATCTTTAAAAACCATTATTTGCATTTATATATATATATATATATATATATAGAGAGAGAGAGAGAGAGAGAGAGAGAGAGAGAGAGAGACAATATACTATATATAT
>KE504816.1:275643-287146 GCA_000441515.1 Elaeis oleifera
AGAGAGAGAGAGAGATACATATCTTACATATATCTGTACCTCTCTGACTCATTCTATTTTTGTAATGATAACACAACTTGTTGGAATTTTAGCTATTGATATTAATAAATAACCATTTTAAATGTAGAATGACCTGATTACTCTTTTGCATTCATACCTTCAAAAGATATATAAAAAATAGCTCTTTATGATACGAACCAAATATTATTTTTATTAAGATTATTAACATGAAAAGGTCTTATCCCTTGATAATTAAAATGGTTATTTATCAACACGTACTTGTTGGATATATCTCGTGTTTACAAATCTTAGAGAGACAAAAGAGGACCTTTTTCTGGAGTGGAGCTTGTGCAGCGAGTGGAGTGTATGAGGAACCATATAAGTTTGTATTAATTTATTTCTATTTCTATTATCTACTAGATGGTAGATTCTAGGTATTTCTCCAAAACCAAAAAATCTAAATAATATTTTTAACGGGATTTTTTGGATGAAATTTTAGACCATGATAAGTAAAGCATAGGCTGAGAAAAATTTGAGGCCCATAAACCAAACGTAGAAAAGATCCTCTTTTAACATAACTTTGTGGTTCTGGTTGGCCAGCCATCGATGACTGCACCGATTCCAGCAGGATGTGGCTCTAAATAATCTAAGAAGAATATTATACAGAAACTGGGGTAAAGTAGGTAAACATATTATTTTTGGTAAGAAAAAAAAGAAGCTGAGGTTTGGTGAGAGATTTAGCACTAGGCCTGAAATCTGCTTCAACCGACCCCCCTTCCCCCTTCGCTACGTGTGAATTCGTCAGACCAGCCGTCAGACAAGCGGGCCACGCACGTACACGCCCAGTTTTGCCGAGCGCTGACCATCACCCACAGCGCATTCTTTCCGTCATTTAGACCAGTTATTGGCTTAATTTAATAATTAACAAATGAAAAGCAAGAGTGTCCCATTCATGTAAAAGCATCGATAAGGGAAAAATATCTATAGACTGAAGCACCATCAAGAGAAAGGAAAATAGCCACAAATATTTTAAATTAACCACTTCCAATATATATATATATCTTCTCTATCCTCCCTCCATTCTTTCACCTTGGCAAATTTGTTAAAAGCTATATATACTGCCTGCCCCCCTCCTTTCATTCTCAGGAAGAGAAACACCTTTTAGGGAAACGAAAGAGATAAGAGAGAGAGAGAGAGAGAGAGATCAGAGGAAGAGAGAGAGTGATTCTCCACCTTTCTTAGCTTCTCCTTATCCCTTCCCCGTTCCTCTTTCCTTTCCTCCTTTTTTGATTGTTTTTTTGCGTGTTGTTGTAGTAGTTGAACAGTAGTAGCAGAAACGAAGATATGGATTGGCTCCAAGAGTCTACTATCATGAGCTTCATATTATTCTTCTTGATACCTCTAGCTCTCTTGTTCGTTCTCTCCACGAGGCGCCGGCGGGAGCTCCTCTTTCCGCCAGGGCCCCGTCAACTGCCGATCATCGGAAACATGCTGATGATGGACCAGCTGACCCACCGCGGCCTCGCCAAGCTCGCAGACAAGTACGGTGGCCTGTGCCACCTCCGCCTCGGCTACCTTCATGCCTTCGCGGTGTCGACGCCGGAGATGGCCCGAGAAGTCCTCCAGGTTCAGGACAACGTCTTCTCCAACCGACCGGCCACCATGGCCATCACCTATCTCACCTACGACCGCTCCGATATGGCCTTCGCCCACTACGGTCCCTTCTGGCGCCAGATGCGCAAGCTCTGTGTCATGAAGCTCTTCAGCCGCAAGTGCGCCATGTCGTGGGCCGCCGTCCGCGAAGAGATCGAAGTCATGATCCATGCCGTCGCTGGCCGGAAAGGCACCACCGTCAACCTCGGCGAGCTCATCTTCAACCTCACCATGAACATCACCTTCCGGGCAGCTTTCGGAACCCAGAACCACGAGAACCAGGATGAGTTCATCTCAATACTACAAGAGTTCTCCAAGCTCTTCGGCGCCTTCAACATCGGGGACTTCATCCCGTGGATCAGCTGGATGGACCCCCAAGGCATCAACAAGAGGCTCAACGTTGCACGGGCCGCCCTCGACCGCTTCATCGACAAGATCATCGACGAGCACATGGCGAACCCGAAGGCGACCGATGCGGAGGACGCCGACATGGTCGACGACATGCTCGCGTTCCTAGATGATCATTCTCGTGTAAGCAAGCAAGGTGGTGAGAAGGATGAGCTCCAGGGAAACCTCAAGCTCACCAGGGATAACATCAAGGCTATAATCATGGTATGTTGCCAATCGTTTTGCTTGCTTCTTTTTTTTTTTCTTTTCCTCCAGGCATATAGATCTACGGTAATGATATCATTAATATTTCTTGCTCCATACAAAAGCGAGCATATACCACTTTGATAGGCTATATAATAATAATATGCTATGGTAACTTATCCTTATTGCAAGAGGAACTATCCGGATTGGCCTCATGCCAAGATTTTCCATCCTTGTGTGTTTTTAAGTAAGAAAATGTATGCCCCTCTCCCTTTCTCCATTTTTCTGGCAAACATATTCCCCTCTCTCTTTCATTTTCTCTTTGAAAAAGCTGTTCCGTTCGTTGACTTGACTACAATTTTTAATCCGGGAGTTCGATTAAACCCCATTCCAATTTTCTTTAATTTCATATAGCGGAAACATGAAAATTGCAAATAATCCCCTTTACTTTTCTTTAGTTTTCTTTCTCGTCTATATATCAGTAATTCCAAAGTGTCAGGTGTACGTCATTTTCTGATTTAAAAGCAAGTGCCACCTGGCGAATGTAAAAGTTACATTTTCTTCTAAACCAACATTAGCTTGTGTCTCCTTCCTGGGACTTGAATCTTCGCCAGATGACACGTCTTCCATTCCTCGCAACCTTAATAAATCACCTTTGTTATCCCAACAAGCTTCCATCCTCAAAAGATATGCTTCTCTTTTACCAAATAAAAAGGGAAAAAAAAAAGAAGAAGAAGATATGCTAGCATCTCTAGACTCCTGCTTATTATTTTGGCAAAACCAAACCACTATCTCTTCCTTATCATTTCCTTAACAAGCAAACAAGATGTTGCGTCCTTTAGCTCCTAGCTTCATCTAAACGAATTCATTTAATCGGACAGGATGTGATGTTCGGTGGCACGGAGACTGTGGCCTCGGCGATAGAATGGACCATGGCAGAACTAATGAGGAGCCCCGACGACCTAAAGCGGGTGCAGCAAGAGCTGGCTGACATAATTGGCCTGGACCGCAAAGTCCACGAGAACGACCTAGACAGGCTCCTGCTCCTCAAGTGTGCCACCAAAGAGACTCTCCGCCTCCACCCTCCTATCCCACTCCTCCTTCATGAGACCGCCGTGGACTGCAAGGTCGACGGCTACTTTATCCCTAAGAAATCAAGAGTCATGATCAACGCCTGGGCCATCGGCCGCGACAAATCGGCATGGAGGGATGCTGACAAGTTCCGGCCATCGAGGTTCGCCTCGGGCGGCGACAGCACGGGCATCGACTTCAAGGGGAACTTCTTCGAGCTCATACCGTTCGGGTCGGGGCGGCGGTCATGCCCGGGGATGCAGCTGGGACTGTACGCACTGGAGCTGGCGGTGGCGCAGCTCCTGCACTGCTTCAATTGGGCCCTGCCGGATGACATGAAGCCGAGCGAGCTCGACATGAGGGATGTCTTTGGGCTCACCGCGCCCAGGGCGGTCCGGCTCACTGCAGTGCCCACTCCACGACTCTCTTGTGCACCATACTAAGCAGCACTCTGGTGGTTGGGCTGGTCGGTGTTATGAAGTTCTATCTTAATTTGGTGGTTGTTTGGAAAGTTGCGGGAGAAGATCAAGTTGGGAAGGGGCGGTTAGTTCATCTCCCAATGTCCATAAAATAAAGCTTTCAGATTTTAGGATACTGTGACATACGTGACATGTATTCGTGTGAGGATTCTTATATATTATTTATAAATCTACTCTGCAGGCAACTGCTGTTGGAGATCATGTCTTGCTGGATCTTCAGAGAAAAGCTGCAAAAATATTTCATATTTTCTTAGGCTTCTCTATATTTTAGATATCAAGATAATTTTCTCTATCAATTGTGGCATGAATAATCCATATCATCTTCTTAAATTTCAGATTTTATTTATTTTTTTTGCAATTGCATTATTCACAATATCCATCGGCATTATCTATGATTCTTCTAGACCATCCATAAATCTCATCCGATTAAATATGGTTTGATTATAAACTTCCAAATTAGATAATAGCATATCATTTAGCTTACGGGATCGATAAATGATGGTACCAAAACAACCATATTGATGTTGGTGAAATTGAGCATATTGATCCCAATGTAAGATATGATAGTAGCATTAGTCATGATGATTTGTCTATTGAATTATCAAAATAAAATTTCATATGCTTGTATTGCTGCACAGTAAATTATTAGAAGCCATTCAACCAAGTCAAACTACGAACATACAAGCCATCAATCTTAACATCTATGGACCAAATACCATAAAAAGCCATGGATATATGAACCACTAATTTCAAAACTGGCTCTAGTACCATATAGAATGCCAAGTTCCTAGTATTGATCAAAATTATCAGCCCAAGATTTAGAATAAATATTAAAAAATTTCAACAAAAATAATGGAAGAAAAAATTTTAAGAAGAAAATAAATTATTCAAAAGAAAAGAAGAGCCAACATGATGGTTTATTCTCTTTCGCGAAGATGCCTAAAACAAAAAATAAAACAAAAAACTCCTACCTAAAAGTCAATAAAATAAAACATGTCTCTTCCATAAAAATAAAACACCATTAAAGTATGAAAACATTGCCATCTTTTTCAAACTAAATAACAATATCTAATATATCATGCCTGAAGTCCAATCTAAATAAAGTGGACTAGCATGGAACTAAAATTCAAACTATAATATAATACTAAATAAATTTTAAAATAAGACTAGCACTCGACAGTAAATCTCAATATGATTATTAATATTTTTTTTAATATTTTGGAGCAACTTTACAATGTATAAATTATTAAAATGAAAACTATTATGCAATCTCCTCACAAGAATTGGATATATAAAAACCTCCTACAAATAACACCGACATGAATAGAATAGCCAGATTGTATCCCAATTGATTTTAATTCATCTTATTTCTCCTTGCATTATTTTAGATAATATTAAAAATAATTAAATTATTTTAAGAGTAATCTACATTCACATCTTACGGTCGAGAGTCAAAAAGTCGAATGATTCGGATAATTATATTGACTCCACATCTGTGTGCGTGTGGTATTGTCCGTTTTGATTTATGATCATCTTTAAGTTTAATGAACTTCAGGCTCCAATAAATCTTGATTATTTAAAATTTATATTTTTTTAAAAAATATTTATATTAAAAAAATTTAATCTATATAAATTATACTTTCTCAACTCATAACTGACGTGAGATTAAAAAAATCTTCTCTGCACCGTAACAATATCTAATCTCAAAATTCCTCCACGCGTTAGAAAATAATACATTGGACGTCCCTGAGAACTGACAGCGGACGATGTCACATCTCTGAAAGGATTTGCATACCTGCTTCATAAAGATTTTCTCTACAATCTTTGGTTTTTATTAAAATAATATTTGACTCTTGGTTGGGAGTGTTCTGACGTACTTTGTGACCGAAACAAGTGGCTCGAAAGTATAGAATCCACCATCAAGCCGCAAAATTCAGCATTCAATTAGTATTTTGTAAAGGGACAGCCTGTGGAAACAAAGAATTGCGATGAGTGGAGTGGTCCAAACAAGAATGGAGTCTACTTCAAAAAGAAAAGAAAAAAGAAAGGCGTGTTCGTCGTTAATTTGACATCTTGCTAGCGAGTGATCGGGCTACGGTATGTTCGTACTAAGCTAATGGCCTACAATATATAACAGCTACGATAATACCATGATGCCCGTTATAATGGTTATTGTACTTAGGCATTATTTCACTATAATACTCATACGTAACTCATATCCTCATCAAATACAGAAAAAAAATATATAGAGATAATATTTGATTACCCTTATTCTAGATGGAATAAAGAGTTATTTACCTTATTTTTCAAACATCTTCTAAAATAATAATGAGCCTCATAAGAATATCAATTCCAACCAATCTACATTAATTATGTATTAATTATATTTATTTTTATCTATTTTAATAAATTATTCTATGTTAGATCATGAAATAGTCTATTCTAAATCTTTAATAAAATTAATTATATTATATTTAATTAAAAATAATATTATATTAATTATATTTATTTTTGATGAAATTATAGGTTTTAATTAAATAGAAATCTGAATAAAGATTATGAAGAGTTATTTTTTGAAAATTTATATTTTATTTCAAAAATATCAAAAGCGCCGTCCAACACTGAGAGAGAATTTATTATCTATTTGGCTAAGAGAAGCGGTGCATGCACTTGAAGTCAAGTTAGCTCACTCACCTCGTTCTAACGTGTACTGTATTTTGGGGGAGCTGCACGTTTATCTGACGCTTGGACGGATGGACGCCCCAACTTGTGTACGGTGGAGTCACCTCCACGCACCAACCCCGTTATCAACCGGGGCCACCCCTTGTATCTCACCGATTCTCGATTGCGCACTCGCCACCGTGCATATGCTTGGGGATTTGCCCGGGTTCACTTGCACCTGGTGCATGCAATAATTTCTCCGCGCAGCGAGAAGGGGCCGGCGTAGCTACGAAAAAGTCGCAGAGCACTCCAGCTACACTATCATTCAGTGTGGCTCTCTGTCGGGACCCATATGCTTCCAACATACGTATACGGTAGAAAAAGTATTGATTAGAATAATTTTATAATATATATCTATCCTACACCATTCAATAATAATTAATACATCATTTATTATTTAAAAATATACTATTATATAAACTTGATTAAAAATTTCAAATAAAAAAATTATTGTTAACTATGATTGATCAACTGATAATTTATATTATTTAAATAAAAAAAATATTTATTGGATAGTATGATAGCTTGTTATTGGATGGTGTAAGATATATATGGGATGGATTGATCGATAATATCTTAGAAGAAATAATTTTATATCAATTTTTTTTACACAGGTGGTTGAACTAGTACATTATTGATGGGCCTACCTAATGAATAATTTCTCATGACTAAGTATAGGATTCAATTTGTACTGATTAAATAGGGTTGATGTGTGCATTTATGTGTGTGCGTCTGTGTGTGTGTATATATATATATAGCAATGGCATCAAAGATTTATTTAAAAAGTTATTAATCTGTTGCTGTCGTAATGGAGAGTTTGATAGGCATCTAAATATATATATATATATATATCGATAATCTAACTTTGGACTTGGGGCAGTTTAAAAGCTTTTAGATTAAAGTTTAATTTATGATGGGTGAGAAGCTGTGCTTGTAATTAAAAAGGTGATGGATTCGGTTGAACGTGATGATGCAGGGCCTTTCTCGAGCTTATTAAGAATTATAAAGATGCCATTGGATAGAATTGTTCATAATTGATTTAATTTTTAAAAAATTAATTAAATATAATTCAATTTAATTTTTTTATTTTATTTTATTTTAAAAATTTTAATTTCAATTTAATTCAATTAAAAATTAAAAATTTAAAATCGAACTAAAAATCGAAATCATAATTTAAATTTATATTGTTTATTATGTTGAGAACTTGTTGGTTATATCGATGGATGATTGAATATTAAGATTTAGTATATTGTTATAATTTACTATGATGTTTTATTACTTACTTATATTATACATGATATAATTTTTGATATATTATATTTATTTATTATCGATTTATCATTTATCAAATATCAATGTATCATTACTTATCAATTGTTATTTTTTAATGTAAGAAATTATCAATCAACAAATTCAATAGATCTTGAATTTAATTAAATATAACGTAACAAACTGGATCAATAATAATTATTTAAATATATTATATCAAAATAGATAATTAAAATAAAAAAATTATAAAAAATAAAAAATTGAACCAAATCGAACCGAAATTCTCAGTTCGATTTCGATTTGATTCCTCTCTTATTCGGATCGATTTTCGATTTTTATTTTTTGTTATTCAATTTTGGATCGGTTCGGATCGAATCGGATCGGTTAAAACTGAATGAACAGTCCTACCCATGGGTCCAAGAACAGTTGGTATTTCAAACTTTGTTAAAAGACATTTAGGATGTGTAATCATGGACCCAAGAGAATAGAGTAATATTCTTTTTTCTCCAAATAAGATTATCTTACCATAGGGGTAGGGTAGTTTTGAAAAAATTTTTTTATAATCGGACCGACTATAAAAGAATTATGGTTGGATCATCATCATCTGTCGCATGTATATATTGGAACATCCATCAAAAAATGAACAGTTATGTGATATTTATCTAAATTATTTAAATATTTTAAAATTTATCTATTTATTTTTTTAATATTTTACATGACAGACAATGATAGTTTGATCATAATTTTTTCATAACCGGTTTGACGATAAAAATTTTATCTGTAGTTCTGGACTCGGACGATAGCAAGCTAACAAATAAATTCCAGCTAAGTCAGACTCCAGCCAAGAACCGCAACCTAAGGATCGCAACACGTCCAAAGAATAATTGCTATTATTGTTGTGGTGGGCTCATTGGTTCGCACCATATTCTCCCGAAATCTAAAAAGTTGGTCAAATAGTAAACTACTATCGATTGAATCGAACTCCTGGCGTTTCCTTCTTGTTGATATCTGATGAATCAACTTATAGCTAGCTTTTCCTTTCTGTTGATATGTTAATGACATTGGATTTGGTGAGAATTAGGTTGGCTAAAGATGAAGAAAAGAGATGCAGTGACATCAATTATTCACCCAGGAACACAAACAAACAAGCATGTGGATAGACTATAATAAAAGTAGAAAATTTAACTTGATAAAGAATGTTGAATTAATAGGAAAAAGGGCGATGGCTCAGGATTTACTTTGATAGGGGCAATGGCTATCCCACCTCAATCATCAAGTGCGTAGCTTCCATCAGCAGCCTTCTTTACCGTTGCACTACGTGTTGGAAATTAACTAGCCAACACGATGAGCTCTCAACTCATGGTTTGTCTTTTGCTTAATTTCTTGATTGGTCTGCTTAATTTAAAGTTATCAGTTTTCTTCTCGAAAGAGAAAATTGATGTATGACAGATTAGTACTATTTACATGTGGTTGTATAGACAGAAAATCTCAAGTTATATTAAAATTCATAAGATGTATGACACCATCGGACCCATACTTCTCACGTCAACTATTGCAGCGTTATCTTCTAATTGTTGTAACGCAACACAATTTCTTCAGGTAATCCATCAATGTGATCTTGGATAGTTATCGTGTACAAATTGTGTGTGTATACACCTATCCATAGTGGGAACATGCATTCAGATTTCCACCAAAATAGTTGTTTGTTTGACACATGGAGAAGTTTCTGATGAATTGAATACAGCATCTATATATCTCACTCTCGACCATGGCCACATGTGCTATGGTGCGTAATTTATTACTGCATAAAATATGTGCTTCCTTTGATGATATGACCCTTCACTAATTTGACTAGTGATACTTGATAATGAGATGAAAATAGCATTATTATTATTATATTCAATCGTGTATCATATCATATCATACTATATTATATTATATTAGAGATTCCACGTAATCTTATGAATGATGAATCTTGTGACGTACTGTGAAATGATATTAATTTCCATATGTATTTTTTTATTCTTGGTGTTGAGATGCATTATTAGTTAAAATTATAAACCGATTCATTAAATCAGCTACTAGCTGGCGCTATCCATTAATCCACATACATGAAGGGGACCTTCTTAATTTGATACAACATGAGATATGGGACAATACGAGATCACATGCATGTCTAAATGTCTTCGGTGAACACCACATATTAGAGCACTTCTTCACTAAAATTTTAGATATTTGATCAATTATGGGTACTCCTTAACGACAATAGAGTTTGTCTGTGCACCTCATTGAGAAGAAGGCTACCTTTCAAGAAGGCGGGCACATACAAATAATTAATAACCACATCTTTATCACTTTCATCTATATAACATCACACTTAAGAAAGGAAACCAAAGCCAGGACTATACATGGATGACTATAATTGCATTCTAGGTCAGCTTAGACAACCGATTGGGCACATTCATGAATCCTAATACTATGATTGCAACACAATATCTTATAGATTTGCTAAAACTATTATTATTCCTGATTTCCAAGTTCGAACTTTGATCAAGACAATTCAAATGATTCAAATTTGTGAAGCCAATGGACCCTAGTGTGGCAATTTGGAAAGCAACATGCTATCTTGGATAATATGCACATTGGCTTTCCGACGGAGGCAGTGCTGCAGTGTGGAAAGCCTTGGTACAGAGGAGACAAAATTTCATCGCATCAACTTTGGACTTTTGGGCACCAATAGATGGCCCATGATGTGGATAGGAAAACCCTTCCGTGCCATTCACCATGGCTTTCCAAGAATGGAAATCCTTGTGGAGTATACTGAGTTGGACCACCACAATTTCCCACATTAATACGACTTTTACCAAGCCAATAGCAGTGTGATGTCAGGCTCAGGTGGATGTGAGGCAAGGCGAGTTTAATAACGCTACAAAATTTAGCCGACCGCGCACATAATTTGAGCCGTTAGTGTCTCTTTTAAATTCAGAGGCCGATATTGAAGTGGTAGAGGACGACTTCTTCAATTATTGGAAGTGCAGGGCTGCTGAAGCCTCGAAGGCATTAATTATGTGATGTTGTGCTTTGGGTCCGCGGCCTACCGCAACCATGGAGGGTGAATTTTTACATTTAAAGACATCTCCAAACCAAGTTTTTAATATATTGTCAACGTATAGATGGCTAAAAGGTACCTTGAAGTCCATGTATGAGAAGCAGGTTTCCATACCTACATCCATGATGCTTTCAGTATGGATAGGCTTGTGAAGCCATTTGTATTAGGACTAACGACCAAGGGTTGGGACTCTGTGACTGTGATAGGGTAGGGGAATTTGTCTTTGAACTTTGACGGTGCTCGTAAACGATTCTACAATTATAGACTTTCTTAGAACAAACTTGAAATGAGTACTTGCATTTCTGAACAAATAGGAACCATGCTTCTCTAAATAGATGGGTGTATGTCATTTGGTCCGGTCCTGTGCAGACGCCTGACTTTGCGTTGGGTGTGTGGCATAGGGTCCAGCCCTTTGAGGAGGCTTAATTTCACCGGTATTCTATCTTGTTCCATGGATCCAATCACGAGGACGCTTACACTGTTTTGGACCTGTTGTGACATGGATGGGTTCGGCCCATGAGGTGCTTCCTTATTTAGGTGAGATGGCTAGAAGAAGAAGAAGAAAAGAAGAAGAGAGAGAGAGAGAGAGAGAGAGAGAGAGAGAGAGAGT
>KE504816.1:287166-314466 GCA_000441515.1 Elaeis oleifera
GAGAGAGAGAGAGTTCTCGTACCCAAGCCGAGGACGAGACTTGGAGGAGAGAGCAAGGAGTGTCATTCCTTGGATCTAAAAGCTTGCAGAAGAGCCTTTCTAGGGCCAGAGCAAAAAAAGGAGGTCCCTCTTGTTTGCCCCAGTATATTTTAATACCCAAAATCTAAGACGACACAGTTTTGGAGATTGTATAACGTCTAATTTTTATGATGGATTTTTTTTTTTTTTGTATATAAGCAGACAGTCACATCACTCTGGTACCAGAGCAACCCATAAAATTAAGGTAGAAAAGGTTCCACAAGACCCATGGGCATGTGTCATTCTATCTCTGGGCCCAGCCTCCAAAGTGCCCCACTATATATTCAAAAGAAAAAAAATGTGCCTCCGATATTAACAAAAAAAAAAAATTCATGCATTGTTCTCTTTGGTAACGTAACTTCCCAAAGAGGTTACCAAATTGCAGCTGACGGGTTCATATCATGTTTACATTAAAAAAGGGAATACCAGGTTCATAAGGAGTCCTACCTAACCCATGAATATATTGGTAAAACAACAAGCCACCCTTTTACAAAGGGGACAGCACTTCCCCACCCCTTCAAAGCACGTAGTGGGAGAGAGAACTGCATCCCAGCACCCCTCATTTCTCTACTCATAACACCCGTCTTTGTGCCAGTCGTGGATTGGCGCGGCACATGAGGGTCACGACATGGGTGACAGACCGGAGCAGGGTTGTGTCTTTCGCGCGAAACAAGGATTCACCATCCTTCAGGCGAAGCTACCGTTGGATCACCCACCGCACAGCTCTCAAAGCCCTCCACATTCCGTCATCAATCCATCTGCACAGATCTTACAGTGGATTCGCCTCAAGGCAAGGTAAATCGGTGAATCCTTCTTTGTCGCGAAAGCTGGTGCTGAGGGAAACCTTGGCTTCGCATCACAAAATTCTGCCTGCTGCTGCCCATGCAATTTGAACAGGTACATGAGGGCCGGAGGTCTGACAGAAGCAACGAAGGAACGGCTTCTTTTATATATTCTGCATGCGTCGACCTGAAAGCAGCATCACATAAAAGTAAATGCATGAATTGGTTTCTCTTCTTATCCAGGAAACAAGCACTTGGTGTGTCATGATCCAGTCGGACTGTTTAGAGAGGAAACAGTACACGACGGATAACTACGATCCCACCTGGTAAATGAAATGTTTACTAGAATGGATGGTTGTGCTCTCATCACATACTTCAGACGATGGATGGCCGACCACATCAATCTTGTCTTGACACTGTATTTGGCAAGGCCAGCTTAACGAGCTGTGAGGAACCTTAGGTGCTCAGGTCATAAAGATGCCACGCAACATCAAGCGCTTCATTTTTCTCTTTGTAGCTGCTAATTGTGATTATTCCGACACAAAATTTATTGTACAAATTAGATTAAACGTGCAATTTTCCCTTTTAGACCTTTAAAACCAGACTGTCTCCACCAAAGATGAAAGAAGAGAAGGAAGCCAATATGCACAGAATGAAATTTCATTTTGTTTTCTGCTTTTTCTTTTTTCTTTTTTTTTTCCTTTTCATGAAAATAGTGAGTTCCCCATCATTTCCAAAATAAGCAGCAAGTAACATAAACTGAATTCGGTATAATGAAACCGCAAGTTACAATTTCCAAGGGGAAAAAAAAAATTGATTGGCCCACCAAATGATACATCATGGAGTCCAATATCATTAAAAATTGAACATAATGAGATTTTTGGTGGTGCAAAATTTAATTTGGCGATGAAAAAAAGTTGCTTTTACATCAGGATGCGGACAACAGCAAGGCCAACGGCAGATATTGAAACAAGAGTACCAATGCAGTACTTTATAACATCATATTTTGCTGCCTCTAGCTGAGCCCGTAATGCATGAATTTCCTGCATAAAAAGTTGCCAGATACATTTGTCACTAAAAGATTATAATTCAGACATTACGTAATTATTTTTTTCCCCTAATAGACTTTACCGGTCAAGTTTTGTAGTGAGATCCGTAGTTTCTGCACTCTGCTTGGCCAGTTCATCACGTATACGCCTGCACTCATTAGTTTAAAGAACATTACATATTCTGTACAGAAAAAAAGAGCAAATTTTAATATATACAATAAAGCCCGGACTAAGCTGTTATAATTTTTTATTGCTGGTTGCAATTTGCAGTACTAGGAGCATCAAAAAGTTGATCAAAAACTCAGATGGGTTTAGGTCAACAATAAAACAAGCAAGATCTATCCCCAAATGGCTAAATTAACTTGGATGCTGATCTAAAGCTGGATACGTTAACTGCTTTTGAGAAAGATAACAAGTGCATGCTAGAAAAGAGCATGCCCATTTATCTCCAAACCTGATAAGACTACATCCTTTAATACTTTTAACTTCAGAAATCTTGCAGAAACTGATCCCAGCTGGTCAGCAGTGGCCCAGTGTTAGATGAATTTCTGATCCAGATTGTCCGCATCATATTTAACACCCTAACATAAATGTCTTCAGTCCTATCACCAAAATATGGGGAAAAATACAGATACATTTCTTTAAGTTTTAATTATATTGGCATTCATTAAATGGCCAAAGTATGGCCATTGTGCCTTCAACTGCAAGAAAAAGCAAAGAATATTGGAAGATAAAACAGGAACATGACTCAGGATGAAATGATAAACCATGAAATACATGAAAACTTGGCGTTCCTCTTTTTTCCTTACCCTCTTTCAAGGTTTAGATCCAAACGTTGTCCAGCAGTAACTTTGTCAATCTCATACCTGTCTCGGAAAGATGGAACTTGGTGTGAAAATGCTTTTAGTTGTACTTCATATAGAGCAATAACATTTAATTTTTCAAATATGAAAACCAGACCTAAGTTCACTACGCATTTTCTCAATGTCACCTCGAAGTTTTTCCGTCTCACGTTGCAACAAAGAAAAATGGTGCTCCTGCATCCAGGTAACATAATTACTTTACAGCAGTCACTGAATGTCTATCCTAGAACTAATAATTCATCTAAAAGATTGCATATATTAGCTCTCTTGGATTGGCTAACAGTCCATTAGCAGTACATGTGCAACAAATTTCCTACTTTTGCTGATCCTTTGAGAATACATGTTTGCACAGATAAAATATTAAGGCACATTGACTGTATATTCTCAAACACGATCAAAACATGGTTCATTTACATCAGATTTGAATAAGATGCAAAGCATATCAAGATCTAGAAGTAGAACAAGAATTGGATTAAAATATGATGTCTTCTCAAAGAAGTAGAGCCACAAGTTCTTGAACAGTGAAAATAAGATAGACGCTCAAGTCCTGCACGTTAAAATAAGCAGAAAAACTTTCAAGTCAAAGCACTTATTAAATTCCAGTCACCATACCAGCAGCATACCAGTGGATATCCTACAAAACCTGTCGTCACCTGGAACAATAAATCAATTATAGGCTACGTGATTGGGCAGTCAGGAAACATCTCTATTGTACAAAAGGACATGTTAAAAACATAGACCACTGTTTGATAAGCAACTTATACAGCCGCACATGGGCATGCAGCATTCCAGAGCACCCAGCATCGTGCATTGGCCACCTCTGCAAATTGGACACAAAGCGGGTGCCCAAGTGAACTGCATAAGCCAAAGCCCTGAATATGTGGCCCTCCACCTCCTCTACAATTTTTCTTAGTTTTCATCTGAATTTTACTAAAATGTTTCAAATTTTTCTATTCTTTTATGTATTATGGGAAATTTTTAAATACAAACCACATAGGCACCCACCTAAGCAGCATTGCCACCTAAGCAGCCAATGCTGCTTTAGGTGGTAAGCAGTACCTTGACCACTTGGATGTCATAGCCATTTTTGAAACCTTGTGTAGAACCATACCTCCCTATCATTTAGTAGCATATGACCTGTTTATATGAATCTCAATCTGATTCAGGCCATCTTCCATCCATCTACTAGGCAACCTCCAATCAATAGTAACAAGAAATCCTAGACTTATTCTGTGTTTACCTTGGTCTTTCATACCTTCTGCTTGCAACAACCTGACCGGTTCTACCTTATATTTAGCTGGTTTGGGATGCACATCACCTTGCGGTCCACCTCTGTTCTCTATGGCAACCACCATTGCAAAATTGCCTCAAAAAGACCTCATAGAACTAACATTCCACTTGCATATAATAAATAGAAATCTTGCATACTTCATACAAAATCATAACTATAACCATCATGTCCATGATTCTTTCCCAATCATTCCCATTCAGACCATTAAATAGCACCTCTGCATCACTTTTCCGTTCTTTTAGCATCAAGCTGATTCCTAATGCACATCTGAATCAGCAGATGCATAGAAACAAATTGTGTATACAATCTCTCTCTTTAGAATAGCCCTACAGAGAGGTCTGGCAAATATGTTAAATTGGATATCATCTCCTAATTTTCCCAAAGTAACCAAATTTTTCTCTACCAAAAAAAAAAAAATACCAATTTTCTCCTAACAGATGTGCAAATCTCCTAAACAGATTCTCCTACCAGATGTTATGAGGTATGCTGTACCAACCTGCTAGGCTATCAGTACTGGAACAGGGCTCGTCGGTACAACCCCCGACCAACATATTTACTATTTGTTGTGCTGACTTCAATAGTGCACCATGTGTCAATATAAGAGCATAATATATCATACTAGTAAGGCAGTAAAATTTGGAATATTACTTCCAAAACTTTATGAAAATTCCATCTGTCAGTTGAAAGAAACTTGAAATAAACAAGAATATAAACTTGAAATCTTACCATCTGTCAGTGGACAGTTACTTGTGCATTCAACCCCATTGAAATTAAATTACAATTGGCTCTCACAGTGTAGAGTTTACACTTTAAAATAATATTATAGGAAAAGGTATCAAATGATAACATCAGTTTCAAACTTGTTCAGCTGAAATAGGATATGTCACAATGCTATCCAAAACATCTGTTGTAGCTTGGCCAGAAAAGGATCCAAAACCAAATTTGAAACCTTGTTGCTAAAATAATATGAAAAGAGTGGAATTCCTTCTTGGAAGTGCTGCAAATAGTACCTGCAACTCTCAGATATCCCCAGCTCATTCGCCCGTTTAGATGCATAACTCAATGGGTGCTCAGCCATTTAGGAGATCTTTCTGGAGCAGACTTTGACACACAAAACTTTCTAATTGCAAGGTTTCTTAGACAAGTCATCACAACTCTGAAACAGACTTCATATTACTGGAACAGACTTTGACACAAACTTTCTCAACCCTTAACAATAAGCTCAGTCTACCTGATTAAACTTATCCGCCATTTATTTACCTAAAAGAGAAAAACCTCATATGTATAGCCCATTTTTCAGTCCGTCTGTTTCGAATATGTGTCACTATGCTTGTTCTTATTTTATTATCTACTCCATGTACTATATAAAGGATATTTTGATTTCTAGTAAATTCATTTTTAAGAAAGTTTTTGTTCTTCCACTTTCACATCAAAAGCATTAATCTTTTATAGGAGATTATTCAAGCATTGGCCAACATCCTCGAAAAAATCTGTTCCCACAACAAATCACTCCTTTGGAATTTCTGCACCAATATTGAGGTCCTTTGACCATGTGCACACAAACTTAAATAAAGTAGGAGACTGATTTTCTCCTGTGGAAGTCCAAGAAAACCATAATATGATCAAGGGAAGGGAGCTTTAGAAAGCTCAGATCACAAAAAGAAGAAGAAAAAGAAAAGAAAGGGTAAGACTCCCAATTATGGAAATCAATTTCCCCTAGCAGGTTCCTCCCTACAACTAAAACACACAACAAGGTTAATTACATTTTTTTTTATGATAAACAATAAATCTTGCATCTTTTCTTTTACTTAGTGTGGTTCATCCTTTAACCAAATAAAGGAAATGAAATACATTAAATTTTCAACCTGTAGAAAAGATCTTTTTCATTAAGTCCACATGCTTAATTGCCTACTACTTGAAGCTCCATTTTTCTGAAAACAATAACAGACATATTGGTTTTCCACCAAGCTCCATAAATCTGATCATCTGTGCTCTAATAAATACTCAAAACCTCATCACCTCATAAGATGATTCACCAAACCAAGTAAACAATCATCATTCAAGTCGCCCGGAAAAAAAAGCCTATTTCCATCCATACAACGGTTTCATAATAATTATAATGACAAGACTGTTAGTCTTTCTTTTTCTTTGACTGTTGTAAGTCCTCATGTTGCATTACATAATTTAGTTAGCCTTCCCCCACCCCCCAAAAAAGTTTGGCTTTTGACTTCTCATTAAACCCATTGGCTCCACATTCCTCATCCCAACCTCTAAATTTTAAAGCTTCTGCTAGGGTCCTCTGTCTTAACCTGTTACCAAGGTTCTCTCTTCCAATTGACAGCTTTAAAGTTTCTCTTGTTTTCTACACAAAATACATTTAGGGGTGCACAATTTTTAGCACTAATATAATTAATTTTGCTTGGTTCCTTTACCCTTCATCAAGAACTAATCCATCCCTTGCCACCTTGATCCCTTCATCCAATGCAGGCCAACAGAAATTTCACAATGACCTCAGAATAAGGCTAGCCTATTCTAGACCAAACAATCTATCGAATATGGAACTATCATCAAATTCATTGCTGTTAGTTAATTAAAACTTTTCCAAACCACATTGAGCACATTCAACACTACTTAATAATTACTCTTCCTTGACTAAACCCTAAAATAATTATTGAATGAAAGTACAGTGAAGGAATCTCCAACTCCTTCCCCTAAACACGTGTGCAACAGATGTTAATCTACCATGTATGTTGCTGTTAATACTCAGTAGTTCGGTACTTTCCCATGTATGACTGTCAAAAATACCTTTAGGTAGCCGATAGTATAGGAGGTATTAGATACCATAAATGGCCTAAGATTTCTACCATGTATATCTACTAACTAAATTATACATTTACCATGTACATCTGATGGGACTCATAAAAGTAATTATTATGGACAATTATTATGAAATACACCATCTATCCCAGTTTCCATGGTATCAAAATTGTGAGCTCAATACTGCTTGCTGGCTGCTCATGATCGGAACACTCTCTCGATCATTATTTCTTTGTTTATGATTAACATATTCTTCAAATCCACCGAAACTGATTTCTCTCTACCAAAAGCAACTCACAGCAATTGCCAAATCAAGCAAAGGCCAAAATTTTAGCATGTGGCACAATTTTTATACAATATCATCACCATAACTTCATTTGTTTCCTTAGCCTCTAAGACAAACTTTGGCAATCTCACCCAACACCTTTTAAACTTCTCCCTTGACAACAGAACCCTTGTTTAACCAGACTTCATAGACCCCTCTTCAACCATTTGTTCCCCTTCTTTACACCTTCATATCCCTCCTTTGAGCACATGCCTTTATCTCTCCTCTTCCTTATTTTTTCTATCAACCTCCTATTTGCTCAAAACCCATATAATCACAAAAGATTATGTCTAAAGCTCTCCTCAGCCTCCTTATAGTCAAAACAGATTGTTGGTAGAATGCAAATTGACACTTTTCACATTTGACACACATCAATGTTAGTTTATTATTCAATAGTTGTTCCTTGCAGTTCCCAACTCTTTTTAACCCATCTTTATTAAACTTTAGGGCAACAAAACAACCAGTGATCTTTTCTCTTGAAACCATCATGAAAGCAAAAAGCCTTTGATAGCATGTGACAAGTGAAAGCAATGAATAATACTGACAAGTTTTAAGAACAGAAATATCAAATATGTATGCAGTTAAAGAAATTTAATATTATAAAATGAGTCGAGGAATTTCTCATATGAGATGCAAGAAACAACCTTTTCATACAAATAAGTTGGAAATGAAAATTGATATGATGAACAAGGAAGGCTAGACCTTTTGATTTCCATCTGCAAGTATCATTGTTTGGTCAAGTTGTCAAAAATTGCAACTTGCCCAGAATGAAAAATGTGAAGGTTAAACAAGGATCCTCTAGTGAACAGAGGTTTGCAGAAGCCCTTGCTCCAAATCAGTCTTCTGTTAACACCATCTACAACCTCTAATCCACTTACTCTGGATGTTGTGCAAGACATGATCAAGCAAACACTCTAGCACATATTCGAATGGACAGATTTCAGTGTTTCTGACATGTCAAATTCATTCCTTCTTTTCATTCCTCTAATTCCTTCTTCTCTCTACACTCATCAAAGCATTTCTGAATTGATGGATAAATTTCACTTTGGTGTTTCTAGATACATGAAATGTAATGCTACTTTCAATTGATTGACATCTTTCCCCCTTTATTAATATCACACTGTTTATAGCTCTGCAATCTTTGCTACTTGTGATGGTTTTGTTAAACTTCTCTCTAATGAAAGGACTCTTTCTGGTGAATTCCTTATTCCAAAATTTCAATGAATTCAGTATCCCATTAGAAAGTTGTGTGAACAAGGTCTCACCATTGACCTTTTGCCCTTAGGCTGTTAAATGCAGGATTTGTTGATTAGGAAGCACAATGGGAAAGGACATAAAGCCAGCCATTGTTCTTCCTTAACACCATATTCCTTAATGATTTCGTACCCACTTTGATGTTGCTTGAACACAATATGTGTTCTATACTTTAGCAGAGCTACAATTCTGCTCTTCCTTTTAATCTTAGTGATATGCATATTCTGCTCCTTTTGATTTGTGGAGGCCTGCTACTATTGTCTTTATGGGATGAAACACCCACATGTTATACCTGTTGCTGCACACTTACACATATACTAGTATCTTACATATGCTATATATGCGTATTAAGAAAAAGAAAACAGGGAGGGGAGAGATTATTTGAGAGAGAGAACTAATTCACTTGGGATTTCTTTGAGAGGGAAAGATACCACATTTAAGAGACATTTGTTGGGGATTCTTTAATAGAAAGAAAAATAACATATTTATAGGACAACGCATATGAGTCGCATGGGAGTTCACTGTTGGAGTCCAGCTTAACATGACCAACTCCATATTTTCCATTAGATATAGTAGATATGTTGCATTTGCATTCCAAATTTCTATAATCCTAAACATATTAAAAAAGCTATTTCCAATAACTTCTATTTGCTTTGACTACAATGGTGAATATTCATCTAAGTGTTTCAGTGCTTCACTGACTATAGGACAGCTATCTTATACTGATACACCAGAACAAAATGGTTTTCCAAACATAAAGAAGTGTCATATTATAAAAGTTAGCTCTCTGTACATACTGGGCTTGTTATATATCAGCCACCTCAAGATATTCTAAGTTCATTTCTAACCAAAATGAGGCCCATCTCTAACTCCAATAACCTAAAATCAGTGATCCAACAATAGAGGTCACTACCGTCTACGTGACGGGCACAAGCCCATGTGTCTCCATGGTTCTAACTGCCATACAGTATGCTATGCCTCCAGAGATCATTGTTTTTTAAAACCAACACATTGGACCCTGTTGGATCACCCAACTACCTGTTCAGTAAAATGCAAATGAGCATATAGAATCAAAAACAAATTTTATGGATCCACTGAAAAGTGTAAAGCTCAATTAGTAGCTAAGTATTAGTCCTAAATATGGAATTGATCATAAAGAACATTTGCTTTATGGTACTGCCCTCTGGGTTGCCTCGTCAATAAGACAGCCAATAGGCTTTATCATGAGCTATATGCTTGTCCAAAAATTTTGCATTTGAACTAATGTGGTACATCCATATTCATCTACAAAACAACTATGGGATTTGTGTCACTTCTTCTATACGTCGACAATATGATTATCACAAGTGACCATTTGGATGGTGCAGATGACATCAAGCATTTTTTTTCAATACTTTATTCAGTGTAGGAGAAAAGAAAAAAAGGCATTTTTTCTACTTTCCCGATCCAGGACTCAACTAACAAACCCAAAAATGCTTTTATATCGAGTACAAGTATCCATTTTATCATGGCAGTAGCAAAAGAACAAATCAGTACCTGGGAGCTTTTCACTTCAGATTTGAATTTGGAAAGACTGGCATCCTGGATCATCTCACTCTACACATCATCCCACTACATTCAGCAGGCATGGCATCCCACTCCAAACAATGAACTAAATATCTCGGAGGTTTCGAAACAACTTACCTTCTGCATCTCTCCCTTGGAGACGAAAGACTGCGACACATTCTCCAAGCTATCATTCAATACTTCAGTGATTGCCGAGGTGATGGCCTCCGCATGCTTTGAGGGCACGCCCTCCGCCTCCAGCCTCCTCACCTGCAAACCAACAAGAAGATTCCATTACCGGCACGATCAAAAGGAATCCGAACCCGAGAATGGGGGAAGAGGATAAACATACCAACGCTAACGTGTCGACGAGAAACGCTCGCTTTCCGTTGGACTTGATGAGCTGGGACATAGGGCGTGAAACGGTGTTACCGTTCCTTGCAGGGAATAGAGCCCATCGAGGGCTCTGGTTGATATGGAGAAGCGAACCTCCTCTCTTGAAAGCAGCAGTAGCAGACATCGAAAGGATGCGAAGAAGAATTTTTTTTTTTTTTTTTTTTAGGTTACAAACTATTATGAATCCAAATTCCAAACTCCCATCAGATGTTGGTGGTGGGCTGGATGGCTTCTTGGCCAGCAAGACATGAAGACATCCCTCTATCTGTTTGTTTATATTCCCCTCTCAGTTTGCTTCCGGCCCTCTCCCTTCGCCAGCCTTTGTCTCACGATCTCTAAGAACGTTTGTTTCTTCGGGGAAAGAAAGAAGATGGAACATGGAAAACGCGGCGGCGAGGCGTGGAACCGGAAGAGAATTCGCCACCTCCGTTTTGCCGGTCTCTTTCCTGCTTTCTTCTTTTGACTCGCCTCGCGGAGAAGAGGCTTTCCAGTTTCCTTTTATTAATGGAAATATTTGTTGGTCCTCCTTTTCTCTGCGCCCGCCTTGAGGGCTATCGCCCATACAGTGGGTTCCCGTGCGCTTCGGCAGCTTGGTCGTTTCTTCGTTTATTGATTGCATTTTTTTTCTATTTGCATTTTGTAAACCTTTGCGGCTTTTACCGTGATGAGGGTTTTTTTTGGGTTAATTTAGCAATGCTTTGACAATTAATAAATTCCAAATGATGGCTTTGCTATAGTTTATTATCACATTATCTTGTTTTTCCAGAAATGCTTGCATGGGCACTCCACTCAGAGGGTAAAAAATCACACTAACCTACACGAACAAATTGAGATTTTTTTTTTCAAAAAAAATTTCAAATAGATATCAATAATTAATTTAAAGAAATTTAAAAATAATTTGAGGACACGTCAATAAACAAGGGCACCTGTCCGAACGTTTGGACTGTTGTTTTGACGATGATAGCCGTCAGCTGCGATGATAAATTCATAACTAGAATTCATTCTCTTCATGTTAGGATCGAAGATTGCATCTACCAAAAGATAGGTAGTTTTTACTAAAAAAAAAAAAAAAAAAGAAGATGCGAAGTTTTATGGTACCATGACACCTTGACCCGACGTTCAAGGTTAATAAACAAATACATACCGATGCGATCATGATAGGACCCAGCTAGCGACCGAATCATTTTTAAAATTATAGAGCCCAAAGTAAAATATTAATTCAGACACCCAATAACGCCACCATCCCCACCCAACATGCCAGTTCAAGCAAAGCGAGCTGCCAAGATCCGCCATGGCATTATTCCGCTGCGTCCTTGCCTTAGGACATCCCGGTGCTGAAGTGGAACAGTTAAGAACAGGATCATCCTGCCATGATCGGAAAGACAAGACATCATAGATCTCACGTCCATACCCTTCTGAAATTACAAAATGGAGCTTTATAGAAGACAGGAATATTTGTAGGTTTGCCACCATCAGCAAGCAAACACATCATAGATCTGAGGTCTAATACATCATAGACCTGATGTCCATACATTTTGTAATTGTTCTCTAGCAATTACAAAATTAAATAAACCGATTACAAAATGGAAATGAATAGTTCCAGCTGTGATTTTACATTTGAGGATAGGTTTCTACTTGGGACGCCTGCGGTCATACAATATGTCATCAAAGCTATCTTTAATCTGGTTGCCTACTCTGATAAGGTTCCTGGCCACACCTGAAGCCACCAGTCCAGCATTCCTAGCAAACCTACATCATCATAAGTTTCAGCACTAATAATTTCCTTTAATGATCACCAGAAGCAAAGACTGTAAAATGAAAATACAATCCACATGCTTACTTGCTAAAGAAGTCCTGTCCTGATGATGTTGTTGGTCCGTAACCTTGTGGTTGAGAATGAACTGGAGCATCTACAAGATTGTCGAGGCATCAGGTCACAATAACAGCCTTTTGGGAGCGTAAAATCAACTTAAAGTAAGAAGAACTCATAGTCTGCAGGTAAGGCATTACTGCTTGAATTAAAATTCTTAGGTGTCCTCAAACTTCTGTAATATGTCATTCACAGCAAAAGTTGAAAGGATCTTGTCGCTAAGAGATCCTTCATATTTGGCATGCAGTTCTAGGCTGATGAGAACCGGATTCAGAGTGAACATACACATAAGATGTATGCTCATCTTAAAATGAGTCAGTATCTTTTTAGAATTAGGAGATATTGTTTCAGGATTGCTATGATGCATCAAATATATACTTATATAGGAAAACCAAGGCCTTAGA
Source organism: Elaeis oleifera (assembly GCA_000441515.1). Classification (NCBI taxonomy): domain Eukaryota; kingdom Viridiplantae; phylum Streptophyta; class Magnoliopsida; order Arecales; family Arecaceae; genus Elaeis; species Elaeis oleifera. The sequence continues at coordinate 299,841 of KE504816.1, forward strand.
TACCAATACCGAAACAGTATGATACCGGTACCAATGGTACATATTGAAAGTAACAGCATCAAAAAAAAAAAAAAAGGACAACCAATACAGTTAGCATGATACTATCAGCATGCGCTGGTATAAAGTGGAATGGTTGGTACATACTAGCATGGAAGGTTTTAGGATCCGGAACCCATACCAACAGTGGTTTCACATCGAAACGGTTCAATATTTACTGTACCATGCTGTTTCATCAGTATTTGAATCCATGTGAGAAACTGATATATTTGGTCTATGAGTGATTTTGGCTTTTTTTCTCTTTTCCTTTTCAGTTGCTAATTAATATACAATGCTACATACAGTTTTTCTTTTCTTTTTTCCATGTAAGAAGATGGTGGTTTGGCGGCCTTTTTTTGGTTTTCTGTTTTTTTTTTCTGTTTTTTGGTTTCCACTGGGCTCCGACACGCCACCACACCCCCCCCCAACCCCCCCAACAAAAAAAAAAAACCCAAACCCACCAACAAACCACAATAAATTAAAAAAACAACACACACACACACACCTTTTCCATAACAGGTGGAGGTTTCTGATTTCTCTTGAACGACAAATGATGAGGATATATCCCACCCTTCCTTTTTTGTGGTGAAATCCTAGGGAGGTAGAAAGCAACCTAAATCAAGATTTAAAAGGATCGACCATTTCCTGGCCTGCAGTAGAGCACACACCGATTGTTCTGGAGCTCCAGACCTCCATTACTCAGTTCAAATGTCCACCAGGAAGAGTCTGTTCTCCTACCTCTTTGAACATCATCAAAAGGAGAAAGGAAGTTTCTTCCTAATAATATAAATGATGCTGCAAGAACAGCCTTAATAAAGCTCAAGCTAGGCATCAAAATATTAGGAGGAACTACTAGGGCTTAAATCAAGTGCTCTTAGGATCAGAAGTTATCCCCAAAAAAAAAAAAGAAATTCTAGATTTTAAGAAATTTTCAAAAAGACTATTTACATCATTAAGTACTGTCCATGACTCCATTCTGTTTTTCACACAATTTCTTCTTGCTTCTCTCAATGTTTGATACTATCATCTTTTCTAACTTCCTCTTTGATTAACAGAATTAAAAGATCTACCCCAAGAGGTTAGTTGTTAAATATTCATGGAGGCTACAGACTGGACCATTGTTCCATGACATGTCTACCCTAGGCAAGTGTGTCCCATGACAAAAAGGACACTCAGGAAATTAGAGAAAATATTACCACTTCCATTTCCCATCTTTCCACTACAAAGGAAGTAACACATTTAAATCCCACAAAAGCTCCAAGGTTTAATCATTTGCCTAGCTTTCAATGAAACTGAACTTTTCCAAGGTCCAGCTTTACATCCCAAAGCCTCAACCAACTGATAAAGACATGCTTATTAAATATCTCTATGATATGCATCACAAGCTTGTAGTTGATAGATTTCATCAGTTCAAGGCACATGCCTCTAAGCATATATACAAGCACTGGTTGTGTTTCCATATAAATAAAGTATTCCATATATTAAAATACCTTCCTTACTGTGAACATGAGCAGGCATATGATCAGTAGTTGATGTTCTTCTATCCATTAATATCTGCAACAAGTTTTACTTCAATTATTAAATAAGCAGTAAAAAGATGGCACTCGAAGTTATATAAAGATAGCACTCAAAGTTATACTTTTTGCATGTAGCGTAAAAAACATATTTTAAACAGCTCAGTGCATGCTGAAAAGCTTGATAAAATATCAGTAAGAATAGAAATCTCAGCAGTTCTATATTTCGGGGAAAAAAAAAAACAGATGGCTTGATAAATATGACTGCTTTTGACAAAGATTTCTAATTGGTGCACTCTGAAGAGTAAATATAAGTACCATCCAAGTCAACCAGATAGAATACATAGTAAAACCAGTGCTCATGACTAGAAATAGCATAAATTCCAAAAGGAACAGGACTGTTAGAGAAGAATTAAAACTGCTTACAGCTATAAAATCTGTAAATTACAAGTAATAGAAAATCAAAGCTTTCATTGATTCATGACGTACACTGACAATCAGCAGACAGCTTAAAATATGAAATGCACAGAGTAGCATATAAAGTCATTGATAAAGAAAGCATCATGAGCAGAAAAGTAGAATGAAACAAACAAGAAGCGATGAAATGAAAACAAATGAAATTCAAAGTTGTCTGGATAATAACATTACGATGAAGGGAGACATAATTATCAAATAATTACAATGAAGGAAGATAAGATATAATTACTATATCAAAGCTTTGCAGGGAGAGATTGGCGCCATGAGGTACATAAATGCAAAAAAGCACTAAACAGTTTAAAACACAAAATATGTGGAGTAGAAAGTCGTTGATATAGAAGAACCATTGAAGAAATAAAGAATGGAAATTACAAAACAGAATATGGCCAAATGATTGGTGAAAGGCAAAGTTGCTTGAATAAAATATTATGCAGGATCATATTTGCCATAACCAGATTTATCAATTGGTAAAAATTAAACCAGATAATCATGGCCTTAAACATCCAAACACATCCATTAAGAATGTGACTTATATGGGACATCATTTCTCTCATATATTCTATGATTTCAAGCACACCTAGATTAAAAGCCTGCAAAAGACTGTAAATTGTAGATACAACAACAAGTAACTCATATTTGCTTATTTGACAGAATGTCATGCTGAACCATGGATAATGTTTCAATTCAGAAAATCCAGCATGTGCTGATAAATCTGATGAGTTGATACTTGATAGGTTTGGCAGAAGTACAATACTGGTATGTTTTGGCACATACCAATCTGTACACCCAAATAATTTTGTTGCAACAAGTAAATAAAAAACATATAAACAGAAAAGAGTATGTATCATATCTTATTCAAGATAATTTTGTCAACTAATCAGTATTATCTAGATTGCAGTTGCATATCCTCTTGAGCTAATAATATAGGTGACTTTAGCATATAAAATTTACATGAGGTTCTTAAATGCTTTTATTATAGCTACATGTTTACCCATGTGTGCGTTCAGCTCAAGTAGGAACAATGGATGTGTTCTCTCATCCTTCAGTTATACTCTCCAGAAAAAAAAAGTGTGCTCATGCAAAAATCATAAATTGTTGATCAATATAATCCAAGAGAACAGTCTCAGAGTTACTGCCTCTTATGCTATCCTCCAGTGAAGCAATACATTTCTCATTTCACAGACACCAAATACGAATTAGAGATTCCTTTGCTTTTTTGGGGAAAACATTTTACCTCATGTTTCAGCCTTATTTAATTATTTTGTAACATTTCTCATAAATGATTAGACTTAAATATCCAAGTCAGTGCAAGATGAAGAGCTGATAGCAAAATCACATGCGAAAAAGGTTCTTCAAATAAGAAGCAAGGCTAGAAATAATATATAACTGGAGAATCTACTGACACTGATAGAAGAAAAAATTATGTGCCCTAGAAAAACAATAATCCACATTATGTTTAAATTATGCTCCATAAACTAGCTTAGTGGTAGTATATAAGAAAAGAAATAACATCCAATGCCTGAACTTGGCAAAACAACAAATATGGTGGTTGTATTGCAGCAAAATGCCTAAAGGTAAAGCTGTCTCTGGTTGTGAAGTTATTCTAGAGTAAATGGGTTAACATATTTGGAAATCACTTTATTTTGGAGTAATCTTCTCCACCATATCAGGTGGAATAGTTTACTATGAATTATCCCTAAACATAACTCTGCTTACTTCCAAAATACTCATTTTGTCCTTGGATCAAGTGGCTTGCAAAAGAGTTTATTTCGTCATGCTAAAATTAGGGCCACCAAAATCCAACCTGCACAAACCTGCCCGAAATAAATGTGTTTGGGTGAGATTTCTTTAAAATCACATCGACTCCGGATCAACTTGAAACAAACCAACTATAAATGGGTTGCAAGGTGTTATGGAGTGATGAACAAGATGGATATAGGTTTATATAATTATGCTTTATTTTTAGTTATATGTATGATTGAGTGAAATTTAAATAGGTTGGTAGGTCGATAGGGGTTCATATAGAATAAATGGCTGTGGTTTTACATTCTCCAACCTGATCATAAATGGTTCAGGCATGGGTTGAGAATCATTTGATCTGAACTTGGCCTAGGTGTCACTAGTTAAAATGGTCTTATTCCACTTTAACCCTGAATCAAACACAGGGTTTAACTGAATTCTGAAGATGGAAACATCAAAAGGTAAGAATTCAAATTCAAGAAACTATTTTATAAGGACAGTGCCCTGCAGCTGAACAGAAATATATACAAACATGTTATCCTCTGAGAGCTTTAAATCATTTACTAATTACTGATTTCCATATTACATTAAGTGCAGCAAGTATCATGCTAATGAAGAGTCATGATAAAGTTGTTGCATAGTGTGTGATAATGATGGCATTTGTCACATCAAGTCGGTGCAATATACCTAGGTGTAAACCAAATGTTACACCACTTACATTTCATGCTTAGCCTGCTTCATATTGTTTAATCACTAGTTGCATCATCTATGCATGATCAGATCACATCTTAGCATCTTTAAAGTAATCATATAACTTCTTATGAATTTTACATATAAATTGAAATTATTTTGCATTTGTCTGTGTGATATAACATAATGGTAGTTTGTTTTAGCTTGTGGTTTGGAATTTCCTTAGAGAATTGCACATGTCCAGCACAAGTTCATCAATAATTAACACACATCTTTAGGATGACTGATGATGCTATATTTGGCATAATGGGTTAGAAGTCGTATTTGAGTCTTCAAAACCATGCCTCTCCATGTATCCTATCAACTATAAAAGTAGTTATAGCCTCATGGAAAATGAAAAGCTTTTTCTCTTCATATCTTAATATTCAACTTATGTACCTTTCACCACCGAGTGGTTGATATGGTATATATATATTTGGCACCCTAACTAGCAAAAGCATGAAATTGGTGCTTCTATTGATGAGTGGTGAGGCTAAATGGTTAGTGGCAACTCTACAGCCATAATTGACAACACAAGTGAAAACAAAAGTTGTGTTGATGAAATTATTAGATCAACATTCACAATGCAGATATGGCATATTATTTATAAATTTGGAATGCCTGTGCATATTGATCCTATTATACATGTAGAAATACGATATTTCACATATAAGGTAGCAATGAATGTAGAAAATTACAGAAATTTCATCTAAGAAACCATAAATAAATAAATAAATAGAGAGAATTATGTCTAATAAGAACCTCCAGGCCAGCACAAAGTGGCAACTCGGGTTGCTTCTCTCCCTTCTCCATAGAGCTGTCTTTGTTATTTAAGAATACCGAGTAACCAACACAAGCATATTTGAAGTCAGACAGGTTACGATCTTCTTGAGTAGCTTCAATCTCTGACTCCCCAATCATGTAGTTAGGTACTGTCAAAAGGTTCACATGTAAGAATATTTAGTTGCTTCCAAAATAAAATTGCATGACACAAGCTTACTAGCAAGAGATCACAAGAATAAAGTTGAATAACTGAAATTACGAAAAATGTATTTCTATATAGTTCCTTAATCAGATTATAGTGAATAATAAAGTTAAGGTGCAAAATATAGCAGAAGTTTGTTTTTTGGTGAACAAAAAAAAGTGGGGTGGAGGGGAAATGAAGGGCAACAAAAGAAGATTAAGCAACCACGCCTGTCACACTATGTCCTGTGAATCTACAAGTTTAAGAACCATATAGGAAAGAAAAATACAAAAAGATTGTTGTCTGAATTTGAACATCCACATAATTAGCATTTGTTCATAAGATTCTGCATTCTATGTGGTAATTGAAACCAGTTCTTTCCACCCACTTCATCACCAGCAGATGCACTATCTAATTTTATGCCAATCTTATTTCCAAAATAACCTAGAAATTGTAACAAGGTAATCCTTGGGGAAAAAGGATGCATAAACAAGAAACAAGTCATACAGAGCAAGAAAAGCCAGAGGTGCTCCCAGGATTTTCCTAAAATACATTGTCCGACAACATTTATCCTGGTTTTGTTCCTCATTTGATGAAATCAAATCTGGTTAAGCAACACGATTAACGGCAAGAACAGTCCTTTACATGACCATCAACGTCAATATTCTTGATTCGTGAATTGATATCTTTCCGGAACCTTAAAGGCACGAGCAAGTACAAGGTTCAAACAAACGGCACTTCACAATTCATCAAGCGCACTCCCACAAACGAAAGAATACGGAATAGATCTCTTGAAACTCACCCTATTTCCTCTACTCTCACGAAATCAATTGTTCGGCCTCCTATTCATCTGCACGCATCATTAATTCCTCTTTTAATTGGTTCTTTCAGAAGCACAAAAACCAAGAAGATCTTCTTTTTGAATCATCGAAAACAATTTAATAAAATCAAATCAAGAACCCAAAGAATCTAGTCGAAAAAAGAGAGAAAGACCGGGGGAAAAGGCGAAAGAAGCGAACCTTGCTGCAGGTTCCTGCTGATGCCGACGCAGAGGGGTTGCGGGCCTCGGATTTGAGGACAGAAGAGTAGAAGAGGCATCCTTTGCAGGACTTCGCCTTGGGGTTTGGGACATGGCCGGGGCTTTGCCCTGGATCGCCACCACCAACCGATGAATCCTCCTCCATCGCGCGAGATGGATTTCTCTCCCTATCTTTTGCCCCAATTCGCCCTTTGCTCTAAAGTCCGATGATGATGGCGGAGTAGAACGAATAAGACGAGAGCGACATCGCCTGCGCCTCGTGGGCAGGGCTTTATAGCCGCCTCTTAGGGGTGAGAGTGGACCGGATAATATCCGTCCATTTTCATTTTGATATCGGAATCTATTTGCTTGTGAACAGAAGTTTAACCAACCGACTAACATCAACATCCATATCTAAATATTTAATTTATTTATAATTTTATTTAATTATTTATAATATTTATTAATTTTTAAAATATATAATCATATTAACTATTATTATTTTGGTTTACTATTTATTTAATAACATTTTTAACTATATGATTATAAAATTAATTATCTAACTTATATTTATATTTATACGTATATTTTAGTAATTTTATTTATATCTATATTCATTTAAAATAAATATGATATAAATTTTTACATCCGTCTAAAATTTATATTTATATTTATTAAATAAATAAATATAAATATGGATATACTCACATCTAAACCATATAGAATTTGATTTTTGTCTCCTTCTGTGCTTGAATAAAATTCGTATCATTTTTTTAATACCATCATCGAATTTTTTAAAAATATTCAAGAGGTAAAAAATAATAATAAAATCGATTCAGCTCTCATCAAGCAAATGGAACATATTTTGAAACGTTTGTATCATAAAATGATGAGGTAAGGTCCGTTTAAATAGAGCCGACCAGACATAAAACGATATTCAGACCTCCAAATGATTAAGAACAAAAGAAGGCAGGCTCATTCGAATTGGAGGCTAAGTGTATTAGACTCTGATTTTCTAAGCCAACTTAAAATGTTGTCCATGGCAGATAATCATATTTTTTCTATCATAATTAAATTTTTATAATTTTTATTTTCTATAAATCGAAGATATCAGCATCAAGAGATCCTAAGATAATATTTCTCTCTCTTTTTTTTCTTCATCATTGCTGTAATCATTATAAAAGATTTTTTTTTCAGCAGTGATATACAAATTTTAAAAAAAATTATAAAAAGTTTTTATGGCGCAATTTGCATAGAAATGGTGACAACTTTTAATATCTGTGGCAACTACAACAAAATTAGCATGAAACATCACAGGATTTTTAATGTCTATTATTCGCACATCGTGCCCAACAATACAATTTGATCTTAAATTTGGATGATGTACAAAGGCATGGAGGACTAATCAAAAGCAACATGAAAATATTTTAATTGCTAAATGAAAAGGCCTTTTCCTTCAATCTGAAAAAACTTTTGCAACACCCTGAGGAAGTTATCTGAACAACAAAAAAAGGCTTGGGACCACTCAGGCTATCCTAACATCCAACGCCATACTCATGACAAGATTTTTTGGTTTCTAATGGTTGACTCCTTTCAGCTTTATTTAGCAGTTGACAAGAAGGACGACAAATTATCTCCGGTTTTAGTGAGGTGTTTCGCCTGAAAATCATTAGCTTCGTTATCACTTATCAACCATGCAAGTCTAAACCCCAAATGACCAGAGATCTTTATGCAACGGTCAGGACTATCAATCTATTAGGTGAATGCTTCAGCATGTATTCCTTACTAGGTTTCCAGTAGTCCTTTTTGGATCATCTTTTTGAGCTTGATGGGTAATGTAGCATGTGTTTGTTCCAGTTAAAGGTTTAGCCTGATTAAACTCATAAGCTAGACCTATTTGACATATTCTTGTGGAGTCATGCTTGGCAGCCGAAAATATGGGAAGATCCAGTAGTTTCAAAAAATTGCACTCTAACTTTTTTTTTTCACTCAAATATGCGTTTCCTAGTACTATCTGGTGCTATAAACAGTATTTTTTTTTTTTTTTTGAGATAATGGTTCTATGGAACCTTTCACTTTGTTACAAATGATTCTCGGGAGATTTGTAAATATAAGAGATGTTTGATTCACAATCAGAACCAGAATTAAAATAGATTGAGATGAGAATCGGAATGATCATATCTCTCAAAACATTTGGTTCGTAACCATAATTAGAATTAGAATAGAGATCTGAATTTTAGAAAAAATTAGGATTGGATTTTAGGAGGATGAGCTCATTCCCATTCTACCCTAAAATTCGAATCAAAATAGAACTCTTTTCAAACAAACGGTTGGAATGAAAGCCATCCATTTCTATTCCATGCCCCAACTCCCTCCAACCAAACACTTACATATTCCACAATGACTGGATATGTGGAGTGACTTTCCATGCAAGGTATATGCACTTTGCGCATACAGTGAGATTGATAGTGGGCTTTTGAGCATCATGATAGTTCTCCGGGGGAAAACATTTTGAACAAACAAATCTCAGTCTTGAAGCACTGGAAATTTGTTGCTTCATGTCAGGTTCAAATCTAGTCGACTCAAAGAGCAGAATGAAAATTAAGGTGATTTAACTATACATCTATATGTCAGGAGACATTAACTAGACATGAAATCATGGTCAGATCCATGAACCTTCATGCTGAACCCAGAAATCTTGTCACAATAATTGTGTTAATTGATACCTGTCATAATAAATTCTACGATAATATAAACATCAATTATATTACCGATCAACCTCAACTAAATGTGGATAGCATGGATCTGCCACTGAACTTTGCATTGGCCTAGTTTTTACTGTTGTGAAGGTAGTGACCATTTGATATTATGTACAGCTGCTAGGCCACAAAAGATCTGAAGAACCGAGCTTTGCCTTAAAATCGAGGGACACTATCAATAATTGTAGCCACCTTCCACTTTCAAACAAAGAAACATGTAAAGAATGTCTAAGTGGATGTTTAATTCCTCCATTATTATAAAACATTGAAAAGCAATGGTGAAATACAATATGGCATTCAGCTGTGGAATATTAATAAAACAGTCGAGCATATCAAAGAATATAATAAAGGCTTGCTGAAGGTCTGGATTATTAGTCAGTCTTATATTTAATCATCAAGCACTTGTTTTTGGCACATGGACAGTCCATGTCCTGTATTGAACTAAATATGCATTACAAAATTTTGAAAGCATTACAAGTTCGTAAGAACAATAGCATGCTTAAACAAAAATGTGTAAGAACATGGGATAAGGACCTTGAGATTTCTGATCTACATTAAATAAGTTTACCCAACTGAAACAAGACCACAATGCGGCTAAAGATCTTCATGTTTGAGACATTTAGATTGTGTCAAACTGTCAATGGGCATAATTGGTTTATTTGCCTTCCTGCTGACCAAAGTCTTGGATGTTCTTCACCGTCTGTAAAAACAACCAAATTAGCATCATACCCAATCATCCCCTGGCTTATCATTGTTCCACTGTTAACATCATACAAAGATATCTTTCTCGATCCTTGCCCAGGTGTAGCTATTGTCTTCCCATCTTCTACAAAACAGGGTCTATAAATTTGGTAACAACTTCTAGTGGTTGACTCAACATGGCCTTCAAGTTTAAGAACTGGTCCAGCAGAGTTTCTAACATCATAAAGATGCAATGTTGGATCTTTACTAGCAGAAAGAAGCAGAGACTTTCTTGTACACCACTCCACAGTGTTGATGCCAGTTGAGTGCTCCGATTTAATGGTAAGAGCACAAGGTTCTGGCAACCTTGTATCAAGGACACAGATGCAACCATCAGCTCCACAATCAGCAAGTTTATTCACATCATCTCTGCAAATATATGTTAAGGATAATATCTTATAGATGGTTGAGAACACGTATGAATGAGTGGCAAATAAGTGAATGCAGTTTATTCCCAAGACCAAGCATTAGCAATGAGAATAAAATGCAGGTAAGGTTAATTTGCCAAGCCCGACCAATATAGAACCTTGAACTATCTGAATAATTGTCCATCAAAACCTTCGGGGAGGTGTAAAAGAGCAAAAATCAGATGCAAGACACATTTGCAAAATGTCTAAACCTTGAAAAGGGTCATGGTTGACATAAGATCATGATGCTTTCAAACTCATTGCCAGCACATATACATGTCTGCTTGCAACAAATTTTTGTGCACAGATTATTCAGAACTGAATGTAACCTATTTCGAAAATTCTAAGATGACCATCAACCTTAAAAGAATATGTACCCAATTGTTTTAACCATTTCATAAAGCAAGAGATATGGATTCTTTACTAAAGCCCCAAGACTGCTGAAAACTAGCTAGTCAAGAAATCATCAAAGGAATAAATAATTAATGCATGTAATTCATACTAATGCAATATATGGCTGGTGAGTATGCTCTTAGCCTATTACAGTATTTTCACTTCTCACAAGTTTCAAACCCAAGTTTATTGAATCTTATAGCTCCAACAATTTGATGTTAATAATAATGTGGAATCTTGTTTTTTCGAAACAATTACCTGTAAGCAATGATTGCTCAAAATCTTCAGTTGGACTTTTTCTTTTATTTTATTATTGTGTTTTCAGAATTGACATTAACTTGCCATTATATAAGAACATGTCAAGTTGCAATATTAGGGGCTTCAAAGTACAACTTAATTCTTTTCTCTTCAACACACTTATAACATATAGCCCCCTCATCATTCGTCTCATAATTGTTGAATGCAGTATCATGGGGCACTTATGGTGTAAAGCAAATAATATTAGCAATATGACATCCTATAAGGAGGATCTATGAAAGGAAAGAGACTTGACTCTTAAAGAGAGAGTGAAGACTTCTATCCATAATCCACCAGTGATAAGACTGAAGAAACGAGGAGCTAAAACCATGGATTTTCAGAAGACAATGACACGAAACTAACTCTAACTCATAGCATATGATCAGTGGATTCAACAAAAGATTAAAGGACAAATTTTAGCAGCAGTAAGCCAACCCTAGGTTGCAAATAGGCATTTGTTGAACTCAAAATATAGAAGAATATAGATTAATCACCAGAAAGATAGATAGACCATGACATAATGAGAAACTAGTTAAGGGTTGAGAGACTAATCAAACGGTGGGCTGAGCTCATATACAGATTTTTGATCCATCAGATTGATCTTAAAGCAAAGTGAACAAGGCTTCAGTTATAGACTTATATTACAAAGATAATTCCAGGCAATTTGAAGATTAAATCAAAATTTTGGTTCAGGTGCTAATAGATCAGAGAAAAGGGATCACCAAATAACTCTCAGGGATGGGTGATCAGTGGTTGAACACGCTAACCATCTCTCTGTCTTGTGGTGCTCTAAATGTATCCACCTTTTAGTTGCTAACAATGTATTGCTCAGGGATAACCAAATGTATCTAGAACTTTTATATTAAAGATTTACCTTCTTTTTTTTGTTGGTCTGGTCAACGACAACCAGAGAGCTGGTGAGGAGCATAGATCATTAAGTTCTTTGAAAAGATGAAGGAAATGGGAGGTGACACATTCCATGGATAATAAAGTAACGCAGGGCTTGACAGCATGCCATGGTTGCCTAGTAATTTCATCTACAACGAGTAATTAAATATTAAGCATCCAGCTTTTCAAGGAATTCCATCATAGTAGTTGTGCCATAAAGCCATGTTTGTATGAGCCAGAACAAGTTTTCAAGGAATTCCATCCAGTTTTAACTTGGCTCAAACTCCAAATGCTGAGCTTGCACTAGTCAATCATAATTTTGAACCTAATTCTCAAGCTCAAGCCATAATCCTACAAAACTCAAGCCTAACTTGAGTTGTTCATGAAATGCTCGTTCTAGGGGTTGATTAGTCAATCAACGTCTTAGCTATTAGACTGACAACTACTAGCTAAGCTAAACACTATTTTGTACATATAGTGACATAAAAATGAAATAAGAAGGGTTACTCAAGTGAAAGGATTCCTAAAAGGATTTGATATCCTCCCTAAATATAATGATCAGCATTTGCAGGCACTTCATCTAAAAGAAGAGATTCCCAGCGATCTTTTAATTCGAATATAAAGGTGCCATTTAGTTGTATCATCTTCTAGGAAGCTCCATATTTAGGCTACCTACGATCAGTACCTGACAACTGACGTTCGCTTTTAGCCTGGTTTAGGATAGAAGGCCAAAATGTTTGGAAAATTGGTGTTTTTGAGGAGACTAAACCAACGATTACTGTTGTATAAAAGGGGGGGAAGTGCTAGTGTATGGGTTTTTGGAAGGTAATTTTAACAGCAAGCAATGCACACCATGTCTCAAGATAAAAAGATGGTACAAGCATAAACCTATAGCCTGAATCCAAATAATATTATGATAGCCCAACCATGAAGATATAAACCTAAAAAAAAGTAGAATTTGAAGATTGTCAAAAATGTTATGAAGAGGACGTAAAGGTTACCCAAAACAAACACCCCTAATCACTCCCGAGTGATGGCTGGTAACTTTTCGCTCTGCCACGAGCTTCCCTGCTGGTGTGAGCCTGGAAATTCCCACAGAAGAGTCCTTGGAAGCTGTGGCAATCGAGCAACCCAGTCGGTCCATGGCAAAGATCCCACCCGCATGCAGCTCCATCAATTTGGCAACAACAGGAGGGGAGCAAGATGATGACAAAGCTGGCTGCTTTGTGATATCCCAAACGACAACAAACCCATCATTCGAACTCGAGACCATCAACATCGGATTATCCTCGACAAAGTTCACCCCCGAGATCCAGCTCCAGCTGCCCTTCCAGCTCAGAAGCGGCTCTACCCTTTCGCCTTTCTCTTCCCCTTCAACGTCTCCATCACAACCATCCTCTCCTCCTCCTCCTCCGTAGACCGACAAAAAGCCCCCATGGCCACCAGCGGCGAGCAAGAACCGAGATTTATTCAAGAAGCACACATCAATGGAGTAAATCTTGGCAAGCGAGGGATCACGGAACGCCTTACCGACAGTTCTGAAACCCATAATAGAAGAAGACGATGGGTGAACTTTAGATGAAAGGACAGAGGAGTCATCGGAGGCATCGCAGGCATAACGCAAGACAGATGAATCGACGAAGCTGGGCTCGGAAGGATCGGCGGGGCTGCGTGGTCGGCGTCGGCGCCGTCATCAGAGGAGGAGGGGGCCAGGAGGGGGCGTTTTCTGGTGCTCCGGCGGAGGGAGGGCGAGGGGCGGGGAAGGATGGGGTTTGGGGGTTCGTTTGGGGGGTAGGGGAGGTGGGTTTTTGGGGCCGCGATACCGAGCTTCTGGAGGAATTCTTGGTTCCGTCGGATGGTCTCCTGCCGGATTCGCTCGTACTCTGAGGCGGCGGCGGTGGCGGGTTGGGGGTGAGTGGAGGAATAGAGGTGGTTTGTTTGGAGCGAAGGAAGGAGTCTATAGATGATTGCTTCAGTTTAGAGCTAGGGGCCATATTGGGTATAGTGGTGAGGGGGGATGGGGGTGGAGGAGAGAGGAGGCGAGGTTAAAGAAGAGAAGAGGGAGTTGGAGTGGGAGTTCTGTTGGTCCGGCTGAACTGTTGACCGCCACTCAGATGGCGTTTAATTGGTTATTTGTGGGCTCGTGTCTGGGTGCTGCCGATGCACATACTGGTGGGTTTGAGAAATGTAGGGGTCTGAGCGGAAGCGATTTGGCGGGAAACCAACAGCAACCAGAACGAGGGTTTGCTAAAAAGAGCGTATGCAACGTGTTGGCTTCTGGGTGGCTTAAAAATGCCCTGAGCCAAGCTTCGGCTGCTTGGCATTTTTTTAGCAAGATATTGCCCCTATAACATTTTGGGGACAAATGGTTGTCAACATTCACGAAAGTTGATATGATGTAAACAGCCTCACTTCATAGAGTTCTTTTTCTAAATAATATAAAATAAAATTATTTATTAAATAATATAAATTTAAATTTATTTATAAAAATAATGCAAAATAGGTAAAACGTCATTTTGAATGACTTTTTATCAAGGCCACGTCACCCCACTTTCCACCCCAATTTTCACATCGACATTGTTCCAAAAAAAAAAAATTATAAAACGTCATTTTAAATGACGCTTTTAAAAACGCCATTCAAAATGATATTTTTTTAATTTTTT
>KE504816.1:347811-392190 GCA_000441515.1 Elaeis oleifera
ATATATAATTTTATAATATCAAACAATTTTATAGTGATATAATTACTATGCCAACTATTAACATAATAATTCAATGATAACTTTATAGTATTATTATATTTTATATTATAATTATAAAATAATATGACCATTATAGTGTAACAAGAACAGTAAATAGTTTACTTTTTCAAGGGGGTAAAACTTAGCAGATCATTTGCAGGATTACAATATCTCTTTCGGCATCAAACAACCAAACAATTGTAGTTGCTTTTGCAACTTTCAATTAAAAAAACCCAGACAAACAATTTTTGCAACCAAGATTCCAATCACAACATTAGAATTGCGTGCACATAAATGCCCCTTAGTAATGGCCTAACCATAGGAGTAAAACAGCTCTAATATTGAGAAAGGTAAGGATATCTACTTACATTTACAAGCATTGAGAAGCTTCTAGGTTTTGAGATATTAAGTGCACAAGTTATAGCCTACATATGATATGAGAAGTTTGTGGATGATAACATGGATTGCCATACCATCCTATACCACCCAACATTGGGCATACCACATCGTATCACTTGGGAACCAGTACGAAAGTCAAGTCCAGGTCGGTACAAGTCCTGTACCAACCCATAACACCGCTTGCATAGGCATGCTGAGGAGTGCACCGACCCATACCAAGGTGTATTCGCCCCTACCTTATTGTACCATACTGAACCGAATCGGTATGGCACTAGTACAGTACCAGTATCAAGAATACGGAACCTGGATGATAATGATATGCATGGCTGGTTATCGGAGAAGGCATGTCATGTTGCAAGGGCAATGACGAATAAGATGAAAATCAATGTTCTGATAAACTTACATGGCTCAAGGAGATCAAGGCTGCAGCAAGATCCCTAAGATCTAGTGTCCCTCGAGGGGACAACAATTAACCAATCACGGACATCAATTAACCAATGAAGGGTTAATAGATATGAGTGGAAAACAATGCTGTATTAATAGAGGCTAAATAAGTGAAGTCTCTCGTACTTGTATAGGATAGGGGTAAGACTGTGTGTCATGATCAATCAAGGGCATACCTAAGCAATTTAAATAGGCTGAGGCTATCCAGTCCAACACCCTTATGTGGTACTCTATATGACTCTAGGTGCATCAAGAATGATTGGAAAATGTTAGATAATTTTAAGATGCAAAGCTATGACACTAGCAACAACATCGCAGGAAATCATAGGCCTTACCAATCCTGAGTTCAATGTAAGCACAATGTGAACCACAGGTATTTTGAAATCAAGAATCATGCATAGTCATACTCAAAAGGCTAAAGGAAAGAGATTTCTTGGACATACAAACGAGTATTACCATGTATTACGTACAAGATATCAAAGCTTCTCCCCAGTGCAAAGAGCTAAGGTGAAGCTTGAGACAAGACCAATGCTGTTTCATAAACAAAGGCATTCAGAAGATGCAGAGTATCAAATTTATTCTCTTTATGAACCTGATGCAATTAAAGTTTAGGGGGAAATTAGGAAAAGTGCAACAAGAATGCTAATCCATGATATAAGAAGTCATCAACTGAGAACAGATGGAGATAAATGGAAAACAATTATTCAAAGAATTAAAAATAAGTACTTAACTAGATATGCATAACATAAAGTAATTCAACTTGATATACCGATACTAATTAAGCTGAAGACCACATCTCTAACAGGAGAAAAAATTTAAAGAACGCTTACCTAGAAAAGAACATTTTATAATTCCAATGCAATAAGCAAGCATCAAATTTCCTATTAAAATATAAAACCATAAATTTTATATTGAAAGGATATTCCTTTCTACGACCTGTTTCACTTGCACGATCACGAAGGTGACCAAGCCGCAACTTCTCACTTTCCAACCACTGAGAAAAAGGAACATGACAAATGTAAATTCTGAAGTAGGGAAATAATTATCATTTGCGGAGGAACATATAGCTGAAACCTAAAATGATAAGAAACGATAGTAAAATACTTAGTGTACTGGATAAGTACTCACATCATCAACTCTCACAGCTTGAAGAACCCTAGCTTTCTTCTGGATATCTCCCTAAAGAATTCAAATGAAAGTCATTATCAGATGGGACAATGAAGAACAAGATATGCTGAACAACAGAATTTGAAGTTCATATAGTATTACCACTGTTAGCCGGCTAATCAAACCACATTTTATGCTCTGCCTTAAACGTTTGCACTCCTCCTACAAATATAACACTGATCAGTCAAAAGAACGAACAAAAGGAAACTTAGATAAACATGATTACTTGAAAGTGGATGATACCAAATGTAATATATGCCTTTTTCGTTTCTTTCAAGCAAGACAGAGAAGGAAAGGAACTTTTCCAACACGGGAATCTTGGAAGCAAAGTTTCAAAAACTTGGTTTGAGTTGGGCTCGCCATGTTTTAATTTCAGAATTTTGGTCCTAGTTTCAGAGTTTTAGTATAAAAGAGATCCGAAAAATCAGATTAAAATTAGGAAAACAAACCATCAGAAAACATAATATCACAAAATTTTAGAATGTTTATATTTGTTTGGAATCACAGGATGTATGATATGGCTTGAACATTTCAGGCTGAAAATCTTAAAATTATAATAAATCTTATAACCATACTACAATCCAAATAATAAAAATTATCTCATACCTAACTGCACAAATATTTAAAAAGTAAAATGAAAAGGTACCATCACATCAAGCACCAAGCACCAATACACAAATTATAAATCTACAACTTAATATAAATTAATATATCTCGAAATCCTAGATCAAAATTTAAAAAAGATCTAGAGGTTAGATCAGGATTTAGGATTTAGATATACCACTACTGGAATTAAGAGGCCCAACTGAAATCAAAGCCAAAACTGGAACTAAAGTTTCCGAAACTTGGCCATACAGTTACAAACATCCCAGTTCCCCACATTGTTTACCCATATATTATGCTTGCTTTCCAGCTCCTATTCTTCAAGCAAAGTATATAGAGACAACCATTTCCAGTATGGGCTTAAATGTACAGATACATCTATTCAGTTTAAAACATACAAGAGAGAAAAAACTGTACATTATATTTGTATAAAATAATAACCTCATATTTAGCCAACTACATTAAATACACTTAACAAACCTAAAGAAAGAATAAGAAATAGGGTTTTGCATGTACACGCTGCATATATAGGTTATTGCATATCAAACCCCCCAAAAAGAGTTGCAATTTTAAAATAACTCAAGTTGCTAATTTTATCTAGAAGGTTAAATATTCATTTTTAATTTTAAAATCATGTCGGCTTCTTGGAGAAAAATGGCATCTCACGAGTATCTAAGCATGCCTATATCATTTCGTTCAATAGTGCCATTTGCACCTGTTATTGTTGTGTGCTAGTATTTTGCATGGTAAGGGACAGTACACCACTACCCATCCCAGCTCAAGCTTTGTGTATGGACAAACAAAATAATTTAAGTGAAGCCTTAACCCTTGGCTGGAGGACACATGCACAAGTTTAAATAAAAATGACACTGGAAAATTATGCACAAGACACCACAATCAAAATGGGAACAGTATAAAGCAAAATATAAATAAATAAATAAATATAATCACCAATCAGCATGATAATTGATCACTTAATTGCAAGAAGTGATGCGGATGCCAAAGGAATCTCCTATTTGGCATCCACACTACATCTTTTAGCCAAAATCTTCTAATAGATTATTATTTTATTGACCTGTAAACTCCTATGCTGGATTCCATTCCAGTGTAGAACAGATGTCTGAGTCGCATGTTAGCAAAAGTGAGAAAAGGACAGTTAGACTAGGATGCACAAATACTTCAAATCACATGCCATGTCCATATCAGACACATATCAGCAACTGATACTGATTGAATACTTCTCAGATGCATGTCCAATACTTCTGTAAAGCATCATATTTTCAAAGTTTTTTGTTAAAAAATGGAACTTCCCTGATGCACTCAAGATACTTCCCCAATACCTCCCAGTATGAGGGGAAGGAACATGTTTTTTTTTTTTAAATGCTAAGATGTTGATACTAAAATATGAAGTATGGATTGGAATTTATAGATTTGATTGTTAACCAAAATGATGAGCTTGTGAAAGTTAATGCAACCATCTAAATTCTAAAGTATAGACCATCTTAGTTAATTATCTACCATACATTATAGATTTTCTTTATATATATACATGAATATATGTATTTATGCATACATACATGTATGTACAACATATGCACATATATTCATCGGCATTCCTAGCCATATCATGTCCTACTTTTCAATATTTGTTGCATCGATGTATCCATCTCTTGTTCCATCCATATTCTGTATCCACATCCATGCTTCATGGCACTGGGGCTGCTTCAACCATTTAAAGATTAACATCATGAAATACACAGAAACCATTACGCTTGTATACTCATTTTCTTGGTTGTGTTGCTGGACAAGGTCAGACAGAAAGCAGAAACTACAGAGAGAAAACAAATACCGACCTCAGTGAAGTCCTGATTTGAGATGATATCAATAGTTGCAACCTCTGTCTTGTCTAAATTTAATATCTGCAGTGCAATATCTGTTGTTTTTTTCCAATTTTGTATTTTTCTGCAAACATTTGTGTCCCTGCGCAGAAAAGATTGACAATTGGTCATCTTTAGACATTCTGAGCTCAATTTGCATGAATAAAAGGATAAATAACCATAACCATCAAGCCTTGTCCCAACAATTTGTTCAGCTTTGTGATCTCATTCACTGAGAATCCACACTTAGCAGGAAAAGAACTTACCAACAACTTGCACAAGGCGATACATGTCTTGCCGCTGACCTGTACCAGGAATCCTTATCCTTACAAAGGACCCAACAACTTTCTCATTGAAACTGTCAATATCGTCAATCAAATTCTCCATCAAGTTGCGACGGAGGTAAATGAGATTGATGTTATGAACATCTATCGCTGCATAATCATCAAGATTGGTCTGTGGTTCTCTCTCTTCAATCTTTTTGCGGCACTTCCTTCTCTTATCTAAACTCATTCTTACTGTCGTATCACTGTATCCTTCAGCATCAACTTGACCAGAATCAGGATCTATAACTACCGCTTGGTTGTCATCTGCATCTGCCTGTGATGCCTCTTTTATAAGAAAGTGTGACTCTAGAAGCTTTAACATTTCAAAATGCCCCACACGGGCTTTCCCAATAAGTTCTGAAGCCGTTGATCACAAACAATTTGACTTTTTTTACGAGGATCACGAAGGTTATTCGTTTTATATACTCAAGCAAAAGAGCCTGAACATCAAACTGCGTCAGAACAGATTTATCACCATTTTTCATGTGTACCACAAATTCTAAAAGCTCTTGCGAAGCCCACTCAGGATATTCAGGCATGGATGTCATTTCACCATCTACTTCTTTGGCTGAACTTTCATCATCAACAGTATTCCGACGCTTTCTCACTTTTTTTCTGGAAGAAGTGCTGCCATCATGGTATCCTGAGGAGCTCTCAGAGCTATCTTCTTGGTCATCATTAGCATTATATAATTCATCAGAAGATTCCCCATTGTATGCAGAAACACCAGATCCTTTCCACAGATTTTTAGCATTTTTCAGCTCTTCTAATGTTAACACTAGTTTCTTTCTGATCTAACCAATATTCCTTGAACAGATATTCCCAACTATTCCTATCATTAAAATCAACAGCAGCCTGTAGCAAATACAAAGGAGCAAGACATGAAAAAATAACTATAGGGCTATTAAAATGCATGTTGGATTTATACTAAAGTCATTCTGATTTAATGCAAATAAGTAAAAGATGGGGCAATTCATGACATCTGTAAAGGGTTTAGCAACAATACAGGCACATGTAATTCCACAGCTACAATCAATGGCTTGATAAGAGTATAAAGAACATTAATAATAAAGCATTGGTTGCAATACTTATGACTTCTGTTAATAATTCACCACCCAAATGTTGATTCTACACTATCATTTTCAGAGACTGAAGCTATTGCTTACTTAGAGCAATACACTTTTTAAATACTGGCACTGGAATCTAGATATAGCAATTTCCGTTAGTAATACATGATATAAATATATCATTTGGCTAGGCACCGAAGCCTATGTGAGATATTGCTATTAAGACCCCAAAATACATCAATAACCTCTTAAAGGAAGGATCTTATATCTGAAGTTACAAGCACATGGACCTGCAAATATGAGTCACATGCATATCATATAACATGACCAGGTCACATATACACGTACAAAGAGCCAGGGTAACATGATTCATTTATATCAAGTAGATGTGCAGGAAATGTATGAATTCTCTGACCAAAGTGCAAACCAATCCCCAAGGTTCACCGAAGAAAGCCTCCAAGTGAATGACCTAGGGATTTGGATCATTGTGAAAGTCCTGCCAAGTTCAATTCTTTCAGGCACTCTCAGTCTAATTATCTTGTTTCTCTTAAAAAGTCCTCATGTCTTGCTTTTATGAGCAGGTTTGTCTAAATATTTGAACCTCAAGTCCATTAGTTGTTCCTAACAATAGTTGTATAAGGACAGCTCCCGGTAGGTCATCTTCAAAATTAAGGGCAGTTATTATGGTAGCTATTATTTAAATCTATACTGAAAGCATGGCTTATAATGCCCCGAGAAATTCTTTGTGCACCGCGGGTAGTGTAGAAAATCTGATGTGGAGCGCACCGCTTTATGTGATTGGTCCACGTAGCCACCACTTTCCCATACGCATTTAATGCCTACAGTTTCACTTTTTCATTTAAAAATTTGCATAACGAAATGCCCCTACTCTTTGAAAAAATTATGGCTTCCTGTGGCATATTATAACTTCCTACATGCACGATGTCATAATACGGCCCAGCATATTATGACATTCTGTAGCATATTATGACATCCTGCGTCAAATTATGACTTCCTGCATTATGACTTCCTGCATTATGACTTCCTGCATGCAGGATGTCATAATATAGTCCAAGATGTCATAATATGGCCCAGAATGTCATAATATAGAAGAGACATTTTTGTCCAACCACTTTCCAACATGCATTTAATGTCTACAGTTCTGTATTTCGTTGAAAATTTTGAATGATGAAATACCTCTGTTTTTTGAAAAAAATTATGATATCTTGTAGCATATTATAACATCCTGCGTCAAAATTATGACTTCGTGCACGTAGGATGTCATAATATGGATATAAGATGTCATAATTTTTGACAAAGGACAGGAGTATTTTCGTCATTTAAAATTTCAAACTAAAAAGCGAAACTGCAGACATTAAATGCGCGTTGGAAAGTGATGGCTATGTGGACCGATCACATAAAATGATGCACTCTACGTCGGATTGTCTACACCGCTCACGATGCACAAAGAATTTCGCATAATACCTCTTACCATCCGATACTGAGCATACTTAGATCGTACCAATATAGTGTCCCATACTATATTGACATTCGATATGCTGTCTTGTACCGTACTAAACCACATCCCAACGCTATAATAGGATGGTACCGGTACGAGATCTGATACTAAGACAGTGAACCTTGACTAACTTTTTTTATGAGAAAATAGTATTAAATAGTCTTATAAGCCCTTTTTCTCTTGCATGATGGACTCCACCGTAGACAAGGAAACTATAATCAATTTGTTAAATAGCATTCAGAAAACTTCTAGTTATTTCCAGTATTACCCCTTGTTCCCTTGCATGATGGCTTCCATGTACTTAGATCTAGGCTTTAATTGGCTCGAGGATGGACCTTATTATTTGGTTTGCTTATCATTAAAATCTGATGGGAAAATCAGATCTGTAGTAGTTCCAGATCTCGTGGAAAGTTTTGCATCAAAATATTATCAAAATGGTAAGATTCTAATGGCAAAGCACAAGTCTGAGCAACCTCTTTAGCATTTAACAAACACAAATAATGATTATAAGGCCGTCACTGAGACTTGGATCCCATCCACATATAGGCCCAGGGGTTGGTTATGGGTCCAAAAATGGACCAATCAAAAAAAAATTGGATCCAGGTCCAAGTCTTGTAAAAGTGTGTCCAACCCAAACCAGGCCCCACCTGGTCATACTATATGCTACAGCATGGGATGGATCTTATGAACCAGGTCTGATCCAATTCTGTGTTTAATCCAGTCCTGTTCCAAACATAAGTTTTGCCCATAGATAATATATAGTTTTACAAATATCCATCACATTTCTCATGAAATCTGTCAGTTGCACAACATATGTCAGTGGCACAACATATGTCAGTGGTAAATTGTTTTAAGGACGTGATGGGAATTAAATTAACTAAACAATGCTACCACTTGAGACCAGATCCTGTCCAGTCTATACCTGATCAAAACCTGATGAGTGTTGGATCATATGGTTCCTAACATACCTAGGCTCGACCTATAGAACCAATGGATCTGATGAAAACGTGACTATTCTGACCTAGACTAACTATATACTTTGACGCGTAGGTTACAGTTAAAAAATTTAGACATGAACCCCTATTGTCCAAGGCTGGTTTGGAAGGACTCAAACCAAACCAACCCAATATCATACTTAATCATGAAATGGGAGGAGGCCATCTGTGTGTCGACAAGGTGGAGGAAGAAGAGTGGTAACTATAGGTTGATGACAAAAGCATCTTTAGCTTCACATCTTTAGCTTCACTAGTGCTTGACGATATTATAATTAGATCTTGAGTCTTTTAGCTTTCCTTTGGACCTTTCAAGCACAACTGCCACCCCTCCCCCCCCAAAAAAAAGACCCACCATAATAAGAATCTTTAGTATGGCTTTTACGCAATTGAACAAGTTGGCACATGGCAACATTTTATTTGTCCGAGGACACATTATACCGATGGTTAATATTGAATCTCATTCAATGGCTAGAGATCATTTTTTTGGAAGGCAAACAACATGTAGAAGACAAAGGAAAGGTCAGCTACTTATGGAAGGTAATCTACAATCAAAAATTCGCCAATCAAAGGGGATCTCCAATCAATGATCAACCAAATATGGAAGGATGCCGAACCAAGGATGGTCCCCAAGATTTGAACAAAAAGGAATAATATGTAATCCAAAGATTCTATCAAATATGGGAGACAAAGAAAGCCTTTCAATCAAGACGGATATGTAAAAAGAGGAGAAAATCCACATGTACCAAGATCCATGCAAAATTTATATTGCCCATCATTATTCCTTTTTGTTTTTTCCCCTTTATTTTGTTGTACCTTCCATTTTGTAGATGATAAGGAGATGCTACAAAAGCCAAATAATGGTGTAAGTTCTGATCACAGATGAACGAACGAGAGTTTCTTTCTTGCATTCAACTTTTGAGTGGTGTGAGATCATTGATCCCCTCTTAAAGCAAGACAGAGGCTCCCCTCTACCTCCCAACTTCTTCTCCACTTACACTAAACCACATTTTGCCCTTACCCAATCTTTCAAAACCTGAAATCCATCACCAAGCCCCATTTCAGCAAGCTGTCCAAGATTATAACCACATACAACCCTTCAGTAAATGCTCACTTATCACCTCCAAATACTTTGTCTCATCATCCTTCCTTAGATCCTTGAGATTCCACACCAAGATCAACAACTACAAACCCATGTCCAGCCCCTGAATACAAGTGGATTATTGTCTTTTGACCATGGCATTACATCAACATGAGATCAAAGTGATGTTGAACTATCTTGAACTAAGCACTCACTTGTCTTTCATGTGCTAGTTTCGCTTCTCTACAAATGATGCATGCTAACCTGATCAATTTTTTTCTTCAAGTCCATTGAAATCCTATTAAATATTTCCATCCACACCTAAACGGGAAGCACGATTCCCCATACTCTTATTTATTAGTAAATCCTAGTAACCCTATTTGATGTGTCACACCACGATAAAATATTGGACAAAGAAGATCCAACTGTGGTTGATCAATATGAAAAGCACTTGAATGATCAACTACTGCAATTTGGAATTTCAATAAGGCTTCAAGACCAAAGATCACGATTCACCTAAGACCTACAATTAATTGGCTGCAACTGGTCAATTTGGGATCACTGGTCCAGTATGGCTCCATCCAAAGGCCAACTGATTTTTAAATATATAACTTAAGTAGAAAAAGTCCTGGACACCTCTTCCCTTTGCATCATGTTGTCTCAAAACCAAACATCATGCTGTGTCACTAGAACTACTTATCTGGGAAGGATTGATGCATAGGCAAGAATCTCCAAAACATATAGTTTCTTGTCTAGGAATATTATTCTTCAAATTCATCTTAACTTTGTCAAGAGTGAATTATTGGTAGTAATATCATCTTCATTCATACAACAGTATGGCCGAGTGACATCTAAATCTCAATCACAATAGATCTGATACCAGTGGTGCTTCATGAATCTGGACTGTTTGCTAAAATTATTCAGTTTCATGCAAATAAGACATCTTTTGGTTTACTGTATCAAAATTTTAAAAAAATTGCAGAATAAAGGTCCCATATCAAAACTTTAACAATTCCACCGGTCAAGAATATGAAAGTAACATGCCTAATGACTGAAATTCTACATGTACATACAGCACTAGATTTCAAGAAGCACAACTTTTTGGAATCCATCTAAACCTGCTACCTAATAGATTACAAGTTTCAGTAGCCTTTTATCAAATATTATGCTCTTTCTTCTTGGTCTGCACAACTGGGGGAAGTCCATTTCCCTTATATTGCCACCCAGGGCTTGCCAAGCCACTCCAGACCAATAAGGCATCTTAATAGCCTTTCATCTGGGCACCTTAAGGCATCTGGATGACTTTGACATGAGAATAACAGTTTTAGGTGATGCAAGTGCAACAAAATAGCAAATATATTATATAAATCTGACATGCAAGCAACCAATAAGGACAGAAATAGCAGATTCCCAAGCTCATATTACAAGGAAATCGAAAAGGAAAAAAATCAATCAATTATTCTCTCAAATTTAGAGAGCACACTTTTGATTGTGACTTGCCATTTGAAAGTTAAATGTATTATTTCAGATATATTCTTCTTTAAAAGGAACCAATAAATCCAAGAATAACTATTAAATTTTCAGGAAGGAATATACAATGTATCATGTATAAGTCAGATCAAGAACATACCTTATTCTCATTTCCATTCTCATTTGATTCTATCAATATTACAGTGCTATAGCAAGTCTCACAGAAGCCTTTGCTCCCTCTAACAGAAAAAAATTAGCTTCTCGAATGCAAACTTTGCACAGAGAATAGGTACAGGTATAGCACATGTACTGAGCTGCCTTTTCACATATGCTACATATATGCCAACCTGATATGCAAAGTGAAAACAACCAGATGTTGACAAAGATCCAGCACGTAGTAAACCATAGAAAAGTTCCAACAACTTTATAAACCAAAATATCTAGATATAGAGAATAACAGCAATGTCCTATTTTATTGACCCAATATTTTGCTATCCAAGACAATATTCCACAGGAAAGAATACGAGAAATTTGCAAAAGAAACACAAAATAAACTTTGATATATATTAAAGCCAAAGGCAACCATAAGTTATGAGAATTATCAAGAGAACAAGTAAGAGCAACTGACTGATTAGATCTTAAATTTACAATGCTTCTCTAACTACCCTCCTTGCAAATACTTGTAAATGCCTTTTCTGCATTCTCAACTTTCTGCCCAAGAGATTCTTTCCCTTTTTGACTTTATGAACCCTTACTGTAGAGCAGCTATATAAATTACCTCTTATTAAATTTACATCAAAAATATCGTATATAAAAATGTTAGCATGCCATTTCCATAACAACTCCAACCCATTCCTCATGAAAGTTAAGCATCTAATGCATGAATGAAAGTGTGGCTGCATGTGTTTTCTTCCTTGATTTGCTTCTGGTAATATATATCATGGATGAGCTAATTAATTTGATAAGAATGCACAAATATTTACAGCTTCAGCCAAAAGATATGATAAAAAAAACCACAAATTTCATAACTAGAAAATATAAAAATAAAGGAAAGTAAATAATCAAGAAAAGTGGATGACATATCATTTCAAGTCATTTTGCTTGGTAGCTTTAGGGTATGAATTCTGTGGTTCTATAAAATACATAAAATCTTTAAAATAAACAAGGATTTTAAAAATTATATTTTCAAATTAATTCTAATACTGCTGTACTGTATGATGATAATTTAACACAAGGTAATCAAAATGCCTATGAGATTTGAGCTTGAGAATAGGCAAATTGATAATGAATAACTAATCTAAATATCTTTCTGATATGTTATCCCAATTCTTACAAAACTTATTAAAACTCACAAATCCCATGGAAAAGCACTACCAAAATTTATAGACGCGTATAAACTCTTCACTTATGGCCTTTTTGGCTAATGAAACCCCTAATCTAAGGGGATAACTCAGGAACAAAGGGTGTGCCATTTCCAAATGAAAGGATAAAGAGGTGATGAAACCCACCAATTCCAATTAGCGCCTTCATTCTATCACAGATCTTACAGATCCATTATCTTTCTAATCCTTTATGACAAATCTTACAAATCTTATTAAAACTCAAATCCTTGAAAAAAAACTAATGAAAGTTATAGCCTTGTATAAACTCTTCACTTATGGCCTTTTTGGCTACCAGAAGTCCAAACCCCTGATCTAAGGGGATAACTCCAGAGCAAAGGGTGTGACATTTCCAAATGAAAGGTCAGAGAGGTGACGGAACCACCAATCACAATAAACCCTTCAAGGATCGCATAAATCATCTTTTGTGTGGATTTGTCATCCCTTAAGAATAGTTAGCAGCCTGGGTGGTAATCCAATTTCTATATTTTCTCCATCTCTATGATATTCCATTGATAAGTTTTTTAATGTGGACGGCGAATACCAACATCCAACCAAGCCATTAGACAAAATGAATCCAAGAAACATCATTCTGCAGTTTCTCTTCTTTTTTTTTTTCCATACTTCCTCGATGAACCACTGGTGTGCTTTATCATATCCCCATATTGGACAATGCTCACTAAATATCCAACTTATTAGTTTGGGCATAATGACCAAGCCTGGATTCAGTGACAATGTGAAAGGTCAATCCATTCAGCAGTACTACAATTTTTTGACACTTCAATGCATTTTGTCCCTTTGTACACCTTTCTTTCATGATCTTCAAATGTGCATGATTCAACAGTCTATCGCCATGAACACATACTTTGAATCATGTTTTAGGGAAACCTATTTACAGGTCAAATACAAAATAAATCGAGAATCTCTTGTGATTGATGATCTAGGTTTGCAACAAGATGAAATGGTTGTCAAATGTGAAATACATGTCATAGATTTAACTAAAAATCAGATATATCATGAGATGGCCAAGAGCATTCATGTGTGAAATCACTTCATCAAGAATGTGGCTGAAGGGTATCTATCATACAACACATAACCAATAAATATGATAACCAAGATTGTCCTTGTGGCTGTTAGTAAGTTCGAGTACTTCTTGGACTTGATTGATATTTGAAGTAGCAAAATGGTGTCCCTACAAAGCTTGTGGATGAGACAATAGAGGCACATCCGTGGGGCTTACAAGCCCAGGTAGAGATTGCTGCACTGGCATCTTGTACTTAGATATCAACAAAGAGAACAGCCTCTCCATGAGCCTTCATCCTAGTGGCTAGATCTTAATTAGATGTCCGCGCAGATGTCTATGTGTGTTTGACACTTTAGGATTTAGGGTATCTTCTTTGAATTTTGGAGTTTTGAGTAGCAACGCATTAGGATTTGTAAGAGATTTTGTAATTTCAAGAAATCAACCATCTTTATAATCCATATAATAGTAAAGCTTCTGCTGTTGTCCCGCCAATGGGCATACCCCTAGTGCCGAACCACAAGTATTTTTTTCCCTCTCTCTTTTTAACATGTGACTTGTTTTCTATGGTCATTTCTTACTGCCTATAGAACCTTACATTTGGGTTTTTGCCACAATAGTTACAAATTCATTGGTATAGTCATATGAAACTTCATTTTCATCTCTTAATTCCATTGCAAAAGAAAGTGACTTTGCATTCTCGCACGACCATAACAGCAATTACCACTTATTCATTAATGGATTCATAGAGCTTGCCTTACTTTTACATCTGTTCTGTGTTCCAAGAAAATTGGATCTAAAGAGAGTAATGTTGGCATAGAAGTAGCTAATTGAATGCTATCTTGCCAATAAACAGAAGCTGTTCCCAATCGAGGTTGAGGAATCCATCAATGCATCCTGAATTAAGCTCAAACATCAATCCTCAGAACAAATGCATGGAACGTACTTTGGTACCCTCTCAATTCCTTGACTTGCTTCATGCTATTAACTTTTCTTTGATGTATCTGGCTCTGGAGAAATGTATTTATCTGAGCAACCTTTATAAAAGAACAAAGTGATCGAGCCGAGAAGGTACATTGTCCAGCTCAATACTGTTGGTCAAACAAAAGTGAAATTTCACTATCACAGAAATGAAGAAGCTAAACTCACATAGCCTGCAGTCATGAATCATTTGCTCAAAATTTTTTTCTTGATTTCAACACACCACGAACAACATCTCTACAACACTATGTAACCAACTAATTGCCAACTGAAATGGCCCATTCCAAAATCCAACTCCACACTAAAGAGTCAACATACACGTCTCACAAACAAATACCGATAACAACATGGAAAACTTACCACAATTCCACCGTCCTCTTGTGCGAAAGAAGGAATCGTCCCGGTTGACACATGCCGGGTGATACACCTTTGAACAACCCCTAGAACAAAAAACATCATTTGAACCAGAAGATCTCAACAAAACCATCATCGAGACCCTAAAATGACACACCGAGAGACAAAACCAACTCACCTACGATCGCAGACCACAAGATTACCCCCATCGAAGCATATGAAGCACACTTCCTCCTCCTCCTTCCTCTTCGCCGGCAGCGCCCTTCCGCCACCCTGGGCCTTAGGCGGTCGGCCGCGTTTCCGCTTTCCGATGCCCTGGCTCGCGGCCTCGGCTCTGGGGTCCGCAATTGCCGCGCCCATCTTAGGGGCCTCCTCTCCAGCAGCAGAATCTCCGGGAGCGGCCGGATCGAAGGCAGAAGCCTCCTCCTCGTCTCCGGTCAGGGGTGACGGGCCGGTAGAGGGAGAGAAGAGGAGCTGCGAGTCGTCCACCTCGGTTGCTCCAATCATCGCTGCTCCCCCCTCCCCTCGTCCTCCCAGTGGGGAAGGGTGGCTTCCTCGCTCTCCGGCAGGGGCGGGAGCGGCGGCTCCTCCCCGATCTGGTCGAGGGTACGAACATCCAGAAGCTCGTCTTCTTCGCCGTTCATGGATCGAGATCTAGGGTTTAGACGAAACCTGGGCGTTCGCCCTTCGCTATTGTGCGGGGAGTTTTGTTGTTTGGTTGCGAAGGCACTCCGTCGGCGAGACGAGGAAGCGATTGCTGAGGTAGGATGGGATTTTGATAATGAGTTTTTAATGGCTCTCTCTTTTTTTTTCTTGGTAACATGTGGATCTCTCTTTTCGGTGGTGGGTTCGGCAAAGAGAGTTGAGGACGGTCGGTCCTCGTGAGTGAGAATGACGCCCAGCGCCACACGAGCGGCGGGGTGAGGGTGCGACCGTGGGTGAGGAATTTATATGTCTGATTTTGAAGAATAATTTAGGAGTCAGACATCTAACTTTGTTTCTATTTTGTTTTATAGTGTCTGGACGTGGGGCGCTTGGGATGGAAATAGACGGTAAAAATCGAATAATGTCATGGATAGCCGCTTTCGGAATCGGAAATATGGAATGCAAACCTAGCTTCTGATAATGATTTACGATAACAGCATTTTAATATAATAATGAATATTATAATTAAGATTAGAATAACAAAAGCTATGCATTAATATTTTCATTTTTTTTTGATGTTAACAATATATAGGTCATAAGTCTGATGGCTATTTTAATATAATGATTGCAATATTACGAGAATAATCATGGTTACTTAATCTTTTTAATGAAGAAAATAGATTAAAAAGTAAAATTCATTTGGTTTTTGAAATAGTTTTGTTCTTGGTACAATTAAATAATTGATTATGATTTACGTCTTCTAATTTTTTCGATTATAATTGCTTATGGTGATTGCCATAGCATCAATTCTTTTGTTTGAAAATAAAGCATATTTAAGTTGAACTAGAAGATAGCAATAAATATTTTATTGGAAGGTAAATAATATAATAATAAAAGTTTGTTATATGAAGATATCATCGGTGCTGAAAATTAGGGGATATATATATGATAGTAACCGCTACTTTTGCTATGTAAAAACTGATCATGTATCATATGGCAATTTTATACGTGCACATACATATTTATATGTGATGATTTATTGTAACATGAAATATGATCATGATTTTAACTATTGTTATCTATTTTTGCAACCTAAGCTTGATCAGAATATATTATTGTTATAATACTAGATTTGTAAACAATTGAGAGGTCATTTAACATGTTGAGATGATGAATAATTAGTAGTTAAAATCATTAAGGGTCGGATGTCTTGGATTTAGGGGTTCAAGCCCTACATTGACCATAATTATTGATCTCTATGGTTTTCCCATCTTTTGTTCGTATTCTTTTCCAAAAAAAAATTATGGTTATTTTAATGGACTGTATCGTGCACTTGAAACGTACATGACTTTGTAAAGAACAAAATATTAAGGATTACCCCTTAGAAAAAAAATGAACTATATAATGAAATATTAGATTCTAATGTTGGGAAAGAAGTTCAATGAAATACCCAAGAGAGAATGCATGCTATCATATCAAGAAAATATTAAAACAATAGAGTGCTTAATTGAGGTTGAGTTGAAATGGAAGAGTTCTCGTTACAATAGTAGAAAATAAAATAGAAATAATGTTGAAGAAATGGGATTTTTTTTATTTTTCTTAAAGAAGATGTACCATTCTAGCATTAAAGGAGACAAGTCAAGCTCAATTCACTCCCTTCTTTGTGACAAGTCAAGCTCAATTCACTCCCTTCTTTGTGATATCTAGTAAATCTCTATCATGGCTAAATATTTATTGTTCACGTAGAGAGAACCAAGTGGCTAACTGGCTAGCTAGTATAGTCGGATTGTGCCGTCAACAATAAGTGAAAGGGTTGCTTTTCATCGATTTTGGTGATATTAACCCCCATTCGCCTAAACTCATACCAAGTCAAGGCTTCTTAAATCAAACATGTCCTATATAGACATCTTTGATTGGACCTATAACAACCTGCATCTTTCTATTCTCCGCATGCCATTGCAACCCAACCCCACTCATACTGACTCAACCCACTTAACACAACCTATCCCGACTCTTACATGTTTCAAAGTGCAACCAACAGGTCAAAGACCCAATCAAGCTGACTTGATCCAATGAAAGAAAGAAAGAAAGAAAAAATCCACCCAACGTCTAACTTGTACATGAACACTTGAAATCTATTTCAACAATTAACCTTTACTCGAGACCCAATAAATGCTATCAAACAGTGTTGGGTGAAGATACCAACAGGTTCTGAATTAAGGTTGCAAATGGATCAGGTGGATCGGTGACTCAATCCAACCTGACCCACAGAGATCCGATCCGAATCATTTAAAGGATCCGTGAATCCGAATCGGGTTCTAAAATCAGATCTGTTCTAGTTTCCAGATCGGATCTGAATTTATTGAATTTAATTCGATTCGACCTGACCCACTTGAATTTTCGGATTTTTGTGAATCTTATGCTCAATGATCCGATTTGATCCGAACCCATTATATGACCCATATCTATTATATGCGAGCATAGGCTAGGCACAAATTACAGCAGATTGCCCATCTACACAGTATTATTTCTTCCTTTTACCTCAATAATTGAGTGGCATCCACTAGTTCAAGCTGATGGAGTCCTCAACAAACATTATCTCCTTTCCTTTCTATCTCTACGAAAAATTCTTTACATCAAACCTACATAATATTTTCAATTCAAAAATTTAGAGGATTAGTAGAAAAAAATATTTCACTTTTAATTGTATCCTATGACTGGCTTCCATCTGTACATAAGGTACATCTTAGCAGTTTCTTACGATATAATGATCACATATTGATGATCACTCCAAAATTATTATGTCGCGAGTGTCATTTGATGGCAAACTTGCAAGATCAGCTTCAACTCCACTCATGGGAATCAATTGAATAGTTATAGTTGATGTCTGTTGGTTAATTTGATCCATAATCCAACTCAAACCAAATTTGAATTTAAATCGGATCGATATTTTATGGATTAGGATCGGATTATACATGGATCCGATCTGATCCAAATGATCTGCTGGATCAAAAAATTTGATCATGGATCTAATCTGATCCAACTTAATTTTCTATTATGTTGGGTCTGGATCCAATATCAAGACTCGATCAAAGAATCAGATTAGATCAGAGTCACTCATGATCCGATCTGATCCGACCCATTTGCATCCCTGTCTGGAATTGAAGGTAGGGCCTAAATGTAACCCACTTCCCCTTCAAAAATGTTTCAATTGTGTCAGAGTTCGAGGAGGAGAGGATTAAGCCTCAGCATGTTAGGTTTATGGGTTAGGTTCCAACATGTGACAACCCATACACCATCCAGCATCCATCAAGTTTAAATTGGGTAGTATCAAGTCCCAAGCAAGTCCCATTATTGGAATCTCTTATCCCTTGACTCCCTTAGTAATCAGTTAATAATGACATAATTTTAAAGTGGTGTCGGGGTAAAAGTATACATTTCACATGAGGTAAATTTTCATGTGCAAATTTTAGGCCGAATTTATAAGAATAAATCCCATTTCAAATTTTGGTATGGGTTGAGGAGATTTTAACTTCACGTAGACCGTCAGCCCAAAAAGTTTCACAAGTCTATTGTGGATACACATTCAACCTGTAGATCTATTCGGATCTGAAGTGGGTTCATATACGACCTAGGGTTGGTCTATATTGGTGGGTCTTGGTGACGATCCTAAAAATCTTCCAGTGTTAACCCCATCTAAATAGGATCATGTCGTGGTTGGGTTAGGTCAATTTCTACAATCTTGTTGGTAGGATTACAAATAGGTTAGGTCAAGTAAAGATATACTTGATCTTGATTCCACTTAATTTCAATTCTGGATCTTGATTTTGGACATAGACCCCCTGATCGATAACCAGGTTGGGTGCGATCAAACTCATGAACAAGACCTTAGATCTACTTTTAGATCCCAAATGGGTCTATGAAATCGAGTTAAGGCCAAGCATGATCCAAACCCAATCCAAAAAAATTGAGTTTGGGTTAGGACCAGGCTAGGTCGCGTATGTAATCCTAATCAAGCATTTGTCTCTCATTTCTCACAACTAAAGTATAATAATTGATAATCAAATATGAAATTTCTAAAAATCTTAATGAAACTAAACAAATGTCAGATTAAATATGAATTTTCATTAAAATATGTTCTTAATTTGATGAATAAACTATTATTCCTAAGACAATCATACAAGATACAAGTTTACAAACTAAAATTTTCAAAGAATAAATAGTTATATATCTGAGAACATTGTGCAAATACTAATTCACATCTTGGTTGTATTTTTGTATAACATTCTCAAGAATTTATTTCTTAAAAAATTAATGCTTAAACGTAATCAAACAAGAGTAGGTGAGATAGAAGGAGGTTGTTAGGATGGACACTGGGGAACTAGTCTATATGAGAGTTTATCTTAGAAATATATTTATTGAAGAATATAATTAGGGGTAAGGAGAAGGCAGTTTTATATGGTTTGAGATTTTGGGCATATACAAGAGAGGTTAGGTTAGATTTGAATCTGAAATTCTAAATCCTTGACCTTACCCTTCTTTCCAACCAGGCCTAATTTTTGATCGATTCAGGTGCCTTCAAACATAGGTTAGGTTGGATCTAGTTGGGTCAGATCGGGTCAGGCCATGGGTTGACCTAGCCCCTTTGCAGCCTATCAGTTGCCCTCGGCGAGGCAATCCAACAACCCGACCCATATGCCCTCTCGGCTCTCGCTCTCGCTGCCCCTCTTCTGCTGGGTAGTCGTGCGGGTGCTCCCTCGCTCTCTCCGAGCCGGCGGACGGAGAGTGGTCGAAGAAGAAGCGAGTAGACCTTTCGCGAAAAGAGACTCCCAATTTTGTTGAACCCTCTACATGTTCGCCTAGGGTTTCCACAGGTGCGCTTTGCTAAGCCATAACCTTATCCACTTCAATTCTCCCTCAAATCGCGTTTTCCTTCGACGTTCAACGGAAGAAGGTACTGTGCTGGGATGTGGGTGTCGCCATGGAGAAACCCTCTATGATTAAGGAAGCTATTCCGCTTTATTGCCTTTTTTTTGGCATTTTCTTATGGAGCTTCTTGATTCTCAGATGCTGTCGTGAAGCAATGTTGTGAGCCTTTTTTGAGATGCTTCAAACATGCTTCTTTTTGTTTATTTCTTTAAATTGTAGGAGTCAGATGCATGCCTTCGTTTTCTTTTCCTTTTTTTTTTGCTCTCTCCTCATTCTGGTCTCTCCTGAAAACCATTTGTATATCAGTAGAAAGAGGCAGCGCCTCGGACCTCACGAAGTATTGTCCGCTCTGGGTATGCGGCGTGCGGCCGCAACGGAACGGGCCCACATCGACCGACTCCGCACGGCTTTGTCCCTCGGTCCGGGTGAAAACCCAGACAAAAGGCGTCTCGTGAGGGATTGCGTGCTCTTATCCCTACTTAAGCACATGACACTTCAGAGTTTGCCCGGTATGGGACTAAAGGGCGAGGCCCGCCTCGAGGCCTGCCGACAACAATACGCAATCTAGTGTCCATGATTCGTACCTTCCTGACATTGCTATTGTGACCTTCGTGGCTTAGCTGGAGCCCAGAAGTGTTGCCAAGAACGGTGTTTTTATAAGGGAAATGGCTCCTCTCAACAATTTACCTTCTCTGGTCCGTCCTTTTTGTTGTCGAGATCACAATGGATTAAGCTGTACCAAGAAATATACTGCCGGGAATATTACTCATAATAATGCGAGGGAACATTACATGTTTCTCATATTACGTTATCTACACTATTCTAAACAAGCTCCTTTATCTTAATAGTCTGCTAGTCATCAAGGTTTTTGTGAAGACGTCTTGGAAGCAGAAGGTGATAAAGTGTAGTTCGTTCAAAGTTCCGGACAATCTCCAGCACGGCAATGTTTTGATATTAGAAAGGTTGCTGCTTGTTTTAGTAGCTCTATAGAGAGGGTTTGATTGATAGAATGTGGAAATGCTATTTGCTAAATTATCACTCACTACATAGGGCATGCTCGTATGATGGCGTGTATGTAAAATCTTCCAAGAGGATTTCTCTTATGGTCATTCAAAGGAATTCTTGAAAGGGAGAATGAGTTCAGGATTTTAATAAACTTTGCACATTTATGGAATTTCTCAGGATTCTAAGTCCACTGATATGAGCCGAAGGTAGTTTTGACATATATCCTCAAAAAAGGTGATATGAAAGAATAAAAAGTGAAGAAACAGAGGGCTGAGAGGAGAAGAGAAAAGATAGAGCAGAATGGGAGTACTCAACTTGATTTTGTGCATCCACATTTGTCAATCATGTGTTAGCCAAACATATCTCCTAATCTTCAGCTTTATTTAATTTCTGCCATTCCTAAAACCTCTGTTTTTTTGACACCTTTTAGAACCTCAAAATCACTTCATTTGGTATCTCGATATGAAACCTTCTCTCTTTTTCATTCACCAAAATTTTGCTAGCAAGTTTCTAATCTAGTTCGCAATCTAATCCTGCATAGCAGTTTCTGTAGTTTTCAATTGCAATTACCCTAGGTGATCAAATTATCTATGAAATATTTTAAATGCTACTTCCATATCTTGAGTATCCAACTGTATCAGCCTTTTTATATTTAGTTTGTCTGCTAATCCACAGCCACTAGCCAGTGAACTTATGATGGGATCTATCATAAGCATAAGCATGCTACTTCGATCTGTTTAGTCCAAGAAAAAAAGGGTTTTGTGGTTTATAATCCAAAAATGTGTGTGTTTTATGATTTGGATGCATATAATGCCTTACATTTATATGCTTTCCCAACAATATTTATATTTGTAATGCACGTTTAATTGAACCATCTTTTTCTGTTGATTCAGAGTACTAAGTTCAGTAGATATGGTGTATTTCTTGTTTGCATACCTATGATCTTTTTGTTTGTTGCTTTTGTCAGTAACAATTATTATTTTCTTGACTCATAGATGTGGAATATTTGCTGACTTTTTCATGCATGAGTATCCTGAATTATGATTTAAGGGGTTGAAGACATAAATTGATCAATAAAATGTTTGAATTTTTTTACTGCTGCCTCCTTTCAGTCTATCTCTGAAAAACTTATCCTAGCACATTGGTGGCAGCTATTTGGTTATACTTCAAGATGTCTGCATGTGGCTTGAGTTGTAGTCCCTCAAGAATTTCCTCTTGTATGGTATCTGCAAGAAAATCAAGTTCATTACATGGATTAGCTTCACCTTTTACTAAAAGCAGGAGCTGTTGGGAAAGGGTGAAGCATTTATCCTGTATAGACAGGTAATATATGATTTATTATTTATAATTGTGAATCCTTGTTAGCTTATTTTTGTTAAGAAATTTTTGAGCTCGATCATTTGGATGACTTTCCAAGGGATGTTACCTTTTACCTGCAGGAACTATTTAACACCTCTGGTCCATAAACATTCAGCTACAAGAAATGACAAAATCAGGAGTAGAATATATGCATCATTTGGTGATATGGCTGATGATTCGACTGGTAAGAAGTCCTGTATGCATCTTCTTGATTGCTTAATTTTTCTGACCTTTATTGTTCTATTTGTATTGTGAGTATCACATTACAAGTTTGAAATGTATAGCCTTCAAGATATGTTATGAACGATAATCTACTTTTTTGGTTGCACCTTGATCAAATAAAATTCAGAAGATACAATGATGCATTCATTGGTCATGGAGGGTCATGGTCTGCTATCAATATTCATTAAATACATTGAACCATGAGTGATGCATTCAGTGGTTTGTGACTTCCTAAAGCAGTTGACAAGATGTACAGTGGATGAAGAAGGCTTTATCATTGATATATTGATTCTGAACAAAAAATGATGAATTATCTAGTTATTCATGGTGTAATGTGGGATATTGAGTTGCTAGTGGTTTAAGTAACACTTCAGTGGTTATAATAAATGAAAGCATGTATCCCAACAGTATAATTGATATCAAAAAGTAAACACTGGAGCCAAATGACTTAAGAAGTAATACCAACCATTTAGTGCCTAACATTTATTGCAAAAATGTCCTGCTTAGTCTTCTTCGAGACAAGTAAAATTTAAGAAGAGAAATGGAAACCACTGATGAATGAGCAATAAGCATTCTCACAATTTCAATGGAGAAGAGATGATTCGAGAAAGTTAACAAGTGATCATGGTTGAAAGAGGGCAAATGATGCCCAGAACTATAACATAGTTGTTAGAGTGTAGACCGGGAGGTGAACTACAAAACTACAGAAGATAATGATTGTGTGCAGGATTGAAGTGCTAGTCACAGTTGTTCAGTTGAAGCTTTATATGACGCTGATTGGCTATGTGGACAATAACTAGTTGTCTAGCGAACTTGATGATCATTGAAATTGACCTGGTAAGTGAGCATGTCTACTTCAAAGTATAAGCATCCATAAGACCTGAATACAGACTAACAGTTTCATCTTGACCAAGAAAAATTCACTTGTTCACAAAATTTATATTCATGATCATCTCAGATGGTCATCATGTTGTATACAAATAGAGGTAAGAAAGTTATGATCACAATTTGAGAACTGATGGACATGTTAAGATGATGGCTCCTAAACTAAGAGTCCAATTCCAACTTTTTTAGTATTATTCCCCCCTTGAGCTTACCCTCTCACACTAGGGATGACAGCCTCATATCAGAATGCAATAGCAATACAATAAAGATGGCGTACCTGTTCAGAGAGATAGAAAGTCCTGCAGATGTTATATGTACCTTCCCAGTTAGATCCCTTTGTTGAAAGCCATTCTCCATGAGAGCTGATTTTGAATGCTGACACTCATGCACAGACATTCAACTAGACAAGTCTTTTGCTGATTCTATGGGCTTTAGATTCTCACCTTTATTGGTCTGCGGGGGATCCACATGGGGATTATAAGCTTCTCACTTGCAGCCCAGAAAATTTGCTGATTAGGTGGTGCCACAGAAGACATTGATGAAAAAATGGCTAAAAGTAAAAGAGTTCAACCAGCTAAATTTTAGTTGGCAGTGACCATAAATTAGTTGTGGTAAGAAATCATATTTCTATTTAAAAAATTGACCAGATATGATTTGAATATGTAACCAACATAGTCTGTAATGGTTGGTGTAAATGTAAGCCTAGAGTTCTGTACATTATGTATTCAATGGCAAGTAACCTTGTGTAATAGTTAAACTCTACATCATTTTTCAAAATTCTGTTCCCTAAATTTTTTCTCCAAAGGCATTTAATATGGTTGCATTTAATCAGCTGCTGCTGCTGCTGCACAACATTATTCAGCTTGTATTGTTTTTCCTAGTGAATATTACAATGTTGATTTAATATCTGTTATGTCCGTTCATCATTCTTTAATTCTTTCCTGATCTTTCATCATTCATTCAGCTATTTTCCCCAGGATTGATGTGAAGGACCCATACAAACGACTTGGAATTAGCAGGGAAGCATCTGAAGAAGAAATTCAAGCTGCCAGGAACTTTTTGATAAATAAATATGCTGGACACAAACCTAGTGTTGATGCAATAGAATCAGCTCATGACAAAATCATCATGCAGAGCTTTCTTGAGAGGAAAAACCCAAAATCAACATCAACAAAAAAATAAGGGAAGTTACTCAATCACGTGTTGTCAAGGCCATTGCAAGTAGGTTTGAAGCTCCATCGACAAATGTTATTTTAAAGACAGCCAGTGCATTCATAGTGCTAGGGATACTCACTGTTCTATTTCCAACGGAAGAAGGGCCAACACTCCAAGTGGCCATTTCTCTTATGGTAACCATATATTTCATATACCAGAGGCTTAAGAGTCGACTCCGAGCCTTCTTATATGGGTATGCTTCCTCTTTCACTAGCACACATAGATTTCTGTTCTTGCTTTGCAGCTACATTGTCACATATGTTAAATTTAGTACCATATGAAGTCACTAGATATGAAGCATTCCTTTGAATGGTCTCTTCAGTGAGTCTCCTCTTTGTTTGTATCAGTGTTTTTCTCAAGAATATGTTGATAGCATATGCATGCACACTTAAAACGTATACTTGTGAAATATTTATTTGAATCATGAAGAGTGGGTCTTGCATGTAAATATACCAAGTGGTTATATCACAAGGGATTTTATGAATTTTCAGTCCCTTCTAGGAGTTCCCTGCTGATTATAGTAGATGATACAAGGGGACAGAGGCTATCTCAAATATGGCAACTCCTCAGCATGGAATAACACACAAGTTTATAGGAATGGCTTCTTTGCATATCAACCTGCAATTACCAACTAACAACAAATGAGTTAAATGACAACCAGTTTCAGGTAACTGAAAACTGTATAATTTCTGTTTCAGTATTGGTTTATTAAGTTCACATATATGGTGACTCGACTATAAATGTCTAAGGGCCTATCATATAGACCCGGACATGACCTGCCTGCTTGATAAGTTAGGTCAGATGTGGTCTAAATTCAAGGGGTTGGAACTATTTTTTGGGAACTTTCTTTTCCTATCTTGGCTCAGTTTCGATGATCAGGCAAGGAGCTAGGCAACTTGGAGTTCAGCTTTGGTATGGCACACATCCAATTTATGGCTTACACTTGGGGTGCAGGCAGATCCATGTCTAGTGATACACTTGCCATGCTAACCATATAGGAGTATCTGTAGACGCAATTTAGTAATCCCCTTGCTGAAGGCTATTATGCTCTACTTCATTCAGTCAGGAAGCTTTCTCCATGTCACATTGCAATCAATCAGGTGTGCTTGTCATCCTGATGCATTGAGTGCACCAACCCATGTGCTAATCGTAGATTATCCCTAATTATGTCCTAATTCAATACCGACTTTTAATCATTTTGCAAAGCACAAGATCTCAAGATAAAATTTAAGCAAGACACTGTAAGGGCTCATATTTGTAGTGATCTGTAGTTCTTCGGAGATTGTGAATATTAAAATGGGAGCAGTATCATTGATGTTCCATTCCCTCAGACAAAAGATCAGACCTGAAGAAATGTTGTAGTCAGAGAACAAATCACTTTCACTATTGGCCAAACTTTGGTAAAGAAGTGCAGATTCTGTGGAGGTTATCCAAATAAACTTGAGGTCCCTCGAGGTTCACTGGACTTCTCAGTCTTTAAAGTTGACAGGGGATAATGCTAACAGATTCAGAGAGTTGATACTTGGAAATTAAACTATCTGGAAGAGCAGCTAATACAGTTGTTTGAATCTTTAAAAGTAGTGGATGGGATTAGTATGCTGTGACCTCATCAAGCTATATGGTTGGACTGATGCGGGGGCGGCTCCAAGAGTTTTTAGCAATATTTGTTTCTGATTTTTTGGATGTACCTATACTCTTATTGTATGAACTGTCCGTCTCAATCAAAAAAAGAAAAATAAAAGAAAAAAAGAGCATGCAATTACACAGTCATTTTGCAAGAGAAAAAGAACACTATTTTTTTTGTTGTCATTATATGTCTTTGTAGCTTTTCCTTTTAAAGAGAAAAATGTTCTTGGTGTATTTTTAAATTTAAGGGATTCTCCACCATAAATCTAAGATTGATACATTGATTTGCTGATGCTTAGGTGTATAATGATCTTATCTGCCACTGATAAATTACTTGAGATGCAGGAATATATTAATTAGATTTTTAGTCATAGGCTTCTAGCTAGATCAAGATTCCATGTAAATGTTGAACCGGTTATGTCATTAAATTGTGATGCATTTGTCTTTGGTCATTATTTTAAGAATTCTTTCTCTTAAATCTGATATTGCGGGTTTCCTTCAGGATTGGGGCTTTCTTTGGTTCATGGCTGTTGGGCACCTTCTTGATGGTCTCTGTCGTTCCACCTCTACTTCAAGGTCCGCGGAGTTTGGAGGTCAGCACTTCTCTGATAAGCTACATACTTCTATGGGTGTCTTCCACCTATGTGAAGTAGAAATTCTTCTGCCATTCGAATCTTTGTTCTTGAAGTCAGCGAGGCAAATTATCATGACTTGACTGCTACCATGAGTTTCCCTGAAATGTGGTACTTTTCATGCTTTCTTAATATTTGATAGACGCTTTAGGAAAAGTATATTCGTTGTTCATAGTGTATGACTTGCTACCTGTGAATTGATGGGAATGGCAGCCATTTTGTATTGTAGGCTTTGATTTGTGTCCATGCATGGATTGCTGTGGCCTCCAGGCAGATTGTTTTTAACTGTACATTTGTTGGTGCCCATTTTGTTTTCTTTGCAACTTGCCGAAAGGAACTAAACCAATGTTCCCATTGGCAAGCTGAAGAAATTACTAATTCCCAATCCACAAATTCAGTAAAAGTTCCAACCTGATTTTTTTTCTTGGGACCTATGGCCTTCTTGCTCTACCTCACCCTCCAGAAATTATTTAATCAAGCTTGCATTTAAAATTTTCTATCAAGCTCGAATAACACTATAGCTTTTTCTATTAATAGATGATGTGTTGATTTATTATTGAATGATCCAAGATACGAATGGTAGAATTGTTCTAACCAATGATTTTCAAAAAAAAAGATGAGAAAAATGAAGTATAATAGATGTGTTTGGGCATGCCCTTTATAGTTGAACTAGTCTACCATTCTGGTCTAACCAATAATTTTCCTCAGCATCTAAGGCTCTCTTTTTTTTGCTCCTCCCATTTTGCGGATGTTGTTTGAGCAGACAAGGTTTCCCGTAGATAAATTTTTTATACACCGCCTTAGATGTAGAAAATACACCACCTAATCTGATTGGACCACGTAGCCATCACGTTCTAATATGTATTTAATACTTGCAGTATATATATATTTAATGCCTGCAGTTTTATTTTTCATTTAAATTTAATGATGAAATATATTTTTTCTAAAAAAATTAGGACATCTTATGATCATATTATGATATTTACGGTCAAA
Source organism: Elaeis oleifera (assembly GCA_000441515.1). Classification (NCBI taxonomy): domain Eukaryota; kingdom Viridiplantae; phylum Streptophyta; class Magnoliopsida; order Arecales; family Arecaceae; genus Elaeis; species Elaeis oleifera. Next base: position 376,042 of record KE504816.1, read on the forward strand.
TTATGACTTTTTACACAGAATGTTATAATTTTTCTTCTAGAAGTCATAAAGTGGGAAGGATATTTTCGTTATTAAAATTATAAAATTTTGAATAGCAAAATTACCTCGCTTATTATGACATGCTGTGAAAAAAATTATGGCTTCATATGCAGGAATTCATAATTTCATCATAAGATGTCATAATATCAATATAGGATGTCTTAATTTTTTCAGATGTGGGGGTGTTTTCATCATTCAAAAATTTCAAACGCAAAAATGAAACTGCAGGTATTAAATGTACGTTGGAAAGTGGTTGAACAAAAATATCCTCTATATTTTGATATTTTAGGATCAAATTATGATTTTTTTGAAGAAAATCATAATTTGACAATATGATAATATGATCATAGGATGTCATAATTTTATTCAAAGAGGAGAGGTATTTTCGTCATTCAAAATTTTAAATGAAAAATAAGACTGTTGATATTAAATGCGTATTGGGAGGTGATAGCTACATGTATCAATCCCACGAGGTGGTGTGATTTACGTAGAATTTTCTATATCAGAGGCGGTGTACAAAGAATTTCTCTTTACATCCCCTGGGCAAAGATAGGGTGGAACTGCGAGCCATGCAAGGCATAGCCAAGGTAGTTGGGCTCCAGGGGTTTAGGGCCTTGCGCCAATGGTGACGCAAAGTGTCCTTACATTAGTCTTATTTAATTGTGAAATACAAAGCTATGCAAGTGTTGGGTAGATCCCCGTTACTTAGCCGATTATCCAACCTTCTCGTATTTGAGCCGATTAAGAAAGTTTCACCGACTAAGCCGTCTTCAATCAATCCAACTCGGATTGACGAGTCCCGACCGACAAGGTCGACACCAGACACCGACGTGGATTTCTATCCGACTAAAGTCTGCTCCCCTGATCGGCACTAGCTCGATTAAGATTAATATGTCACCCACGGCTTCTGGCATCTAGCGGCGTTTGGCCTGTAATCGAGTTCATACTCGGTTAGTGGCCGACTATGCCAATCGAGGATAAGGCAACTCGACGGTCTCATTCTGTCGACTTCGACAATATGGGTCTCAGTCAACTAGCTGAGCACTGAACATGACCATTATACGATTTTGACAGGCCACATCAAGATCATATCACTTAGACATCATACTCTGGTCGGTTAGCTGCGCGCCTGATGGAAAACTATAATTTTATTAAATGTGCCCACAAGATTATTAATAATACCCTACATTCGGTAGCATTCGTCGTTATAAGCGCGTCGAGAAGAAAGCATGCTCACCATCAGCATTTAAAGATGCCCACGTACCAACGTATGATAGGACATGATCGACATGATCATCTGTCTTCTCACTATTCATTTTGCTCCCTCTATAAATAGAGGTGAGCGGGGACCTCTCAAGATAAGGGGGCATGCGCACACTATTTTTGCGATCCAGAGACTCTATCACTCTTCCCTCTCGAATCACCTCACTGATTTGAGCGTCAGAGGATCCTCACTGGCGCCACCTCCGACGGAACTTGTTTTGTAGGTTCTTCTTCCCTGACATCGAGCGGAGCCCAGCACCATCTCTCTCTCTCATCCACATTATCACCCTTAGTCTCGGCTTTGGCTGTGTGCACTTTTTTCGATGACGGCACGTTATCTTCTGACGATCTCACCGTTCACTCACAGGCGCAACCCTTAGTCGGCTTCGAATCGACTACCGATTATCCACCGGAGTATGACCACAACAGTTTAGCATACCAAGAAGGGGGTGCATAGAGCAGAGAAAAATCTTCTCTCTTAAGGACCTTCATGGCCAAGATAAGATGCAGAATGTCTCTGCTGGTTTGTTTGATGCTTGTCGTGGTGTGACGCATCCCCGATGACCTGTGGAGAGTCGAGTGCTTCACGATTGCTGGTGACGACAGATCTTGAGTTTGCTACCCTCGTACAGCAGGTGAAAATTCTGACGGAGGCTGTTCAAGATCTCCAACAACAACAACAACAACGATAGCTAGAGGAGCTCGCACCATGTGATGCGCCTTCCAAGCGCAGCCATCGTCCGCGATCTTCAACCCACCACTGTACACGGCATTCTCGTCGAGTGAGTTCTCCACCCGCCTAACGACAACCGCATTCAGAGTCTTGACATGCTTCACATGCTGATCCTGATGACCGTCTGTCTCCACTTTTCTCTCGGTGAACTCAGTACAAGGGGAAGAGGCCGCGGTCTCCATCAAGAACTTCTTCTTCTGGGGAAGGTTTCACTTCAGGCTACTCGCGATATCCCGATGTGTCGCAATAACGGCTGGACGAGTATGATCAAAAACTGAAAGAGTTATATCACCATCTGGAACGACTCCAGACCAACCATCGAGATCTGACCAACAAATTCATCATCGGTACAAGTCCATCATTCTCAAGATGGATCCTTAACGAACTAATTCCTAGTCGGTTCAAAATATCGCAAATTGAGCCGTACGACGGCTCCACTGACCCACTCGACCATCTTGAGAACTACAAAGCCCTCATACTTCTATAAAGGGCATCTGACGCCCTTCTCTATATTACTTTCTCGGTTACACTCCAAAAACCATCCGAGTATGGTACTCGGGCCTGCAACTGGGAAGCATCAACTCTTTTGAACAGTTCAAGCAACTGTTTGTGGCATACTTCGGCACAAACAGGAGAGTGCCCAGAACTACTGACAGTCTCTTCTCTGTCCGACAGTAGGATGGAGAGTCCTTGCAGGAGTTTGTAGTGCATTTCAATATCGCCACCTTAGAGGTCCAGGATCTCAATGAGGTGACGGCCATCGTGGCGATGAAGCGGAGACTTCGAAACTCCAAATTCACCTACTCTCTGGACAAGATGCTCCTTCGGTCCTACGTCGAACTCCTCGAGCGTGCACAGAAATACATCCACGTCGAGGAAGCTGCAACTGACCGACACCAATTCGAGGGAAAGGGCCAGAAGAAGAGGCAAGAAAAGGAGGAGGCTTCGAAGAATCTAATCGGATCCGTACCGAGAAGGAGGCTCCACTTTTTGAGTAAGCCAAAAGTCCAAAATTTTATGAGCAGGTATGACTCCTACACTCCTCTGACTACTTCTCAATCGCAGATTCTGATGGAGATAGAAGGAGGAAGCTTCCTTCATCAACCTCGGCCAATGAAGACAAAATCTTATGATCGGAAGCACTAGTGTTGCTTCCATCGCAACCATGGGCACGACACAGAGGAGTGCCACCAGCTAAAAAACGAGATCGAGAATCTGATAAAGCGGGGGTATCTCGGGAAGTATGCGCGGGAACGATCTACGCAGCTATCTTCCGACCCGCCTTGTCCGGAACTCGAGGAGGAGCCTCACGTCCGACCTACAGTGGGCATAATCATCATGATCTCGATGGGACCGTGACTCCAGAGGGCAAACGACCGCAAAAGTATTTCAAGTACCAGCACGCCGACAACAACATCGTCTTTACTGAAGCAGATTTGCAGAGAGTCCAGACTCCCACAATGATGTTGTAGTTGTATCAATGACAATTGCTAATTATGATATAAAAAGATGTCTTGTCGATAATGAAAATTTCGTTGACATTATTTTTATGACTATTTCTCTCGAATGCGACGGCTTTCTGCTAAACTCCTCAAACCTATTAATGTTCCTCTAGTCGGATTTACAGGTGACTCGATCAAAGTAGAGGATGAGATCGAACTTCCTGTCATGGTCGGGCAACCACCTCGACAATTGACCATTCACATCAACTTTCTCGTAGCTTGGGTCCCATTCGCCTATAATATTATTTGGGGTGGTCTGGATTGAATGCACTTCAAATAGTCATCTCAACTTATCATCTGTTCGTGCGCTTCCCGACAAGGAATGGATCTAACGAGATGCAAGAAGATCAATAGTTGGCCCGACAATGTTACTTAACTACTCTCAATAAAAAAAGACTAGTTGAAGCTCTCCTCATCGATGACAGATTAGACCAGAGAGAAATCAAAAGTCGGGGAGAACCCGCGGAGCAGCTCATCTCAGTTTTCCTATACGGTGGAGATCCGATTAGAATTATTTAAGTTGGATCTTCACTAAGCAAGGAACTACGAGAGGAGCTGATCGATTTTTTGAGAAGAAATGCCGATGTTTTCGCCTGATCTGTTTTAGACATGCCAGGCATCCTTTTAGAAGTTATTGTTCACCGACTAAACATCGATCCTGATCATAAGTCGATGAGGCAAAAGAAGAGAAGCTTCGTTTCAGAGCGACAGAAGTCCATTGATGAAGATGTTAACAAGTTATTGACGGCGGACTTTATCCATGAGGCAACCTATTTGGATTGGCTCGCAAATGTAGTTATGGTTAAGAAAGCAAACAGTAAATGATAGATTTGCATTGACTCCACCGATTTGAATAAAGCCTGTCTCAAGGATAGCTTTTCGCTCCTCCGAATAGATCAGCTAGTTGATGCGACATCGGGACATCAGCTGCTCAGCTTCATGGCTGTCTTCTTCGAATTTAATCAGATCCGAATGGCATCCGAGGATGAGGAGAAGACAGCGTTTATTACTGACAAGGATCTATACTACTATAAAGTCATGCCTTTTGGCCTCAAGAACGTCGGAGCAACATATCAAAAGTTGGTCAACAAAATCTTCAAAGTTCAGATCGAACGCAATATGGAGGTTTATATTGACGACATGCTCGTCAAAAGCACTAAAGCTACCCTCCATATCAGTGACTTGGTTGAAGCTTTTGACATCCTGAGAAAGCACCAGATGAAACTAAATCCGACTAAGTGCGCTTTCGACGTCACGTCGGTAAAATTTTTCGGCTTTATGGTGACAAAGAGAGGCATCGAGGCCAACCCCGAGAAGATTAAGATGGTTCTTGATATGAAGCCTCCTAATTCTCGGAAGGATATTCGAAGATTGGCGGGACGTATCGCATCTTTAAACCGATTCATCTCCAGGTCTACGGAACGGTGCCTCCCTTTTTTTAAGACCCTCGGACAAATGAAAGACTTCATTTGGACGGAGGAGTGTCAAAAATCCTTGGATGAGTTAAAGCAATACCTTAGCTCTCCTCCACTTCTGATGAAACCCAGCATCGACGACGAATTACTCATGTATGTGGCGATCACTTCAGAAGCCGTCAGTTCGGTGCTGGTCCGAGAAGAAGACAAAGTGCAGAGGCCCATATACTATATAAGTCGGGTGTTGCGCAATGTCGAAACAAGATATTCTAGGATTAAGAAGGTCATCTTCACAATCATAACAACTATTCGATGGTTACGGTCCTACTTTCAAGCCCATCCAGTGAAATTTTAACTGACCTCCCCTTGAGGATTGTACTTTATAGTTTGGACACCTCGGAGAGAATGGCAAAGTGGATAGTCAAGCTCACTGAGTTTGATCTTTCTTTGTCTCAACGACATCGATGAAATTCCAGATATTCACTGACTTCATTGTCCAGTGTACCCCGACTGACAATGACCAAGTCGAAGACAACTCTCCCGAGGACACTCAGGAGCCTACATGGATTCTACACATTAATGGAGCTTCAAATGCTCAAGACTACAACATGGGCCTGATTTTAACCAATATTGATGGTATGGTGAGCGAGTATGCTCTTCGATTTGGCTTTAAGACTTCAAACAAACAAGCGGAATACGAAGTCCTAATAGTTGGATTCAAGATCGCTAAAGATTTCGATGTGAAACGCTTATAGGTATTCACCAATTTGCAACTCATCGTCGGACAGTCCTGAGGAGAATATGCGGCCCGAGAGCCTGTTCTCTCCAGATATCTACAAAGGCTTAAATCCCTGCAATCATATTTTGATCACTTCAAAATTTTCTACATCCCTTACTCTAAGAATGCTCGAGCCGAATCTCTGTCTCATCTCGTCACTTTTGGTTGTGGAGAGCTTGAAAAAATTTTCATCGAGCATCTTGAAAGCCCGAGCATTGACTCGGAGGAAGAAGCCTGTCAGGTCGAAGTCAGATAGGAGCCGAGTTGGATTGACCCATTCATCAACTTCTTGACGGACGAAACCTTGCCAACTGATCCTGCTAAGGCATGCCGACTAAAAGATTGGTAACTCAGTATGTGATCATTGACAATCAATTCTATAGAAAGTCAGTGTCTCTACCTCTGCTTAAGTATCTCTGACCTTCCGAGATCGACTACACTCTTTGGAGGGTGCACGAAGGCATTTATGGCAACCACTTGGGGGACAAATCACTGTCCTATAAAATTTTTCGATAAAGATATTACTGGCCGACTATGTAGAAAGGTGCCTACGACTTAATGCAGAAATGTGACCAATGTCAAAAGTTTGTCAACATCCAGAGGCTTTCATCCAGCCACCTCATGGCCATTTCGGCACCCTGGTCATTCAACCAATGGGTGGTCGACTTACTTGGTCCGTTCTTATCTGTCAGTGGATAAAAAAGATTTCTCATAGTAGCCATCGACTACTTCATCAAGTGGATCGAAATTGAGCCACTAGCATAGATATCGAAGTAGAAGGCTACTAGTTTTTATGAAAATCTATCATTTGCCGATTTGGTCTACCCCGAGTGATCATCACTGACAACGGCTGACAGTTTAACAATGTCAAGTTCGAAGAGTTCTGTGCGAAGTATCATATTATACACAAGTTCACTTCAGTCGGACATCTTCAATCCAATGGGAAAGTCGAAGTGACCAACAGGATGATTCTTCGGGGTCTGAAAATCAGAATCGATCAAGCTAAAGGAAGTTGGGCCGATGAGCTTCACAGTGTGCTGTGGTCTTACCGAACAATTCCTCGGATCCTGATCGGAGAGACTCCATTCAAGTTAGTATTCGGAACTAAAGCCATAATTCTAGTTGAAATTAGCCTACCTTCAATCCAAGTGGAACACTACGACGAATCAACCAATTTAGATAAGAGACGAACAGACTTGGATTTACTCAAGAAAATCTGGGAACGAGCTCGACTAAGAATGACCTCCTACCGACAAAGGGTAGCGCAATATTACAACTTCCGAGTTAAGCCAGAAACCTTCCAAGTAGGAGACTTAGTCCTCAGAAGAGCAGAAATTTTCAAGCCCACCGAGCAAGGAAAACTATCTCCAAATTGGGAAGATCCCTGCAGAATCTCGACAGTCCTGCGACCAGGGGCTTGCAAAGTTGAAAATTTGGATGGCACCGAGATCCTTCGAACTTGGAACGTTGAGAATCTATGGATGTACTATCAATAAGAATACCTTCATCAAATAAAGAGGTATTTCTTCCTATATATTATGTACATTACAGTTCAAATTCTCAGAAACTATGATGCAACTACTCTCTTATTGGTTTGTACCTGACGAAGTGCTAGTCGACTCATACCTGACTATCGAAGCTGGGAGTGGACTCGTTCCTAACAATGGATGGATCCCTCAACCGTGAGCGTGCCTGTCGAAAGTTGCAGCACCAGGTTGAACGCGAGATCAAGATGAAATCATTGTATTAATCGGCTAATGTCTGATTATTGGAGCCGCATGGTCCGACAACCGCCACTATACTCGCAACAGTCCAAGGGCTGTGAGCATATGGGCTGCAGTTCGTCATATGACCTGACGAAATAAGTTACGGTAAGTCGGTTCAACACCGACTAGCTAAGGATTTACTGGTCTTAAAACTTTCCATAAGGATTTACTGGTCTTAAAACTTTCCATAAGTTTCCATACATCGGGATAATCTGCGGTGAACGATCTACGACTACGACTTTGCTCTGATCGAGTTCGCCTACAAAAGTCGAGTATCTGACTTGGAGAATTTTCTCAAGCTCATTAATTCGGCTACGACCTATTCGATTTGCTGTTTTCTACCAACTATTTTACTTTATTATCGATTACAAGATTTAGAAGATTTTATCAAGTCTATTAGTTCGGTCGTGACTAAGTCGGTCTGCCATTTCTAACTGATTGCATTGCATTTTTTTTACTGACTTCATTATTTAGTCAATTTTATAGAATGATTGCTATGAAAGAGAAGAAGGAAAGCATGCATAAAAATCAAATCGGACAATTCACAAATTAAAGAAAGAAGATTTCATTTCATTTCATTTCGGAGGAGTTCATTACAAATAAAGAGAAGATTCATGGCTGAAAATCGAAAAGAGTACATAAAGAATTTAAAAGTCGATGGGGACGGTCCTCCTCAGCCTCTGCTTCCTCATCACTCGACTCGTCTGATTCCTTATCGGGTTGTATGGAGCTCAAATCTATCTTGGGTATGAGGTGGCGAACTTGCTTCTTGCATTTTGCGAACCCGAGCTGGAACGCATCCGTGCTGGCATCAACGAGCTCGTCCTCGTACTTCTTGAAATCCCAAAACTCGGCCAGTGCCTGAGAAGACGCTTCATCGGGCTCATCCCGAGCAGTCTCCTTGGTCACCCTCTAGGCGGCTGGAGTCCAAAAATTTTGATCACCAATCGAATTCTCATCTCCGAACTCTCTACTAGTAGAAGCCATAAAAAGGAGAACAGATCGAAAAAGGAAGAGAAAAGGACTAAGAAGAAAATCTTTAAGAAAGAAAAGGGACCGACAGTAACGATGACGGTGATGGAAGACCGATGCCGGAGGGGATGACTCAGTGATGGCTAAGCTCTCTGTTGAGAAAGGAGAAGGATGAACTTGAGGTGGAGCGGAAATAATGGAACCAAAAATGGAAGGGATTGACCCCTATTTATAGGTCCCGTTGACGGTCAGGATCGACGCTGAGTACCACGCCTAACTCGGAGATCACGACATGTGGCAATAATCTCAACTGAAGTTGCAAATCAATCCCTCTCGACTGCTCAAACCGAGAACACACCCCAATTAGTGTAATGGGATGTGTCTATTTATCTATCTCTTGACTCGAAATAGGAGCAGATTTGAAAAAGGATCTTAGAGTGTCTAGCTGTGGAGATAAAAAGGTTGATGGATGGATCCTTCCACTGTCTTTGAACCGAGACTAGGCAATTGGGAAGACCATAGCATAGAGAGCATAGAAAAGCCTCTCTCTCATCCATTTTGAGCTCAATCCGTAACTCAAATTAAAGCCATGAAACAAGTAGCTGGCAAATCAAAATTGAAACTAGCGCAATTCGCAGAGTTAGAAGCCTTTACACAATTCGCTTCTGATTTCGATAAAGCTACTCAGAATTAATTGGCAAGAGGACAACGATTACGTGAGTTGCTTAAACAATCCCAATCAGACTATGTTCGACTCCCTGCCGCTCAGATCTTATCGAGTCGGCTCAATCCACGTGATCACGGATTGGACCAATGAGCAGATGACATGCGGATGACTTAGGTATGCGTGCTCATTATTGCCCTGCCAATCGATCTCCTGTTATTAATACGGAGGATCACCTCGAGCTTCGTGCCATTTATTGCCGTGTGATCCACGATGGGATGGTGCCACTGCACGTCCTACGAAAAGACAAGACGACGGTCTACTCCACAAAGCAACAACCGAGAGACAGTCGGCAAAAGCAACTCGGATCTGTCGAAGATGAATTTCATTCATCCAACTAATCACAAAGTCAGACTCGAGAGTTAGGGGCAAGTATTGGGGTAGATCTCCATCACTTAGCGACTACCCAATATTTCGTATCTGAGCCGACTAAGGAAGCTTCACCGACTAAGTCGCCTTTAATCAATTCGACTCGGATTGATGAGTCTCGACCGACAAGGTCGACATTGGGCACCGATGTGGATTTTCAGTCGACTAAAGTCTGCTCCTCCTGATCGGCACCAGTCCGACTAAGATTAATATGCCACCCAGGGCTTTTGGCACCCAGCGGCGCTCAGCCTATGACTGAGTTCATATTCGGTTAGCGGTCGACTATGCCAATCGAGGACAAGGCAACCCGACGGTCCCATTCTGCCGACTTCGACAATACGGATCTCAGTCGACTGGCTGAGCATCGAACATGGCCATCATATGATTCTGGCAGGCCACATCAAGGTCATATTATACAGACAACATACTCTGATCGGCTAGCTATGCACCGTGATGAAAAAGTATGATTTCATTAAATGTGCCCACAAGGTCATTAATTATACCCCACATCCGGTAGCGTCCGTCGTCATAAGCGTGCCAAGTAGAAGGCATGCTCACCGTCAGCGTTTAAAGATACCCACGCGGCACCATACGGTACCATACGACAGGATATGATCGACATGATCACCTGTCTTTTCACCATTCATTTTGCTCCCTCTATAAATAGAGGTGAACGGGGACCTCTCAAGATAAGGGAGGCATGCGCACATTATTTTTGCGATCTAGATATTTTGTCACTCTTTTCTCTCGAACCATCTCACTAACTTGAGCGTCGGAGGGTTCTCACCGAAGTCATCTCCGACGGGACTTGTTTTGTAGTTTCTTCTTCCCGACGTCGAGCGGAATCCAGCATCATCTCTCTCTCATCTACGTCATCGCCCTTGGTCTCGACCTTGACGTGTGCATCTTTTCGGTGACGGCACATTATCTTCCAGCGATTCCGCCGCCCACTCACGGACACAGCCCTTAGACGGCTTCAGACCGATTACTGACTATCCATCGGTGTAAGACCGCAACAGCAAGTACAACAGCTAAATATCTCCATGGGACCATCCATGAGGATCTTTAAAGCTCCAAGATTATGGGTATGGCTAGCAGTGTTGCTTTTTCTCATGTTGATTGTTCCGCTGGGATCCGTTGTCCCAAATGGCCAGTTTCTTCTAGAAGTCTTGTCTCTGGCCCGAGATAGGACGATAACTAGGAGGAATCAAGGAATGAAGGCTAAGATAAAGGACAGCTTCCTAGATCTGCTAACACCTTGGGACGTGAAATCCTCTGGGATTCACCTGTCCCACGTGGTATGAGGCCGTCCTCGTTGCATACATCTGCCTACTTGGCAATGCTCTAACCGTTGACACCAAGGTCCCCGATCTCTGAGCTCAAGCCAAAGCCATGACCATCACAAAATAATTGAGAAAGAACCAAGAGTAAAAATAAGGATAGTAGCAAAAAAATTATACGCCGTAGGCTCCTAGCTAGAGCTTCCAAAACACCGGAATGGACTCCCTAGACTCCCCAAACCCCAGTTTTTCCGTAGGGAAAACCAACAATATAAGATTCTGCTTAAAAATCTCCTCAGGTGTTCTCGGCCTGGCCATGGACCGGTTTTCTGTATAAGGTTCCGGCTGTGGCTGTGGTGGATTTACAAGTGATGAAAACAGGGGATGTCTTGTGCCAAGCCGGAGTTGGGTTTCGTTCTTTGAGAGGTAGCAGTAAAAATTTGTTCATTGAGATGAACTGGTAAAAACTTCTTGAAAACTATACACGAGCTTGTAAATGGAAATCCTGTCCATCTAGAGTCGTCCTCTAACTTATCCAAATGGAGAATACTTTGTTGCTGCTGTTGCTGCCACAGGAACAATAGACGAGGTCACGAGAATGCCAAATCTAAATGAAAACCTGACCCATTCTCTAAATAGCAGCTTGCCTAGAACAAAACCAAATGATAAGGTCCATGTTCCACACCCCACACCCAACTGAACGGTCCGGGTTGAGCTAAAGGCCCCTAAAAGAAAGAAAGAGAAAAAAAAAAATCTCGGTTAGGCCAATCGCAGTGGGTCCACTCGAAATAAGAAACGAATCCTAACCGTCCATTGGATTTTTAGACAGGCCCACCAACATGCAGTCCAGTTCTCATCGGTCCCTAGAGCAGCTGAGCTTGGCTTGTTTAGAGCTTGGAATTTTCTTATCGATATTTTCTTTGCAAAGAAAACTTCTACCGAACTTGGAAAGCGGCAATGAGAGAACAAAATCCACATATTCACACCCCACTAGAAGCCCTCGCGATCGCCCACCTCTCAACGCTTGTCCGTCACCTGCCACGTGTAAGGCATCACACAGGTGGTGACCACCCATTGGCAAGCTCATCTCAGCCTCAAATGGCCCATCTCTTGGCAGCAGCCTCAAATTATAAATCAAGAGGAGCAGCACCAAGAAAGACCCATGCCTCCGTGTTCATCGCGCAAAGAGAGAGGGTACCAGCAGAGGCTCTCTGCCTTCCAGAGTTCCATCCACCTTACCTCCAGAGCGCAAGTGAAGGAGCTCTCTCTCTAAGACTTTGATGGCATCGGCATCCCTCCTCAAGACCTCTCCGGTCATCAACAAGTCAAAGTGGGTGAAGGGCCAGTCTCTTCGCCACCCATCTGCCTCCGTGACCATCAAGTCCCACCCCGCCGCCTCCCTCACTGTCCGCGCCGCCACCTCCTACGCCGATGAGCTCGTGAAGACCGCGGTAAGCATATCATCGAACACCTCACGACCAACTTGTTTTTGCTCACTGTACCAGCAATTTAGCATTTATCCTGTTCTGATGTCTCTGTACTGCTCCATCGAACGGCTTAGAAACCATTGCCTCACCAGGGCGTGGTATCCTGGCCATGGACGAGTCGAACGCGACGTGCGGGAAGAGGCTGGCGTCCATCGGGCTGGAGAACACCGAGGCCAACCGCCAGGCCTACCGCACCCTGCTTGTCACGGCCCCGGCCTCGGCAGCTACATCTCCGGTGCCATCCTCTTCGAGGAGACCCTCTACCAATCCACTACTGATGGCAAGAAGATGGTCGACGTCCTTGTCTCCCAGAACATCGTCCCCGGTATCAAGGTCGACAAGGTAAGCGACCAAATTCCCTTATCGATCAAAAACTCAACTTCCTCACAGCATAAAACCTCTCAAACGATTCAATTGCTTTGGATTTCTGGTTCCAGGGTCTGGTGCCTCTTGCTGGCTCGAATGACGAATCTTGGTGCCAAGGTCTTGACGGGCTCGCATCCCGCACCGCCGCTTACTACCAGCAAGGTGCTCGCTTTGCCAAATGGTAAAACTTGCATCACCCCACCTCATCCCCTCACCTTCTCCATGCAAAGCTATCCATAAACTCTATTCTTGTGCGAATAGGCGGACGGTGGTGAGCATTCCCAATGGTCCTTCGGCCCTCGCTGTGAAGGAAGCTGCCTGGGGTCTTGCTCGCTACGCCGCAATTGCACAGGTAATAGTCTTCTACTTGTAGAATTCTTCTTTCAGTCTTTTATGCATCATGTTCTGCACGAGCGCTCTGTATGGGATGGATTTGCTTTGCAGGACAATGGCCTTGTCCCAATCGTGGAGCCGGAGATCCTGCTGGATGGCGACCACGGGATCGAACGCACCTTCGAGGTGGCGCAGAAGGTCTGGGCTGAGGTCTTCTACTACATGGCGGAGAACAAGGTGATGTTTGAAGGGATCCTCCTCAAGCCTAGCATGGTCACTCCTGGAGCCGAGTGCAAGGACAGGGCCACACCAGAGCAGGTTGCAGAGTACACCCTCAAGCTCCTCCACCGGAGGATTCCCCCCGCCGTCCCCGGAATCATGGCAAGTCTCTCATCCCTTTAAAATGTCTAAACTCCTCGAGCGTTTTCTGCATGACTTGTGATCATAACGCAACTGGATGGCTGTGGATGCCAGTTTCTGTCGGGCGGGCAATCGGAGGTGGAGGCGACTCTGAACCTGAACGCCATGAACCAGAGTCCCAACCCATGGCATGTGTCCTTCTCTTACGCGAGAGCCCTTCAGAACACCTGCCTGAAGACATGGGGAGGGCGGCCCGAGAATGTGAAGGCAGCTCAGGAGGCACTGCTGGTGCGTGCCAAGGCTAACTCCCTTGCGCAGCTCGGGAAGTACACTGGCGAGGGCGAGTCGGAGGAATCCAAGAAAGGGATGTTCGTCAAGGGCTACACCTACTAAGCTTTGCCCCAGCCCTTCTTCCCCTGTCGACAGATTTAAAAAGAATAAGACTGCTACCTTCCTCTCTTCGTGCTGATACTACATAGATATGGAGGGCTATTTTGTTCCCCATCAGCTCCTTGAGCTACTACATAAATTCTTCGCTGCGAGGCTAATGCAGTGTTTATGTATAATTGCAGCAGCGCAACCAGTCTAGTAACACGAGCTGTAGTTTTATAAAACTGCATTGCTTTATGAAACATAGCCTATAGATGGATCGAAATATTTAACTAGTCGCAGACTTTAAAACAAAACCCCGTCCGAGTCCCTACAATGAACCCATTGGATTCTGAAAGTTAAAGGTATCTACCATCCTTGCTCTGTCGATTTAGAGACTAGTCTGAGAGCACGAGACAGGTGGAGATAGAGGAACAGTAGTATGATGAAAATTGCACAGGGTAATAGGTGATGCATCATGATTAAGTTATTTTGCTTCTGACCTTTGCTAGCTAACGGTTGATGAGCTGCTTATCTAGATTGTAAGAAAACTAGAAGCCATGTACAACTTCAACCCAAAGAACAACCCATGTGGAGTTTCAGCCCGCACCATTTAAGTGGAGATTCACCAGAGTAGGATGATTAACATAGTGTAATGATATTGTTCAGAGAATTGATACCACATGCTGAGAATACGGGGATCTAGCAGGTCAAATTCATTTTGGGAGCACGCAAAAAAGTATTCAGTTTACCATATAAGCAAATCCCAAAAAGCTTTTCATCATTTTACGGAACAAAGTTGCTTATTGTTTACCTGCAGAAAAAACTAAACTAATGTTTCCCTCGCGAAGGGAGCCTCGTTTTTCAACTAGGCTTCTCTGCAAGTTTCTTCTCCCACTCTATTATCGGAATAGGGAGCTTGCATCAAGTTTGAGCTTCAACATAAGATTTTCAAAACTTTGTTTAAATATTTATATGGACCTTGTCAATCCGTAAACAAATAATCTCTCTCTCTTAGTTGCTTCAACTAAATCGTTCTTGCGTTAGATTGCTTGTCTTTTGCCTTGTCGTAACCTGTGTTCTAACCGTAACTAAAGGTTCTTGAACAAAGATTTTTTTGATCTTCCAACGTTCCAAACATTTTTTCTGTCATCACTTTAAATAATAAGGAAACCCTTTTCTCGGCAAAAATAATAAAAAGGCCCTTGGTATCTTTATTCTTTTCCTTTAAGTTAGATACTTCCAATTAGTTATACAAATAAAATTTTAGACATAACATAATTACAAGGTCATAAGACTTTAGCCATTTTGCGAGCAAAGAAATATTCTGCGAATACATAAATTAGATGAGTAAGTCCATCATTAATCACTCAGATATATGATTTATGCAGCATACCTAAAAAATATATTCTTCCTCTCTAGTTCAATTTATCACTGAAGAAGAATTAGGCTTCCAGAATAAACTAGAATTATGAAAGCAATCAAGCACTTGAAATCATCCCTCCTTCTGCCATATAACAAATCAGGTTCATCATCATCATGTCCTTAAAATACCGGGGGTAAAAACTGCTGATTTGACTAGCTAGAAAGAATGCAAGTACACAACAAAATAATATTAAGGTAAGAAATTAGAATTTTCACTCGCATATATAACATGGGTTGAAATATTTAGCATGTGCATCATGATGTGGTCTAATGGAAAGGGCTTGCCAGGGCATATCTGCGCTTGGATCAGGTTTGTCTCCTACTTGCTGGTGTCCTGAATCCTACAGGAGTAACACATAGGTTTACTTGTTTCCGCTACTAGACCTCTTATCCCATGCCATGTCATCAGGCTAGCTGCAGCTACTGGCTCAAATTTCATTATCAATATTAAATTGGTGCTATAATATATTTTCAATTGTAATGAGATGTTTTAGGTGTTGAAACAGATAATACATTTTTTTTGCTAATTTTCTTTATTTTACATTTACAGAATTCCTCTAACCACATTTGAAAGACCAAAAAACAAGTTGCCGCAGGCTTAAGCTAAAACCACGGGTTTATATATTTAGGAAAGATATTTACGATGCTCACACTTTCTGCCTTCTGTTCTTATGTCAGGGGCTGAATATTACTTTGATCTAATTACATCTATGATTTCTAGAGAGGTAAGGCAGAAAATGTTTTTTATCTTAAACAAGGAAAAACTGAGATCACATAGGATAAAAAGGGTCATGTCTGCTATAACTTAAAAAAATATAAACTTTCAGATATAAAAGTTCCTTTCCTCTTTAGTATGATAGCAATCCTATATTTTGTTGTTCCTCTGGATCAAGGACTTAACCTAATCTCTCTCTCTCTCTCTCTCTCTCTCTCACACACACACACACACACACTATTCTTTCTTCTTT
>KE504816.1:428022-443461 GCA_000441515.1 Elaeis oleifera
CATACATATATATATGTATATATTTATTTATTATATATATATATATACATATATATAGATATATATATAGACACACACACAGACACGCACACACGGAGATATATGTATGTATGTGTGTGTATATATATATATATATAAATATATATTTGTGTGTGTGTGTGTACACACACGCACATCTATATATATGTGTATGTATACACACACAGTTATATATATGTATATATATATATACATATATATATATATATATATATGTGTGTGTGCGCGCGCGCGCGCGCGTGTGTGTGTGTGTGTGTCGATATATATGTATGTGTGTGTGTATATATGTATGTATGTATGTATGTATATATGTATATATGTATGTATGTATGTATGTATTATGTATGTATGTGTGTGTGTGTATGTATGTATGTATGTATGTATATATATATATGTATGTATGTATGTATGTATGTATATATATATAAGATCTTCACAAAATCCATGCTTATCCTCTGGTACGATGACTCCACTCCGAAGAAAAATCAAACGTAATAAAGGTTGTCTGCTGTGATTGTTAGTTATTTATTTTTAAAATTGATTTCTATCCTTGATTTAGAATATATTTGACTTTCTAAAAAATAATATTTTTGCTTTGTTATGTTTGTATTATTGCTGAAAATTTGATTTGTTATGTTCTACATATGCAACTCTTATTTTATTTCATATTATATGACATATTAATATCTATTTTTATAGTATTTCTTTTATTTATTGTTTGTATAAAAAATATAACTTTTTCTATCCGATTTGTCCAACCTACTTTGTCTAACCCATCTATCTAACCCACTCCTAGGCAGTTACAAGATGGATACGAGTAGTGATCTACTTGACTCATGCTTGATTTATTACCAACCCTATAAATAAAATAGAATGGGCTTGTAGAGGTTGAGGTGCGCCAAATATATTAACTTTATTAGTAACAAGCAGCTAAGGTGTGACAAATTTAGCAACATCATGCCACTATTTCAGGTTGAATAAATATCACCAGTTATCGATTGCTTAAATCATCAACGTGTTCTCACCACAATGTAGATAGCCAATCCAATCTTATAAGTTTCCATTCATGTTATGTTGATCATTTAGCTAAAAAAATATCCAAGCGATTATTGTGACTCTGCATATAAAATACAGCCACAAGATTCTTGTAACTCATGCTATGAAAGGGATGGTGCAGAGTTTGTCATTTGAGGCTCGGATGCCAAGCTATTGGTCACTAGAAGTTTTCAACTTTTCAAGCCTTCAGTTTCGAAAGTTGAGATTTATGTCATCTAGATGAGTATCATCTTTGCCAGATAGGAACTACAGACGGAGAGGATTCTCATCAAGGATGACTCTACCACTGTCATTGGATGGATCTATGATAGTAGGAGGTAGCTAGAAGCCCACCCATTTCTCTCTGACATCTAGACCGTGCTTCACCTTCTAGCTGCAGTGGTGATGCGGCATATCTATCGGAAGGTAACAGTGCAGTAGATTAGATTGCATCATTTGTTATAGAGCACTTTGGAGACTGGGCTTAGCGACAGGATGACAGTATCCCACCATCCCCGTGGAAACTTTATATTCTGACTTTTGGACTGCTCTCACATCAGAATGGTACGATCGTCTGTATGTATCAAAAAAAATAGAACCACACATTGGCGAACCTCATCCACAACACAAAAGAGGTCTACGGTTTCTAAACGACCCAATGAGATGGGCATCTTAACTTCTTGCCCTTGTACATTTGGAGTTTTATTTTTTAAAGGAAAGTATTTTTTAAATTTTTTTTATTTATGTAATTCTAGATGGAATGAATAATATTTGTATTTGTTGTAAGAGAAGGGAACCTTTAATCTCACATCCATTATGAGTCAAGGAGAACTCTGACTTATATAGAAGAGAATCTTCTCTTTCTCGTAATACATCTTTTAAAGAGCAAACTCATGAGGCTCCAAATGGCAAGCTCACTGAAGCTTGAGACGGAAAGAGTTAAAGTGGACAATACCTCACGCATATGGGAGCAAAGATCGATCCAGCCATTTGAGCAATCCAACCCTTGACCGTAACAAAATGACCCTAGAGGAAGGGTCCATCCTTAGCATACAAAGTCTCCTTTAACTGGGGGACAACTGTTGTAGAAGGAGGAGACTTTTAATCTCATATTAGTTGTAAGTCAAGGAGAATTTTCGCTTATGTAAAATGGTATTCCTTAGAAGCCAATATGGCAGGCACATTATAATTTTCTAGGATATATATTTATACTTAAATTATTGATTTATCAATAAATAGATATTTCTATCCATTCTTGTGTAATGTGTCCGAAAATCGTTCAAAAAATTAATAACTTAAAGACATATATTTCAAAAATTGAGAATTAGAGATATGTATAATTAATTTATAAATTACTTTCGATCGATGGATCATTATGAAGATGGTGACTGATCCAATTAGATCGACACACGAATCACTTTCTTCGAGATAAATGAATCTCTAGTCTATAGCGTAGGAACATTGAGCGAGAGTGTGGATGGTTGTTAGAGAATATCGGTACTGAGTATAACTATATGAAAGATCACATGAATGTCTACTCACTCGTCAGTGATCTTCTTGATGCTGCAGCAGTATGGATGATTCTTTGACCTGCGGTGCCTCGACTGCTCACAGTAGGGTTACTGTAGTTTGACTGCACATAAACATAGTCTCTTAGTTATTTGGATCTTTGTAGTGTATGTTGGCTGCAGTAGATTTATGGTAGGAGTAGGATGCGCATCTATATGGGATATATCGACCTTAATAGATAAGGAGTAGTTCTATGAGATTTGAGAAGCCAAGTCCTTAAGTCTGTGGCCACAGTAAGATGATTGATGGAAAAAATTTTATAAGTATCATGATTTAGACTTAAGCTAATCGAATCTTTCATATGATGGATATTGAGGTTTGACGAGTCTTCTATAATCTCCATCTTGATCAAAACTTATGATAGAGAAATTGAATCATACGGTAACTACACCTAAGGGTTCTATTTATTCTATTCTGCTGGGTTGCCATCGCATGCTGCGAAGTATCACTAGTGGATTGTGAGAGCTCACTAGAATCATTTTAGATCAATGATCTTTTTTGGATAAGAGTTGAAAATATTCCAACCCATTGAAAGATATTTTGATAATACTATGATGGACATCATGGTACGTCACTATCAGATAGAGCAAAACCTATGGGATCATACACAAAAGAAATTTGATCAGATCAAAAGTTGGATTATGATCAAATGATCAATGTGATTGATGATTTGGATTAATTTGTAAAAGCTACAAGTAGAAGATTTGCTAGTAGTTAGAAAGGAGGACCTAATTGCAATTGTTGCAATACAATTTGATGAGATGAAATTGAGGTTCAAGTCTTAATTGAATTAATGCAAATTTAATTTAATTAGACTTAATCTAATTAAGTTTAATTGGATATTTAAATTTCAGATTTGGATCCTAATTAGATTAGGATTGAGTCTGGAACGAATTGGGCTCGAATCTGGTTCGAATTAGATTCGAATTGAATCTGGATTAAATTCAAATTGGATTAAAATGTCAGAGTTCCAGATTTATTAAGACTCTCTCTCCTCTCTCATACCAAAAGGAGGAGCATGCATGGGGATGCATGCCCCTTCTTTGGCGCATGTAAGAAAGAAGAGGGAGAAGGGGCGCACATCCATATGTTGGCACCCCTCCTAGGAGTCTCTCTCTATCCTCTCTTATCTTTATCCATATATTTAAGTTTGAATTTGATTTAAAACTTAATTTTAAACTCTAGATGGATAGGATAAGGGGATGAGGCATTGGATTTAAATAAAGGATTGTTTTCAGGTGCCACATAAGTGAGAAAAGATTTCTATGAAAGTTTTCATTGGAGAAATTTTATGGTTGGCACCCCTCCTTGTTTCTGCACCCCATCTGCTTCTGGCATCCCACCCCTGGTGCGCCAATAAAGAGAGAGAAAATCAAAGAGAGAGAGAGAGAGAAAGGAGAGGGAGAGAAGTTCTCTCATTGCATCTCTACTTCCTCCAATTCTGCACGAAAAGAGTTCGTGCGTAGATCGTCAGATTATCTTTTACGAGAGTCGAAGAAAGAGATCCAATTTAAAGGAACGAGATCTGTAAGAGAGTTAGCACCTCAGTGATCTCAAACGCTTCTGATCTGCATCAGCTCTGTATGGATATCCGTAGAGGTCGGATATATGCACGATTTCATCGAAATCTGTAGACATCCTTAGATCCAAATTTAGAAAAAAAAATTAGCACTACAGGTAGGTGATCTGATCACCAAGTTTTTATTTATTTTAAAATCAGATGCATACTCATCTTATTTTCATCATATGAACTAGATCCATAGGTATTATATTAGATCTATGCATCTGTAGATTAAAATAATTTTAATCTAATCTTCTGCTCTGTATTTCGAAAAAAATTTGAAAAATCTGCATGCATGATACCTCGAAACCCAATAGTGATATCAGAGTCATGGGTTCATATGCATGAGAATAAGATGAAATCAGATCTGAAATTAATATGATTAATAATCTGACATCGATATAGTATAAGATTGTCCTATATCGATGTTGGAAGATTTTGAAAAGTATTTTAAAGTTAGATCTGATTTTATTCATATATGAGATATATGAATGCTTCCTTAGATCTGAAAAGTAGTTTTGAGATCTTAATATGCTGATTCATGTAATTAATTTAGATCTAAAATTTAGAATTTAGATCTGAAATTTATATTTATGCATGAAAGATTGGTGATGAGTAGATCAAATTAGGTATTGTAATTTGATTATACCTAAAGTTTTTGATTTGAACATAATGAAATCCAATCAAGATGAGCGGTTGATCAAATCAAGTCAAGAGTTGATTAGGATTAGATCAAAAGTATTTATGATCAAATCAATAGTTGTAGTTGGTCAAGTTGATTGACATCCATATGTTAAATCGATTGATCCAAAGATCTGATTCGGCTCAATGGCTCGAGCTTAAATCACTTAAACTAACCTATGTGAAATCAATTGACTGATTGGTGTCTAAGGTAAGTGCTTGATTGGTGGTTACTTAAGTAGGACCTTTGATCCTTCAAAAGGATGCCTCTCATCGATCTCCACTTACTTGACCAATTCGGTACATTGTGTCTTGAATAAGGTTGTTTAATGGTTGGTTTAATCCATACCAATTAGACTGGACATTGTAATGATTAATTAGATGAGACTTAAATTAAAATCTCCTCACACAATATTAAGTCTACCGGTCTTCCACCATTATAAATATGCGGGCATGCTACTGATGTTGATTGTTCTCGGCTAGTCATAGTGGTTCAGTTTATCGAAAATACACAACCACTCTATTAGCAAAGGGTTACTATCGGGTGAAGATGAAGTTGGGTCCAATATCTGTCAGGTGAGTGACCTAATGACGACTTTACTCTTATGTTTGAACGGTGGGTTTGACTTAACTATGAAGTGTGGCCAATATCTATCAGATGAGCCTACATGACTTAAAGACTTGAAGAAGTATTGGACAAAAGTTGTCCACTCATCGATATGCATGTTATCAATATCTATTAGGTGAGATATATGTATATCGATGGAACCGTAATACCTACTAAAAATCTATATCACGTTAGGATTTTCATTTCTCCACTTGGAGAGTGTGAGAGTTCTAAAAAAATAGTGAGAGCCTATTTATTCTAAAATTTTTAAATAAATATAAATTAAGTACAAATATCTAACTCGAATCTCTACTCTCATAGTTTAACCATGTCAGCTTCAAATTTTTTATCCCATATTCTAGAGTCCAACCATTTGATCAAAATTAACTTCATAGACTGGCTCAAAAATTTCAAGATAGTCTTGATTTCAGAAAGGATAGGATATGTACTTGACCAGAATCTCCCTGCTTTGCTAAGCCGTCATAGTGCTGAACAGAGAGCAGCACAAGAAAATAGACGGATGATGATAATCGGGTCAAGTGCTACGTACTGGCTTTGACGATAAATGAGCTGCAAAGTCAGTATGAGTATATGCCAACTGTCAGGACAATGATCACTTACCTACAAGAGTTATATGGTAAGTAGAGCCGTACTGTGCATTTTGAAGTATCGAAGAGACTCTTCAATTTTAAAATATGCGAGGGATAGTCGGTTCACGATCACTATTTGACAATGATCAAGGTCCCCTGGAGGAGCTTGAGAAGCTCAACTTGACGATGTAGAAGGAATTACAGGTGGATCTAATCTTGCAATCTTTTATTGATTCATATAGTCAATTTATAGTAAATTATCATATGAACAAGTTGGACTGCAGTCTATCCAAACTCGTCAATATGTTGGATACTACTGTAGGGACCTTGAAGAGTTTAAAGGACTCCATTCTTGCTATGGAGTAGACATCTTTCTCCAAAAAAAATCTTCTTGGAAGAAGAAGAATAAGCCTATAAAGAAACAAAGAAGGAGAAAAGGTCGAAGAAGAACACTCCGAAGAAGGCTGCAGAGAAAGAAAATATTTTCACTATAATATTGACGACCATTGAAAATGAATTGTCCGCTGTACCTAAAAAGCCTAAAGATCAAGAAGGATGACACACCTTCAAAAGGTATGTCTAGTATGCTTGTTATTGAATCAACCTAATAGTTTCTCTACTTTTAGTTGGATATTAGACTTTGATTTAAGTGCTCACATATATACTTCCATGCAGTCTGGTAGAAAATAGAGGATTGAGGCATGGTGAGATGATCCTTCATATCGATAATGGAGCAAGGATTGCTACTAAAGTCATTGGAACCTATCCTCTTCGATCACTGTCAGACTTTAGATTAGTATTAAAATATTGTTATTATATACCTATAGCTAGTCAAAAATTGATTTCCATATCTGTACTAGCACGGGAGGAATTTATTTTCAATTTTAATAAAACTTTATTAATTTATTTTAAATAAATTGATTGCATATGATCTTTTAATTGACAGTCTGTATCACTTGCATGCTGATGTAAATGAGCAGATAGTGAGTACCATAGGTCATAAAAGATCTAGAGATGATGTTAATTACAAGTATATGTGGTATCTTAGGCTTGACCATATTGGAGAGGATAGAATAAACAAATTAGAAAAGGATGATATCTTTAGCTCATTGAATTCTGAGTTATATCCAATTGTGAATCCTACCTTTAAAAAAAAATGATCAAATTACCTTTGTATGACATAGGGAAAGGGTCATTGACATACTTATCTTGGTACATGCTGACGTGTATAGCCCATTTGATGTGTAGGTCAGGGATGGTTATCATTATTTCATTATATTTATCGATAACTTCTCACGACATAGATATATATTTTTGATGAGACACAAGTCTAAAGCCTTTGAAAGGTTCAAAGAATTCACAAATGAAGTAGAAAACAAGCAGAAAAATCTCTTAAGATTCTTCAATTAGATTAAGAAAAAAATATCTTAGTGAAAATTTTAAGTTATCTCAAGAAAATAGCATAATTTCATAATGGACTCCTCTTGACATGCCTCAGCTCAATGGAGTATCTGAAAGGAGGAATATGATCCTATCAGATATGGTTTAGTTAATGATGAACTTCACTGACTTACCCTTAAATCTTTGGGGATATGCCCTACTAACCGCAGTTTATTTATTAAATAGAGTTTCTTTTAAATATGTTCCTACCACACCTATAAGATATGGCATGGTAAAAATAAAGTCTTGATCATCTCAAGATTTGGAAATATCCAGTCTATGTCAAAAGATAAATGGTAGACAAGTTAAAAGTTAGGTCCATGAAAACTCACTTTATAGGATATTTTAAAGAGTTTATAGGATACTACTTTTATTTTTAGATGATCACAATATGATTATGAGTCGACGTGCCATATTTTTTGAAAAATAATTTATCCAGGAAGATGACAATGGGAGGTTGATTGAGCTCGAAGAAAAAATCTCTAAAGAGCAAGGAGCTGTAGAACCTATCGAACCCATTAACACTGAGCCAGTAGATGTAGTACCTTCTCCACTTCATCGGTCAAGTAGAGTCTTCCATCCTCTTGAAAAATACTTGGGTATGCTTACAGAGGATGTAGAGAAAATATTCCTCATAGGAGATAAGGTTCATGGAGATGATCTCAAAATCTATGACGAGGCGATGTCAGACATCAACTCTGAGAAATGATTGAATGCTATGAAGTAAAAGTTGACTCAATACATTCGAATCAAGTATGGACCTAGTGGATCCACCAGAAGGTATAGTATCCATTGGATGTAAATGAATCTACAAAAGAAATAGGTGCAGATGGTAAGATAGAGACCTATAAAGCTAGGCTCATGGTGAAAGATTATAGTTAATGCGAAGGCATTAACTATCAGAATACTTTTTCGCCTATGGTCATGCTTAAATCCATCTGCACACTACTTGCCATTGCAGCTTTTTATGATTATGAAATATGGTAGTTGGATGTGAAAACTATATTCCTAAATAGATACCTTGAGAAAATATTTGTATGTAGTCTTTGGGTTTCACTTTCAGTGATGGAGTTCACAAAGTCTGCAAGTTGCAAAGATCCATTTATGGATTAAAGCAAGCTTCTCGGAGTTGAAACATTCATTTCAATGATGTGATCAAATCGTTTGATTTCATCAAGAATGAGGAGGAATCTTATGCATACAAGAGATCAGTGGGAGTGCTGTTACATTCTTCGTACTATACGTGGATGACATCCTTCTTATTGGGAATATCACTCTTATGCTGACCTCGATCAAAAGATGGTTGTCCAAAGAATCTCCATAAAAGATCTAGGGGAGGCATCCTATATTCTAGAATAAAGGTCTATAGAGATAGATCAAAAAGGATGCTTGACTTTTCATAGAAATGTATATAGAGAAAGTACGGAAAAAATTCAGCATGAAGAACTCTAAAAGGGGACTACTACCCCTTAGACATGGTATCACTCTCTCCAAGAAGATGTGTTCGAGGACATCTAAGGAGATTAAGCGCATGAGCAGAATCCCT
Source organism: Elaeis oleifera (assembly GCA_000441515.1). Taxonomy (NCBI): domain Eukaryota; kingdom Viridiplantae; phylum Streptophyta; class Magnoliopsida; order Arecales; family Arecaceae; genus Elaeis; species Elaeis oleifera. The sequence continues at coordinate 437,091 of KE504816.1, forward strand.
TATACTTCGGCTATAGAAAACCTTATGGATGTCATGTTATGTACTCGACTTGATATTGCTCTTGCTGTGAGCGTCATAAGTAGGTATCAGTTGAATCTAGACGAAAAGCACTGGATAGCTGTGAAGAACATCCTCAAATACTTGAGAAAACTAAGGGTTTGTTCTTATTTTTTTGAGAGAGAATCTGAATTGCGAGTTGAAGGATACACTGATTTAGACTTTATGTCTGATCCTGATGATAGAAGACTTATATCAGGGTGTGTGTTCGTATGCAATGATGATACTACTAATTGGAAGAGTTCCAAGCAACCTATCATTATCGATTCAATGATGGAAGCTGAATGTAACGCTGCCTCAAATACTGCAAAGAAAGCCTTTTGATGCAAAAAATTTATTGCGAAACTTGGTGTAATGACATCAGATGCCATTGCACTGTATTGCGACAACAACGGTGCCATAGTACTTACTAAAAAGTTCAAGTCTCATCAAAGATCCAAGTCTATCGAGCGGCGGTTTCATATTATATATGACTATCTTGAGAAAAATATGTCGAGATGCGAAGAGTAGACTCCGCAGATGACGTGGTAGATCCACTGACGAAGTAGTTGAGCCAATAGAAGACTGAAGTCCACCTTGAAAGATGAGACTTAGATTAGTGGCCAATTGGCTTTAGATCAAGTGGAAGATTGTTAGATGTATGTCCTAAAAGCTAATATGAGAGACACATTATAATTTTTTTAGAACATATATTTGTATTTAAATTATTGATTTATCAATAAATGGTATTTTTTCTATTCATTCTTGTGTAATATGTCCGAGAATCGTCCAAAGAATTAATGACCTAAAGACGCATATTTTCAAGAATTAAAAATTAGAGATATGTGTAATTAATTTTTAAATTATTTTCGATCGATGGATCATCATGGAGACGATGACTGATCCGGTTAGATCAGCACGTAGATCACTTTTTTCAGAATAGACAAGTCTCTAGTCTACAGTATAGAGACACTGAGCGAAAATACGGATGGTTATTAGAGAATATCGGTGCTGAGCATGACCATATGAGATATCATAAAGATATCTACTCACTCATCAGTGATCTTTTCGTGCTATAGTAGTGTGAATAGTTCTTTGACTTACGATACCTCGGCTGCCCATAGTAGGATTACTATAGTTTGACTGCACATAAATATGGTCTCTTAGCCATTTGAGTCTTTATAGTATATGTTAGATATAGTAGGTTCATTGTAGGAATAGAATGCGTATCTATATGGGATCTATCGATCTTAGTAGATAAGGAGTAGTTCTGTGGAATTTGAAAAGTAAAGTTCTTAAGTCTGTGGCCACAGTAGGATGATTAATGGCAAAAAATTTTCATGAGTATCACGATTTGGACTTGAGCTAATCGAATCTTTCATATGACGGATGTTGAGATTTAATAAGTCTTTCATAATCTCCATCTTAGTCGGAACTCACGATAAGAAATCGAATCACACGGTAACTACACCTAGGGGTTCTATTTATTCTATTTTACTGGATTGTCACTACATGCTGCTAGACATTACTAGTGGATTGTGAGAGCTCACTAGGATCATTCTGGATCGATGATCCTTATTGGATGAGAGTTGAAAATATTTCAATCTATTGAAAGGTGTTTCGATGATACTATGATGGAGATCATGGTATGTCTCACTACCAGACAAAACAGAACCTAGGGGGTCATACACAAAAGGGATTTAATTAGATCAAATGGTTGGATCATGATCAAATTATCAATATGATTGATGATTTGGATCAATTTGTAAAAGTTACAAGTAAAGGATCTGCTAATAGTTAGCAAGAAGGACCTAATTACAATTATTGCAATGCAATTTGATGAGATTAAATTGAGATTCAAGTTCTAATTGAATTAAATCAGATTTAATTTAATTAGACTTGACCTAATTAAGTTAATTGGGTATTTGGATTTAAATTTGGATCCTAATTAGATTAGGATTGAGTTTGGAATGAATTGGACTCGAATCTAGTTTGAATTGGATTCGAATTGAATCCGAATTGGATTAAGATGCAAGAGTCTCAGATTTACTAGAACTCTCTCCTCTCTCACGTCGAAAAGGAGAGGCACCCATGGAGATGCGTGCCCCTTCTTTGGCATGCGTAAGAAAGAAAGAGGGAGAAGGGGCGCACATCCATGTGTTGGCGCCTCCTCCTGAGAGTCTCTCTATATTCACTTTTATCCTTATCCATACATTTAAGTTTGAATTTCATTTAAAACTTAAATTTTAAACTCTAAATGAATAGGATAAGGGATAAGGCATTGGATTTAAATAAGGAGTTGTTTAAGGCGCCACATAAGTGAGAAAAGATTTCTACGAAAGTTTTATTGGAGAAATTTTGTGGTTGGCACCCTTCTTGTTTCTGCACCCCATCTGCTTCTGGCATCCCACCCCTTGGTGTGCCAACAGAGAGAGAGATAAAAAGAGAGGAAGAAGAGTTCTCTCGTTGCATCTCTACTTCCTCCAATTCTGCGGAAAAAGAGTTCGCACGTAGATCATCAGATCATCTTCTATAAGAGTTGAAGAAGGAGATCTAACTCGAAGGAGCGAGATCTGCAAGAGAGCTAGCATCTTGGTGATCTCAGACGCTTCTAATCTGTATCAGTTCTGTGTGGATATCTGTAGAGGCCAGATGTGTGTGCAGCTTCATCGGAACCTGTAGGCATCTTTAGATCCAGATTTAGAAGAAGAAATTTAGCGCTACAGGTAGGTGATCTGATCACCAAATTTTATTTGTTTTTGAAATTAGATGCATGCTCATCTTATCTTCATCATATGAACTAGATCTATAAATATTAGATTAGATCTATGCATATATAGATTAAAATAATTTTAAGTTAATCTTTCACTACGTATTTCAAAAAATTTTTGAAAAATCTGCATGCATGATACCTCAAAACCTAACAAATGGAACATTCTCTTCCCATGAGGTATCTTTTAAAGGACAAAACCATGAGGCTCCAAATAACCCGAGCCCACTAAAGCCTGAGATGACCGGAGCCGAAGTGGATAATATCTCATACATATGGGAGTAGAGATCGATCCGATCCATCAGATGTTTAACTGCAACAGCATTCAATCTATTCATGTTCTATCTCTCTTCATCTAATTTCCATTTTCTTATTGAATGCATCACTTTTTGGAGTTTATCTTTACACGAGCATCTCTCAATAGTTTTCATTTCCTTGTTAGAGTTCTTTACTTACCTCTTAAGGCCTATTTTAGATGGTTGGGCCCAAAATCTTATGATATTTGTAGTCTAATCATTATAAGCATTGGATTATAAGCTAGATTAGGTCTATGTTTGCAATCATCCTGAACTATATTTTGAGTGGCCTGACTCAAATTTCATAGGAAGAAAAAATGATTTACCAACTTATAATTTAATATTTTTTGATAATTATACTGATCCAATCTATAAATTCTATAAATTTTAATCCAACCGTCCAAACAGATCCTTGGAGTGCAGGAGGTTCTTATAGCCTTTTATCACGGCTTTGGAATTCCAGGTTGCGTTCGAAACATGGTTTCCTATGAGTACATTGAGAGACAATTGGTTCTTTGTTGTGAGCATTTTTTATAGAGAGAGTGGGTCGGGATTACTTCACCCATATATTCTCAGTGAGTAGCATGGACAATGATGAGCATTCACAAACCTGCATGAAAATCCGTATGGAGAGGGTTGCGTACTTAAAGAACATCTACAGGATAGAGACATCATTTCTTTAACTTTATATGAAGATCCAGAAGGTCTTGCTATGCTATTTTGATCCTTTACACGTTCCAAAGAGATGCGCCGGCAAAGACAAACTTTAGCGAACATTTGGTGGGTTCTGGTGAGAAAGAAGAGTATGAGAGGAAGAAGAGGATGCGAGCTCTACTTCTTTACTTCCTCTCAGAAAAATATGAAACAGATAAGCAATGACCTTGGATGGATGGGCGTGAGGTTAAGATACGCACATCACTGGGTCATTCAGAAACGTTTCTCAAACCCCGATCAGCTGCGAATGAGACATGGCGTCTGTGTGACTGTTGTTGTCCAAGGCTATGGGAAGGCTTGATTGGATTCACAGCCGTGGCTTCTGACAGAGTATGCCATACCACTTTCTAATTTAAGTATGCAACCTGCTCGCTTAGACTTGGAATGATTGATAGATTACGATAATGCTATTTATCTTGGGAATACCTGCCAAACAAGTTTAATTTAAAAAGTCTAATTTAATAGAAGGGATAGAAAATAAATTATTAGAAAATAAAGATAATTTCTCACCAAAAAAAATCTCGGACCCTGTCAAGATGCCCTTTCTCACCCATGTGCATCACTGTCGTTGGAGTTGTTGGCTAGTGGGATGAGTCGAATCTAGTCCAATAAAGCTTTTGCACCAAATTAGAGGAATGGAAGCCCAGTTCAATCGGGTTATTGAGTTCGCTCTGTTTCTTTTTTTTCGATCGAAATTCCCCTTTATTTTTTTTCTCACCCAAAAAAAACTTTCCTTTTTTTGCTGTTGGTGACTCGTTGGTGATGGATCCCTATAGGGGTATTATTGTTATTTAATATTCATGGTAAGCTTAATCAGGACCCTTGAAGGAGAGTAAAATAAATAAATAAATAAAAGAAACAACGGCTTCTACCAAGATGCCAGCAAGGGATGCCGTCTGGTTTCCCAGTCCTACCGTTGCAAGGAACCAAAAACCGGGCCTAGTGCCGTTCTCTCCTTTCGCCCTTGTTCTCCCTTCGCCTCGCCTCCCTTCTTTCCTTCCTATCGTTTTCCGAACCTCACCGTAGAATCGAGCTATTCGCCTTCCTACCAAGACTCGAATAGAAAACCTAAACCCTAATCACCAATTCTTCCACGATCCCCTAGAGAAAGAAGCACTGATGGCACCTCCGTCGGCGAGGAATACTCGCTGGTTGGAGGCGAGCAGTAGAAAGAAGCGCCTCCGATCGGCGACTCTCCTCCTTTCTTCTCCCAATCCCCCTGCCGCGAAAGCCCCAGCCATTGCCGCAGATAATTCCTCCCAAACCCTCAACAGAGAGGTCTTCAATGGCGCAGAGGCCGACATGGATGCCGAGTACAAGATCTTCTTGGAGCACCTCAGAGTCGACGGCAAATCCTACGTCTTCGAGATGGTGATCGGTGGCGGCTCCGGGCCGCCATTGCGTCTGAAATATGAAGAGGACGACGATGACAGCGAGGTCATCCAGAACCGCTCCCCGGGCAGCCGGGGCAGCGTCTCCAGCGCCGCGAGATCCTTTTCTGGCAGGAAGAGGCTTAAGGGACAGAACTCAAAGCTGAACTTGAGCGAAGTCTTCGCCCCTTGTTCTCTCGTTGCCGCCGAATGCGAAGATGGGTCGATGGTTGATGAGAATTACCAGAAATTCCTGAGCCACGTCAGGGTGTACAATGGCTCGATGATTCTTGAATTGGACAACAATGTGGTTGTGAGGTATGAAGAAGAAGTGGAAGACGGAGAAGCTGAAGAAGAACGAGTAGAACAATTGCTGCCTGGAACCGAAGATTTGGGAAAGAGCAACGTGGTTTCTGTTTCCATGGAGTTGCAGCCATATGATGATTCTCTCCAGCTTTCTAATACTTGTGTAAGTATTTTCATTCTTCTAGTCTAAGTTAAAGAACTTTAACTAGTAGCAATTCTTATAAGCTGGTTCCCGTTGGTTTTCTTATGGAAGTGCAGGCAACTGAAGAAGGTGGCTGTTCTGTGGAGACTGTCAGTTGTGGAATACCAGCTTCGTTTGAAATCAGGCTTATGAGTATTCTCCAGAAGCCATTCGACCAGAAAGAGTATGAGAAGCTGATGGAGATGGCAAATGTTCGTACACCAAAGATGAGATCGAAGATATTGCGTAACGAGACCAAAATTTATCCAACAAAGGAACTAGGCTTGTCATATCTTGATTATTTCCCTGGTAAGTGGAAAGAAATGCGTCTCTGTCACAGGTTTGCTTTCCCTTCAAAAAGTTGTCACTTGCTGTGCTCAACATGGTTGTAGGCTTTTTCTTTCATAGAACTTCCTGACGGGCTATTTATGTAGATAAACTCTTTTTTTTTTTCCAGATTTATATACAATCTTGATTCTTGAGTGATAAATTAACCATCTTATAAATGTGATAAATGTCGGTATGGAAATGTCATCATCTTATCTATTTTTTTTTCGCTCGATTTTAGCTCTATGTAACTAAAATTCAAGATTTTCATCTGTGTCTGTATCTCAATCAAAACATATGTTTCCATTGGTATATGGCACCATCCATACGATATATATATATGTATATATATATATGTATATATGTATATG
>KE504816.1:443481-463475 GCA_000441515.1 Elaeis oleifera
ATATATATATATATATGTATGTAGATGTATGTATATGTACATATATGTATATGTACATATGTATATATGTGTATATGTACATATATATGTGTATATGTACACACACACACATATATATATATGGGATTAGACCCTTATTGTCTTAACTGATATTAATGGATATCCTGAGGTATTGACTGATACAACAATAATATCTCAGCCAAGATTTTCTAATTTTTTCAGAAGACTATTTTACATGATTTTAGTTAATAAATATCAAACTAATGCCTAATGCAGTAGGTAAACTTGATTTTTCCATATTTGTTGATATTTCAATGTCTCAATTCTGTTATATCAGCCAAGATCTCGCAATATCTCAGTTGCTTTCAAATTTTTCTCCCTTCCATATCAGCTGAGATATTGCTCACCTGGATGACCAATATCTCATCTTTAGAAACCTTGATCCTTTAAGTTGCATGTGCAGCATACATACCTGTTCCTTCCCTTATCTTATTGCAGTTGCCAATGTGCTTAATCAAGTCAACGATTATATTAGTGCATAAGCTATTTAGGCCCATACCTCCATGTTACCCACATGCACATCACCATGCCACTTGATTTCAGTTGTACATTATGTATACCCATTCTTTCTGTATTCACTTATCAGAAAAGGCCATGCATTTAGTCACTGCTTTAATTACATTTCCAACTAAATTTTGTGCATGTGAACAGGTTATCGTTTTGTGTCTTATAGTTGCAAAAGCAACTGTGCTGCCTTTTTTCTTTAATTATGTTACTTACTTGGCATGCTTGTCCTATCAACTTTTACATGGATAATGAATATAAAAAATGTTGTATCTCCAACCCAGAGCTTGCGAGGCGCATGGAAACAAAAATTGTCATGAGCAATTGGATCTCTTGCGTGGGTTCTTCTTCTGGTTAGAGGTAAACTTTTCACTTCTTGTTGCATTCCTTGTCTTTTTGTAATGGAATTGAATTAACTTTTGATTTTATGTATATATCCATCAATCGTCAAAATGCTATTCACATTCTTTGATGTACTTTGGTCCACTATCAAAACCATTTAATCAAAAAGTTACTCTCATTCTATTCAAGATTTCTGGTAATCAGAAAGTTCTTGGCAACTACCTTGTAGCCCACTTAATCCTATTTCCTACTTATAGACAAGATTTATAAAATGGATGCCAAGGTATCTGAATGCAGTCTAGGTATCTATTGGTGGGATAGCAGAAGATGGAAATTGTATCCAGTGCATTTTCTGTTATGCAAAGAAATTTAATCATATCCTTCTTGTAACTGTCTAAATTATTCCAGCTGAAAAGTTCCATGAAGATACCTGTCTTCTTAGTTTAATTCTGAACCAAGGCTCACTTGGAGAAGACATTGATCCATATCCGTTATTATAGTTGGGCAGATCAGGAAAGTGGTAATTTTGGCTTTCCTATCACTACATCTATGGTAATTAATTATGGAGCTGTGGTGGTCAAGGTTTTAGATCTCAATACTGGAACCCATATTAGTTGGGTGCTGGTCCGGCTAGTACCAGTGTGGACTGGTACAAATTAATATCCAAAGTAAACAAAGAAAGGGTCTTATCTTTTGACTCCATATGAGTACTGCACTGGAATTGTATTGACAAGTTTGGTACTAGTAAGTGCCAAGCAGTACCTCCCAGTTCAGCCCAGTTCTCCCTGATCCAAGTATCGAGTAGTATCCTGGGTGTCGGTCATTCACCAGTCGAATTCATTATCGCTGGTGCAGATAACACTAGAATTCTTGGTGGTGGTAGTATAACCATCAATATAAACAAAAAGAGCACATTGGTAGAGTTTGGTGATGGCTTATGTGTTTGAGCGGATGACATGTGAGGTTTTATGCCAAAGAACTAAATGGTTCAGAAATATGGGAATAAAGTATAAACTAGACATCGGAATAGGAAGAATTTCTTATGGGATGCAGTAGGAAATAGGCATCTATCGTGAAAGGGAACAGCTCCAAAGCTCACTAAAAAGTATAAACGTATGGATGCTAGAATGGGTAGAGACCACTATCTCAAGAATATGATGATCTTCAGCTCAGTTAGATCATTTTTACTGTGAGTGTACCCTTGGCTGCATTAAGATTGTAGAATTTTCGGAAATAGTGGGTAATAGTGATAATTGCAAAGCTTTGATAAATGCAAGGGAAACTAGAGCAAGCCAGCATATGATAAATGAAAATGAAGTAAAAAGTCATTAAGAAAATGAATTTAAATTCAACTTAGAAATTTCAACATGTACTAGAGTACCTCAGGCTGAGTCATTCATGGGCATAAGTTATAGTTTTTTAAATGTTAAAGGAGTGATCTTTTTATGCTGTCTTGTTGCACGAATACTGGATTCGTCTCTTATTGTCATAATGGAATATTTGTTTCTGGACTTAGGTTTTTATAATGCATTTCCCTTCCCTGGCCCAGAAGAATCTGGGCAACACTGCTCAATGTTTTTTTTTTGAAAATCAAATACATTACACATGATGGGGCAAGTGCATGTCAATCGCACTTAACTAAATGGCTGAAGCTGGCGGTAAATAAAAGTTTAGTTTACAATTGCTTCGAGATCACATTATTAGGCAAACTAACATATAGCGGAACTAGTGGTTAAAGAAGAAACTTTATAAAGGTCTGATATCATTACTTCCATATTTAGGTAAAAGAATGATACTCGTTGAAAAGAATGATATAAACATTAACTAACACTATTCTAGGCTATTAACAATATAATTGTGGACCCTATTTGTAGAGGTTATATATGAAATTATCTACAGAACTGCTGGGACTTATGAACCCTATAATCAATAAAATCAAATGAGTTTGAACTCATATTCTTTTGCATGATAGAAAGATCAGCAAGAAGTGAAACATGGTTATAAAGGGAATGGTGTGGGTATGGAGTAAAACTCACTTGATGGTAACTTGTGTTGCCTAGGGCCTTTCCCCTTTAGAATGGCAAAATCTGGCACAACAAAGGATACTGTTGGAAAGATCAAGGTCATAGGTCCAGCCAATATTTATATACGCAGCATGTTGGGAGGCCTCTGTGAAACTTAAGAGTGCCACTTAATTTTCTTGTTTGGCATTGCTCTTGATTGTAGGATAATTGTTCCATGTACAAGGGAAGCATTTATGTGCTTGAATTGGGAGTTGACAAATATATAAATTTTGCACTTACTTTATGGTTGTACTGTTGGTTTTGTAGTATTTATTCCTTGAATTCTTTGGTATTCCATAATATGTTTTCATAGAAAGGATGCTCTTTCTTTTCATATTTAGATATTCAACATATCCAATATTGCCTTACTGCTTTTTTAGATGATCCACTGACTGTTTATAAGTATTTAAAAGAAATATAATGCAAAATTGAATTACTATTGCATATTCACTAAAATGCTCCCCATGATGAAGTGAGAGAAAAGCCATGTGTGCCAATAATCTGGTATCGCGTCCATGTCTTAGAAATCCAAAATAATACAGGCACCTATATTTCACTCTATGCAGTAATTTTGGTCCATCTCAGCTGTGTAATAAATGTTCGGATTTGGATAGCTGTTTCTACTAAAAGTTGCTTCAATCCTGTAATCTTGATTTTACATCATTGTATCTTTCTTGCCTTACACTTCCACAGAAAGATATCTCACCATGGCTGTTGTAAGCTGAAGGTGGTTTAATTCTATGACTCATAACTGAACTCTATAGAACACCAGAATGGCTCAAGGAGTATAATTGCTGGAAAAAGGCTAAATTTCAGAAAGTCAAGGATATTATGCATTTTTAAATTAGGTCTCAGGTTTGAATTAATCATGGGTCATGCATATTCGGAAGTTCCCATCCATTCTGTACCATAATTTGACTTCCTTTTATGCTAAAAATTGAAGAAAGATAGCTCAGCTAGAAAATTTTGGCTTGGCAACAATTGCTGGTAAGATATCTTGTTTGTAACGATGTATAGTAGTACATCATCTGGTCATCAACATATGATTATGACTGGGCTTTAGAATTATTTGATTGAGTCTAGGTAATGTTAGTGTAATAGTGTGCACTTCTGCTGTTGTTTAGAATAAATTTTAATCTGGAAAGTTTAGGAGGTACTTTAGCTGCTATAATTTGTGATACCATTTCTCTTTTGCAGAATGTTGGACATGATGGAGCATACATGCCATGGTTGAAAGTCAAGGAAAAATGCACCCATTGCAAATCGAAATGTCTGAAAATAATTTTGGATATCCTCTTAATTATCTTGCTCAGTAAATATTTGAGGTGCATAGAAAGCATCTACTGTACACATGAGTCTTTGATTCATGAATGTAATGTTCAATCTGCAATCTTGTGGCACATCATGGTTGGGCACTGGTTAAAGTTCAGAACTGCATTGTACACACTTACATTATATCAGAACCAACTCAAAACTATTTTGTTTACCTGTTACTTTACATTTTGGATCTGGCTGCTGTTGAATTTCATACGGGGCTTTCCCATGCTGAAGTTCAGGACCCTGGCGTTCATGTTGTACTTGATCTCCCCATCATAAAGCAATTTGCGGATGTAGTGCTCAATATCTGAACCAATTAAGCGAAGTGTGTACTCTGAAAGTGGAGCACCCTATGCGGCACAAGAAATCATTTCATTAGTTTCACCATAGCAAAACACCAAAATCAACAAAGCATTGCAGGATACAATTATTATGACCGAGTAATGCATGCTAGGTTGTAAGAAGGTGATTAAAGTTATTGTATTTCCCCCTTCTTTTCTTTTCCTTTTCTTTTAAATTTCTTCAGAGCGGTTAATGTAGCAGTAAGACTATATACACTGCAAAGCATGATCACACCATGACTGCTGCCTTGCGTATTTCTGTTTCCAGCCGGTGTGAAAGGGTATGTTCGCGATGTTCTTTTCCTTCTCTCTTGTGCTTTTGGATCATGCGTATATATGATGTCCACCGTGGAATTTATACTTTCACTGATAATAACGGTTCAGCATGGGTTATTTGACGATCCTCCTTGGAGTTCTATCTTGACTGGATTCATTGAATCTTTAGAAATTGTGATCGTACTTTGAGTTGCTTTGACGCACTATTTTCACTTTGTTTTGACTGTTGGATGTATGCTTGGAAATCATGTCACTGATAATAATGGTTTGGCACTTCTTCTTAGGTGGGTGAACCCATCTGTGAGTTATATCTTTTCTGCATATATGTTGGTTCATTTGGAATTCTGACTGTATAATGTGTTGCTTTGACACAATATTTTTTGGTTTATATTGACTGTTGGATGTACACTTTAAAATCATCTATACCGTTACAATATTCCAAGAAAACATAGGAAAAAGATGAATATTGTATGCAAGCAGATATGTTAATTGACTGCTTGATGCTTGGCTTGTGTTTCAGTATGCTGAGATAATTTGCTGCTCTTCCTTCTTGCTGTTAGATCATGACCAAAAGAATAGATGGACGTGAGTTACATTTATGGGCTGTTTTAGTTGCTTTGGGAACCCATTTGAAATGAAGAAAGCCAGATTCACAGCAGTGAGATCCAGGTTATATTTCTTCCAGGGAAACCGGCCATAGTGGCAGCATTGGCTTTCCAAAGGCATAGTTAAGCATGTCTTTCTCCTAGGTTGTCCATATTGTCGAACCATCTTAGTCTCTTGGCCAATCAGATTTGATTTTTGAAGGATATTGGTTAATTGGAGGTTTAGCTTGGATCAACATATATAGTGGCGGCAATTGCAGTATATAAATCACAGTGGAGAAAGACATGATGTACTGGAATCAAGCCCTGAAGTCCGGTCAGAAATGAGTGGAACTTTTAATTGATATCCTGAATCCTAATAAAAATACTTTGACTGATCATGAAACAGCTACACTTTGAAAAATCCGAGGACATGCACATCGAACACAAAGAATTCATAGTCATTTGAGCTGCAACATGCTGGAAAGGTTTATGGATTTAAATTTTGGAAATATTTATAAGTGTTGTTTGCGGTCTTAGAATGATCAAACTTTTGTTCTGAAAGACTAGCTAGGAGGCACAAGAATGCATGGCCAAATTCCTTCCAAATGCTTCCCCTTGTTTGCTTCACATGCTTCTCGTAAGGCAACGATTGGTGCCTATTGTGTTAGCCCTAGATCCAGAGGAAATGAAGTACAAGAGATCGGTAAGATGTTACTGAGGTGCTATGGAGAAATATACAGGGGAGAGGTAAAATATTCCATCAAGCCATAGTACATAAAGTGGGTGCCGACTTCACTTAAAGAAGTGATAAAAAATAAAAATAAAAGAAAATCCTTTGGCTGTGTTTGAATTGGAACTCATTTGAAGTTGTCTACAGTCTCTGTCCTGTAGACTTCATGAGATCAATCAGATCTACTAGGACAAAAACTGTAGACAAATTCAAATGAAAACTTTGCATCAGTGAATGAGGAAGTGCTACGTTATCCTAAATATAAGAGACATGGAGAGTATGCGAAAACCTTTGTGTTTTAGTCTTTGAGAGTGGTTATACGTTCAACTCGGTCATTTCCTACTAAAGATTAGTTGTTGCTAGTGCTGTACGAAATTTCTCTATTATCTCATGTCCTTCCTCATCATACAACAAGGCTAAAACATTTTCAGACTTTCCATGCAATTATTCATCAAGAAAATCGAGTCATCAAAATGTTCATCAAGTAATTATCAGCCTGAAGTCTCCAGCCCACAAATAATAAGTCATGCATGATGCCTCGTCATGCATCAATGGATGATTTCTAGATTAATTCTTACGTGATCATAGGAGTATGTGTGTAAGAACTTTAATTGGTTACCTCATAATGGTCAACGAGCTCTTGGAAGTAGGCATACACCTTCTGGCAGGTCTCATTGGTCCAAACAAACTCGTTGCTGGGGTCGAGGATGAGGGTCAACTTGTCCATCTGAGTCTGGTCGAAGGCATGGGTGATGGGGTCGATGTAGGCAGCGTAGATCCTCACATGGCGGGTGACGCTGCTCAGCCATTGACCTCCATATTCTCTGCTCATGTTCCTGTGCTTAGCCATCGGTTGTCGTGGCAGTGACTCCATCTCTGGTTGCCCTTTTGGCTGTTGCTGCTGCCTCTTCTCTTCTGGCACCGTTGCTTGGTTTCTTGCTGCTGTTCTTGTTCTAGCTGCTGTTGTTGCTGTTGGGCCATGATTGACTGAGGTCTCCTTACCTTTCCAATTCTCCTGTCAATAACCCTGCCTCGGAGGGACAACCCACTTGGGGCAAATAAAGAGGCAGTGGTAGCCATAACTGGTTTCTATCTGTTGTTTTATCGGACCAGACCTTCTTCCCCCCTCTATTCATTTCTGCTGTTTATAGCCGATGGAGTCGTGGTTGGAGTTCCAAGCTCCATACCACCACACATACGGATATACCCTATTCTGTTTTGTGTGGACGACGTTTTCCATCAGGTGAAGTGAGATTGTTAAGTGCCTAAAACACTAAAAGAGTAGCTATGGGGCGGTTCCACATACCCAAGATTAAAACAGAATGAAGTGGGGGTAGATTTTTCACTAGGGTAGCTTATGACCCGATCCAATCACGTTTAAAATTTGGCTTTTGCGACTATTTTGAGGGGTACGATGTCTCTATTGTTTTGTTTTAATGAAATGCAAATTCACATGCAAGTTAACATTCATATGACAAAAGATTTGATTGGCTTAAGCAACCTGGCAAAATGGATTATATGCATAGCTAGTTACAAGTGGTGGGGTTCAGGTTATATTTTTTCGCACGAAAGAATGATTCACCTTCTTTCCCTATATTAACCATTGGATCATACAATAGTCATTTTAAAATCCGTGCAGATGGATAAGAGAAAGAGATTGGAGTGGTTCGAGAGAGCTGTACAATGCAGATCTAATGGTTGATATTGTGAAAAAAGATCAATCATTTATGTGCACGGAAGATAGAACCCAATCCCTAAGTGGTGCCTTTTGCTCCATTTCTGTTTTCCCTCACTATATATAATGAATAAAGCTATGCTTGAAATCTTGTGTGCTCGTACATTTTCTTATAAGTCTTCCTCAGCCGATCTCCATCCAGCCGTTGACTGACTAACAACTCCTTCTTGCCTGAGCCAAGTGGCTTGTGACGTACACCAAATTTCTTGAGGCGAAGGATGGACAGTCCATCTATATTATTCAACAAGGGTAATTGCAAGACCACGACAATCCTCTGTCTGTTGCTTGTATAGATGCCACAAGGATAGAGAAGACCAGGTCTTAAGTGCAGGTAATTGGAAGATTGCGATCAATGAGAACAAATATTCAATTGTCTACCATTCTTATTGACTTACCATTCATGATACTAATATTTTTTGCATAATTTTCCATTTGCTCTGAATGTATCTTAAAAATGACAGAACATTCCTTATGAATCAATACAACAGTCCTAAAACACATACAGCATGTTCTTGCAAACAATTTGCGCAACAATCTTTGTTTTGAAGAAAAGGGAAGCAAAGATTGCCACCCTGTTTCACTGAAGGAAAATACTTACAAAGGAATATGATTCACGGAGGAAAGCAAACCCTTCTCTACAAAGTCAGCTACAGAGAGGGCAAGCTTTACAAAACAACCAGCGTTGTACAAGTGGTGCAACAATCAATTTGGTCTTCCAAGTCTCTTCAACATTTTCTTCACAGCACCATATTATAGAGCTTCGTTCATTAGCACTTACCTGCTGAGATTTAACAAGTACATATGTGACTACCATCTAGCCGAAGTTGAAGTCTCTACTTACCCTCGAAGGAGCTATGCCATTGCTTGGGGAGACAAGAAAAGATAGAGGCACAACAGGGAGCTTCTGGCAATCACAAATCTCAATCATATTGTCATCTGGATCATGGAAAAGACTTGATCGACCTCCAAATTTCCCTCCTTAACCACGCCATTCACGAAATTTATTCCCATGTCTTCAAGCTTCTTCCTTACCATTCCCATGTCGGTACACTGCCATTTCACAAAATCAATCTTTAGCTGGAGTCCCATAAATCATATACAATTCAAGTATAGTATGGTGAATATAGCAGCAGCTCACTTGGAAGGAGATGTGGTTATCTTTTGGATTGATTGCGGATGACTTTGCTAGGGCATCAGAATTTGGACCTCGTTGCAGTAAATGTATGCCAATCCCATACTTATAGAGCCTGAAATCAACAATAATTAATGCTGGCCATATTAACATCACACTCAAAACAAGAAGAGAGAGATGGTGATGAGTGACCAGTTTATTTGCTAGTTTTTCAGTCTCTCATTAATTTGTGAGTCATCTCAGGAGAAGCCTAACCAACTTTATAAACTTTTAGCTGCATGAAAGCAAGTTCATGAAGTATTTTCTCACCATGCTCCTTCGAAGTCCAAGGATGATGGTCGTTTCACGAGATCGAAGCCAAGCACTTCCTGGTAGAACTTGACAGAGTCTTTGATGGATGCGCACAAGAATGAAACATGGTTGAGAGATCCCAGCGGGAGAGGAGGGAGCTTGGAAGCCTGTTGCCCACGAGTGCTCATGCTTCATTCAACCAACTTCTTTACATGTGTCTCGAACCCGGCTACATGATAAATATATACGGATGGCATTAGGAATTCCTTGCAAGTCTTAACTCAGCCTAAACGAAGTCACGCGGCTACCTGCCTTGAAGCTTACCCCATGCCAGATCGGACCCTATCTCTTGTTCTTGCCACCGCTATTGCGTTGACTTGTTCAAGCAATATTGCACCTTGTTCAATCTTGGTCAAGGAAAATTATGCTACTTCGACGACGGGACATGCAGTTCCTTCTTCTTCCTATTCTTCTAGTAAAAGTAGATATTCATTATATTATTCTTGAGTAAATATGACCATAAGAATCAGCATGTAAAATGTTCGACAACTGAGTGGGAATCAATGATGCAACCCAATCAGTTGTATTGTTTGTCTCTCGATAAACATGCGGTCCCCTCAAAAGGCGAAAGAGTTGCAATGTATTTGCAATTACCTACTTGCGCTCTTTCTTTCTCTTGGGCAGGGCTGTTTTGCTCTTTGTTGTCAATTGGATCTTTACAGTTACCTATTTGGGTCTTCGAGGTGCTGGCATTTTATATGTTGAAGCTGGTAGAGAAGCTAAGCTGGTGCAAGTCGGAAAGGAAGCTTGTTGCGTACAATATGACCTGTGAACTGATGGAGCAAGTTTGGCAGGAAGTCAACTCTATGTGAATCAGTATCTGGGGATGGAGATTCTTGATGTTCTATTTGTGTGTTATTTAACTGTCTATGTCTCTATGGTACGATAGATCCGTATTAAATTACATCCCACTAAGCCAGGGACTCTAACCGATGTATATTCTACGATATAAATATTCAGGTCAAGGAAGGCAATTTCTTGGGACAAACGTGAGCCAAATATTGTTGTACTTTTTGTCTGCGGTATTGCCACTGCCCACATTGCGTTGGAACATAACAAATGTTAAAGTTGCACACCATCATTTACAATTACATACTATATAAAAAATAAATATAATAACCATAAATGCTGTATTTGTCATGACTCCTATGGTGATTACTTTTTTGCCATTTGCAGAGGGATGAGTTGTAAAGGTTCTGCACGCATGTCCGCTATCGTACATTTGAAATCTCCACATGATTTATTATTACCTCGTGGTAGTGTTGAACTATTTAATACCTTTCATTCCCTAAAATTAGGAACTCGTCAAACCTAAAATTGTGGAACTCATCCCATAGATTGTAGGCCAGTGATTGTATCTTTAAATCTAGGGTGTGTTTCATATATAAAGATCTTGCCTTTAAAGCTGCAAGTGACTTAAGATCAATCTAGGGACCTTAGTAAGCTTTTTCTCAAAATTTTTCATTAGACTTGACTAGGTTGAAATCACTAGTTTTATGTGTCATGGAGGCTTGTAAGTAATTTAATTGTCGGTCAGGGATTTATGCATAATTTGCTCTGTATGTTCCATACCTAATAATAAGTAAAGTGGATAGAAAGTCTAGAATTCAGAAACTTATAAGCAATTAATTGTTCGAATGGGGACTTGCAATTAGTTTAGTGTACTCACTATAATTCTTCCTTTTTTCTACCCTCAACTCCCTTTCCCTGTTCTCTCCCAGTATCTTTTGCTCTCTCTTTTTTCTCTACGAGATTTTTTTTTATTCTTTTGAGATTTTTCTGAAAATTGCTGAATGGAAGGGAAGATTTTTTTTTTTTTAATGTGGGGACTGAAATAAAGATGCCTTTGGTGATCTTATCAATGTCTTTGGTGGCTAGTAGAAAGGTGATATATATATATTAATTTGTTTGATATACTAATACTTCGTTTTGGCAGTGGAATTGGACATGGCTGCCAATACTTGCCATAGCTCTCTATATGCCGTCGGATCTGTTGGTTGCTCAACAAAAACAGATCATGCTAATCTCGTTGAAATCCCTACAAAGAGACTAGAAAACGCGCATGCATATTGCTGAAAGAGTTATGTAAACTTAATAGCCACAAAGGTATTCCCACGCATAGTCTCCCATATGCCATGTTATTATATTCTTCTACTGGTTTATTGGGAAGCAGTTATGGTTTGTTTAGATTGTATTCCTGGTTCCCATAAGATTGCTTGTAGATTTTGCTGATTACTTGTTCATGCTGCTGTTTTTTTTTATTTCCCTGTTGATTTTTTTCCCCTCAAATTCCATTATCATGTTAATTTACTGTTTTTTTGACATGCATCGATCACTTGAAGCCTTCCGATCTGTAACCTATGAATCACAAGAACTTCTAAATCTACCGTTAGATTGCTGGCCCTTCAAGATCAAATCTCTCTCTCTCAAAATACCGATGAATCAATTAGAAGCTCCTGATCTACAACTCTTGCATGGTTTCCCAAAGGGTTTCATCCACCCTTGCCATCATCAAGAATGAGAAGGAAGAGGAGAAGGAGGAGATGGAAAACATGCACCTCCATCTCTTGATCTCAATTTTTGTAGTAGTTGTCATGCCCTAAATCCGGAACATAACACGGCCATGCTATCAAGGGGTACTGCTCTTGATAACACGAAGCCTATCAATCATAATCAGTTAAAATCCATCATAAACAATATATAATAAAAGATCCAATTCTATTATTCATCAAACAATAAATCAAAATTTGTTCAGAGTGACTAAATCCAAAATCAAATACCAATCCATATCTCAAAATTCATAAATAATTCACTCTATATCCATAATTATTCATAAATTGTGATTCCACTACAAAATCTCCAAGCTCACTAGCATAGATCCTCAAATCTGGATCATCTTTTGCTCCTAATCTTATTCGTTTAGACAGAAAAAGAAAAAAAAAAAATATGAGCTACACTAACTCAGTAAGTAAATCTTACACATTCTTATCAAAATCAAGCATAAATTTATACATGTATCAATAAATTATTTAAAGAAAATGATTATCATTAGAACATGAAACTTTAATAATAGTATATCATAAATAAATCATACTCTTGTATATACATAAATCATGCAATTTTACATAAACATAACTTTCAATACATAGCATAAACAAACTCATAAATTATGTTAACTTCATATATAAAGTCATAAATCATCTATTATTTTGTTATCAGTCCTAAATTTATAAATCATGTTAACTATATGGATAAAGTCATGAATCATTTGTCCTTTTATCATATCATACTTTTTAATAATTCTCTCAAACTAAATACCAAGATTACTATTATATCCGTGATAGGACCGTAATCATGTACCAACTACTATTATCTATTGGTAGGATTGTATACCAACTACTATTATCTGTTAATAGGATCGTATGCTAATTACTATTATCCACTGACAGGATTATATGCCAATCACTATTACTCATTAGCAGGATCGTGCATAGCTATCTGAGAGTTTTTATCATTTTTTAAAATAAGTATTCTTAAATCATATTTTATCAAATCATATTTTATCAAATCATATTTCTTAAATCATGCATAAATAAGATACTAGATAATTCATAAAATTCATAATCCATAAATAATTTTAATAGTAAAACAATCATGAAATCATTCTTTCATAGTAAGACATATATTTCATAAATATAGAGTTCATATTATATAAAAAGTCATTCATATTACAATATTCATAAATCATTATTTTATCATAAATCATGAATTTTACAATGTATATGCTTGATCTTTATTTTATAAAATATAAATAATTTTTCATGATAAATAGTCGATAATTTCAAAAGTAAGTAAGAAGTTTCGGGATTACTTACCTCTTTCGCTTTAGCCCTTTAAACTTTACTAGATGAATTTATCGAATCTATTTAACATATTAAAATATAATTAATTTCTATTCGATAAATTCAATCATAAAAAAATGAGACTGTAAATTGGATGGTCGGTTTGAGAGGCAACCCAGATGCTAGGATAATTCAGGATCTCCTAGTTGAGGGTCAGAGTTAGGTGACTCGATCAAAAAATCATGAAATATGAATTGAAATCAATGTCAAAATCAATTAATAGGATTCATCAATAATGCATCTTAAAGGTATTCGACATGGTCGGGGTGGAGTCCGACATCTCTCACGGATATCGAGGTGATTTTGGGCTTCTTTGGGTATATCTCCTCAAGTTCATGCTAGGGTCCATGGATCAGATAGAGAGAGTAAAGAAAAAAACTTAGAGAGAGAAGGAGATAGAGATAAGAGAGAGAAACTCTTTTCTCTTCTTTTTTTTTCGATGAGCACGGGTCTAACAAAATTGGTAAAACAAGAAAGAAGAGGAGGAAGAAGAAGGAGGTTGGGCTCATCATAGGATCCTTTGAAGGGAGGGAGAAGGGGATTTATAGGAAAGCCTTGGGGTCCTTGTTGCCCAGGGTTCCGCTCTTCCCAGATTCAATCGGAGAAAGGGAAGAAGACTCCCCGATGGGAGTCTTCTTCCTTTTTTTTTCTGGTGGGGTGGGTGGTGGAAGTTGGGCCTTTTCATATAGGTTGGTCCAATTAGACCAGACCATCACATTCTATCCCTCTTTAAAAAAAAAAATTATTCTCGAAACTTGACATATCTTCATTTCCAAATAAGTGAGGCTATTTTATCTTCATATCATCTTTATCATACTTTAGACCAGTTTTCATCAACTCTAATTTTCTTATTACGCAATTCCTAAATAATGCATCGGTGAGAATACTTTGCTTAAGGGATGAGATAATATATGGTGTCTTGTTCAATGCTTTAAGTATGTAGTTAATCTTGGAAGACACAAATGAATGAGAAAAATTCATAATCAATTAATATATAAGCATCTATGGGTCGACTAGAATCATACCTATAATAACTTGATCATTTACATTGGCATCCTGTTCAGTCAAAGTAAATATTTATGCTTTTCTTTTTGGTTCTGATCAGTGGGTTTGATGGACTTAGAGTCATTCTTTTCATTAAGACAATTTTATTTCAAATATCCCTTCTTGTAGCACTCAAAGCACATTCTGAGTTTCTTATAGCAAGATCCACTATGATTTCTACCACAATACTCTTTCTTCTTATTAAAGTTATTCTCTAAGTTGTCGTATTGGTCACTCTGAATTTCTATGGATCTAGACCTCTCCCTATTCTCTCTTTCTTATTTTGATCTCTTAATATCTAATTCAACTTTCAAAGCTAGTTCCAGTACATCCTTGTAGTTGTTAAAAAGATGAGAGGACAAACGGGACCGAATTTTACATTCTAGATCATGTTCAAATCTATTTACTTTACTTCTTTCAGACTCTATAAGCTAAGGACAAAATCGATCTAACTCATTGAATTTGTTTGCATATTTCAGTACTGTCATATCATCTTTTTGCCTCAAAACTAAAAACTCATTCTCCTTTACTAGTCTAACTGATTCAGAAAAATATTGATCATAAAATATCTCATATTAGATGATTATCATTATTCCCATATGCAGTTTTTATAACAATCCACCAAAATTTGGTATTTCTTTTAGCATGGGAATGGCTAGCCTAATCTTTATATCCTCAGGATACTGTAGTGCATCAAGCATTTTTTCTATTTTTCGAATCCATGTCTCTGCAACTAAAGGGTCAGGTTCATCCTCAAACAGTGGTAGGTTGAGTTTTCTAAATCTCTCATAATATAATTCTAAAGATGGCACAGGTCGAGGAGCGGTATGTGTCTACTGTTGTTGTTGAATAAGATGTGCCACCACTTCGCATACTCCAGCAATATCTGCCTGGCACATTAAGAGCCTGCTCGACCAGTTGGTTGGGATCTCTCTTCGTAGTTCTTCTTGCTCCTCTCCTCTTAATGGCACGGTTCGTTAAGACTTCCTCCCTTTTATAGCTCATCATCACCCATCAAAAATACTAGTATTAATTAGCTTCTTTAAATGAGCAACAAAAATTCTAAAAAACTTATCTATTCTTATTTAATTAAATATGATCTAGCTAAACATGACCTAATTATCTATTGCTAGACTTTAAGTTCTACCCATGATCAAACCTATTGCTTTGATACCATTAAATATCACGTCCCAAATTCAGAGCATAATACGGCCATACTACCAAGGGGTACCACCCTTGATAATATGAAGCCTATCAATCATAATTAATTAAAATCCATCATAAATAATATATAATAAAGATTCAATTCTATTATTCATCAAGCAAAAAAATCAAAATTGGTTCAGAGTGACTAAATCCAAAATCAAATACCAATCCATGTCTCAAAATTTATAATAATTCACTATAACTCCATAATTATCCCATAAATTATGATTCTGCTATAAAATCTTCAAGCTCACTAGCATAGACCCTTAGGCTCAGATTATCCTTCGCTCCTAATCTTATTCATCTAGATAGAAAAAGAAAAGAAAAAGATATGAGCTATACTAGCTTAGTAAGTAAACCTTACACATTCTTTCTAGAATCAAGCATAAGTTTATACATGCATCAATAAATCATTTAAAGAAGATGATTATCATTGAAACATGAAACTTTCATAATAATATATCATAAATAAATCATACTCTTGTATATGCATAAATCATGCAATTTTATATAAACATAATTTTTAATGCACAGCATAAATAAATTTATAATTATATTAATTTCATATATAAAGTTATAAATTATCTATCATTTTATCATCGGTCATAAATTTATAAATCATGTTAACTTCATGGATAAAATCATAAATTATTTGTTCTTTTGTCATATCATGCTTCTTAATAATTCTTTCAGACTAAATGTTAAGATTACTATTATACCCGTGATAGGGCCAAATCATGTACCAACTATTATTACCCATTGGTAGGATCATATACCAACTACTATTACCCATTGATAGGATCGTATGCCAATTAATTACTATTATCCACTGGCAGGATCATATGTCAATTACTATTATCCATTGGTAGGATCGTACATAACCATCTGAGAGCCTTTTATCATGTTTCTTAAAATAAGCAATCTTAAATCATATTTTATCAAATTATATTTTCTTAAATTATGCATAAATAAGATACTAGATAATTTCATAAAGTTCATAATCTATAAATAATTTTAACAGTAAAACAATCGTGAAATTATTCTTTCATAATATGACATATATTTCATAAATATGGAGTTCATATTCTATAAAAAATCATACATATTAAAATATCCATAAATCACTATTTTATCATGAACCATGAATTTCACAATGCATATGTTTAATTCTTATTTTATAAAAATATAGAATAATTTTTTTATGATAAAATAATTAATAATTTTAAAAGCAAGTTAGAAGTGTCGAGATTACTTATCTCTTCCGCTTTAGCCTTTCAAACTTTGCTAGATGAATTTATCAAATCTATTTAATAAATCAAAAATATAATTAATTCTTATTCAATAATTTAATCATAAGAAAAAGAGACTGTAGATTGGATGATCGGTTCGACAGGCAACTCGAATGTCAGGATAATTCAGGATCTCCTAGTTGAGGGTCAAATTTAGATGACTCGATCAAAGAATCATGAAGCATGAATTGGAACGAATGCCAAAATCAATTAACAGGGTTCATCAATAATGCATCTTAAAGGTATTCGACATGGATATCAAGATGATTTTAGACTTCTTGGGTACATTTTCTCAAATTCATACTAGGATCTATGGATCAGATAGACAGAGTAAAGGGAGAAAAACCCTAGGGGAGAAGGAGAAAGAGATAAGAAAGAGAAAATTTTCTCTCTCTTTTTTTTTCTTTCCTTTCTTTCTTCTTCTTTTCTTTTTTTCTTTTCTTCTTGACCGAACAGAGGAGGGACACGGATGGTGGGGGGGTTGGTACTCTGATGAGGTGCGACAGCATGATCAGAATCCAACGATGGGCGGTGGGGTGTGGCTGATGGTGGCCAGCAGCAGATGGCTGGTGGTGAAGAGGAGAACGACAGCAAAATCAAGGGAGAATTTCAGAAAATAAGAGATTTCTTTTGCGACTGATTTCGGACAACACCGATGGTGAGGCCTTGGGCTAGGGGAGAAAGAGAAGAGGGAGAGGAAGAGGAAGAGGAAGAAGGAGAAGGGCTTACCTCGAGCTCCGGCAGTATCTCTGGCTCCAATTTTCGATGAGCATGGGTTAAAAAATTGGTAAAACGAGAAAGAAAGAGAGAGGAAGAAGAAAGGAGGTGGGCTCATCATGGGATCCTTTGGAGGGAGGGGAGAAGGGGATTTATTGGGAATCCTTGGGGTCCTTGTTGCCCAAGGTTTCGCTCTTCCTGGATTCAATTGGAGAAGGAAAGAAGACTCCCATCGAGAGTCTTCTTCCTTCTCCCTTTTTTTGGATGGAAGTTGAGCCTTTTCATATGGGCTGGTCCAATTGAACCAGGCCGTCATATTCTATCTCCTTAAAAAAATTCATCCTTGAAATTTGGTATATCTTTATTCCAAATAATGAGAATATTTTATCTTTACATCATCTTTATCATACTTTAGATCAGTTTCCATCAATCCTAATTCTTATGATGCAATTCTTAAATAATGCATTAGCGAGAATACTTTGCTTAAGGGATGAGATAATATATGCTGGCTTGTTCGATGCTTTAAGCATGTAGTTAAACTTGGAAGACACAAAGGAATGAGAAAAATTCATAATTAATTAATATACAAGCATCTATGGATCGACTAGAATCATACCTGTAACGACTTGATCATTTGCGTTGGCATCCTACTCAGTCAAAGCAAATACTCGTGCTTTCTCTTTTGGTTTTGATTAGTGAGTTTGGCGGACCTAGAGCTATTATTTTGTTAAGACAATCCCGTACTAAATGTCCCTTCTTGCTGCACTCAAAGTACATTTTGAGTTTCTTATAGCAAGGCGCACTATGATTTCTACCACAATGCTCACAAGTCTCTGCTCCTTTCTTCTTATTAAAGTTATTCTCTAAGTTGTCATGATGGTCACTTTGAGTTTCTATGGATCTAGACCTCTTCCTATTCTTCCTTTCTTGTTTTGATCTTTTAATATTTAATTCAATTTTCAAAGCTCATTCCAGTAATTGTAGTTGTTAAAAAGATGAGAGGACAAGTCGGACCGAATTTTATATTCTAGACCATGCTCAAATCTATTTGCTTTACTTTTCTCAGACTCTATAAGCTAGGGGCAAAATCGATCTAACTCATTAAATTTATTTGCATATTTTAGTACTGTCATGTCGTCTTTTTGTCTCAAAGATAAAAACTCGTTCTCCTTTACTAATCTAACCGACTCAGAAAAATACTGATCATAAAATATCTTTTCGAACTCCTCTCATATTAGATGATTATTATTATTCCCATATGCAGCTTTTATTGTAGTCCACCAAAAATTGATATTTATTTTAGCATGAAAATGGCTAACCTAATCTTTATATCCTCAGGATACCGTAGTGCATCAAACATCTTTTCTATTTTTTGAATCCATGTCTCTACAATTAAAGGATCAAATCCACCCTCAAACAGTGGTGGGTTGAGTCTTCCGAACCTCTCATAATATGACTCTAAAGATGGCCCAGATCGAGAAGTGATTTGTATCTGCTGTTGTTGTTGAATAAGCTGAGCCATCACTTGACATACTTCAGCAATATCTGCTTAGCACATTAGGAGCCTACTCAATCGATTGGTTGGCATCTCTCCTTGTAGTTCTTCTTGCTCCTCTCCTCCTAATAGCACAGTTCGCTATAACTTCATCCCTTCTGTTGCTTATCGTCACCCATAAAAATACTAATATTAATTAGCTTCCTTAAATATGTTGGAAATAGTGTCCCAAAGCCAATCGTCAGCCTGTTGACGGTTGTGCTCCTTTTGTATTAGTACATTAATTATAAATAATAAAGTTATTTGGCATTTTTCATCACAAATGTTTTATCTTCTAATGAACTTCTGTGTTGTGGTGAAGTCCTTAGGACTATTTAGACTCGACAAAGGAGGATTTGTCGCTTAGTCCTTAAACCTGTTCGCGACCAAATGATACATTGTTACCAAGGACGACAACGTTTATCGAGCATAGGTTGTTGTGTGTCATATGGGTTGGTTATCCTCATAACCAAAGAGTATGGAGACACTGGTATGGCATACAGGTGAGATGTAATGGTACATCTGCACTGAACGTGACCAACTCCGGAGCTATTTCTGCTGTCAAGATTTGCTCCGATGGGATATGGGTATAAATATCCCTCTGACCTGAGACCGCCATGGTGACTTGCAAGCAACTCATTGTACTTAGGCACCGGACTATCTGAATTTCTAATTCAGTGACGGAAGGCTGCTGGGTGTAGTCAAGTACTTGACTTATCGGTGCGTGTGTCAAGATAGGATTGACCACTCCAGTTTAGGAGCTGTGTATAATCGTGTTTCAATTTAGCAAAACTTTGGCCAGGGTAGTCCTAGTGAGGAGTCACAGGACTAATTGAGTTGAGCATGATTCGGATGATCTCATCA
>KE504816.1:474354-488682 GCA_000441515.1 Elaeis oleifera
TTTTTCTTTTTTCTTTTCCTTCTCTTTTCTTCTTCTTCTTTTTTTTCTTTTCTTTTCTTTTCTTTTCTTTCTTTTCTTCTTGGCCAACAGAGGAGGGACACGGGCTGAGGGAGGGGGGGCTGGTACTCCGGTGAGGTGCGGCGGCAAGATCGGAGATCCGACGATAGGCGGTGGGGTACGGCCGATGGTGGCCAGCAGCGGATGGCCGGCAGCGAAGAGGAGAATGGCGGCAAAATCAAGGGAAAATTCAGAAAAAGGGATTTCTTTTGCGACTGATTTCCGGCAAAGCCGGTGGCCGGCGGCGAGGCCTTGGGCCAGGGGAGAAAGGGAAGAGGGAGAGGAAGAAGAGGAGGGCTTACCTCGAGCTCCGACAGTGTCTCCGGCTCCGATTTTTGGTGAGCACGGGTCTAAAAAAATCGGTAAAACGAGAAAGAAAGAGGAGGAAGAAGAGAGGAGGCCGAGCTCTGGGATCCTTTGGAGGGAGGGGAGAAGGAGATTTATAGGGAAGCCTTGGAGTCCTTGTTGCCCAAGGTTCCGTTCTTCCCGGATTCAATCGGAGAAGGGAAGTAAGTTTTTTTTTTTTTTGGGTGGGGGTTGGGGGGCGCGGGCGGCGGTGGTGTGGAAGTTGAGCCTTTTCATATGGGCTGGTCCAATTGGACCAGGCCATCGCAGTAGTGCCCTCCTTGTCAATTAACTTTAATAATGTAAACTCAGATGGTTTTTTTTTCATTAGAGCTCTAAAGTTTTATTTGATAAATATAGAATTCCTTTCATGCACCATAAATTTTTGGCATTGCTCTATAATCCGCATCCTTCAGTAACGTGTTTCCAATTGGGGACTCCGTGGATTCACATTTCATAGGAAATTTTTATATGCTCTTTATTTATTTATCATTTCCGATGTCAATTGTCTTCTAGGTCACAGTTCACTTTGAAATCTATCTGAGTGATGGATGGGCGAGTGTGGGATCCAACGCCCAATTGGCTAACGTGCCCCTGCAAGTTGAGGCATGGCAATTAATTCCTAGGGGTGGCAAAAAACCAAATGAGCCAGCTGTCTTTGGATTTTGAAGAGTGGCTGGTTATCTGTTGCCTGGTTCACCTTTGTTTTTGGAAGGAAAAGGACCTGGTTCACCTTTGAGCAGAGCCACCGACGGTTATAAGTATGGGCAGAATTTTTTGTGCACCACGTACAGCGTAGAAAATCTGATGTAGAATGTTTATTTTTTTATTAAATCACATGATCATCACTTTTTAATATATATTTAATATTTATTTAATATCCATAATTATATTTTTCGTTTGATATTTTGAATAACGAAATATTTTTTTTAAAAAAATTATGACATCTTAATTTTTAATGATAAAATACATATTTTCTTATAACATCCTATAAAAAAATTATGACATCCTATACAGAAAATCATAATTTCAACACATGATGCCTTAATATCAGCACAAGATGTCATAATTTTTTTGAAAGAAAAAAATATTTTCGTCATTCAAAATTTCAAACGAAAAAGTAGAATTATGAATATTAAATGCGTGTTGAAAAGTGGTAGCTACACGATCTAATAGGACGAAGTAACGTGCTCCACGTCAGATTTTCTGCACCACGGACGGTGCACAAAGTATTAGGTAAAGGGTTGAGCTGTGTCGGTTGAGATTTGGGCCATATGGAGTGAAATAGGTTAGTGTCACTTGGGTCCAATATTTGCATAATGAGAGTCGATCTGCAAGCAACTAGGATGAAAAGATCCTAATGGCATCATGTTGGGTTCAGTCTAGTTAGATAGGGGTCAAGATTGCACATGTCGTCATCAATATCTTTTATTGGCACCTTACAGTTTCTTTGTTCCGTAAATCTTGTGCTTTATTTTTTGTATACTTGTATATGAAAAACAGAGAGCCGTATCTTTGCCCTCTAGCATGAAAATCCATACTTTATCGTGCAGTACCATTTTTTTTCATGGATATTTAATTTCTATATTGAAGAGCTTGTTTCTTAAAAATCCTGAAGAAAATGTCATGCTAGGCTAGGTATGTTTCATTTAACTTCCGATCAGCATCTACTTCTTTTCTCGTCACTAATTATTGTTATGTTCTTCAGAGGTTTCTAGCCGGCGAAAAACAGCAAAGATTTGATTCCAACAAGCTTCTTCCAGCACCATGAAAATGGTAATGCTGGAAATGGTAGTGGAGATATCAGGGAGAGAGCACTGGTTCAGCTTCTGCTTTCATTTCTGTCCAATGATGGATGTGGTTTGTTTGAGATGGAGTATAATTGTTGTTCAAGGATATTGCCGCCTACTTCATCTTGTTTTTTTGCTTTTTTGATGGAATGCCTCCTACTTCATCAGGCACCATCATCGTGATATTGGTGCTGCAGCTCCTAATCCTCTCGAGGTGTCAAGGCCTTCAACACAGTAAGATCGGCCTGGTAAATAGCTAGCTCATCAGTTCCCTAGCCTTTGGAAATTTTAGTTGGTCATCAGTTTTTGCTTATAGAAGGTTCTATAGCTTTCTCCTCCCAGCAGCCTGTACTTCTTGGGCTTTCTTATATTCATAGTAGAGTCCTCAGTGTTTGCATTCTGACTTCTTTGATTGTTTTATGTCTTAATCCGTTCTGTGATGTAACTAACTATGTTCTCCTTCTTGAGTAGAAAGTAGTATATTATGACGCTGGTTTTCACTGCACTAAGGAATTGTTACGGTTTGGGGATTTGGGTTTGGCCCTTGAGACAACTTAATTGCCAATGAGCAGAAGACCTTATCAAACATGGGTTTCTTGATCTAGCTCGCTTTTATGTGCTCATTGGTTCAAATTCAAGCAGGACTGGCTCGAAAGAGTGAATTCTTCGCGATCAAAATCCATGATCTGTGGTTAGAGTCATTTTCCAGACGATTACTTGGAGGAAAAGAAGTAGTGGCTCCTGCACGAACAAATTTTAGAATTCCTGATCATAGAAACGAAGTCTTATTATTTTTCCATTCCCCGCACTCTATACTAGCAGAGTAAGAATCTGCTACTAAAGCACCGTAACATCGACTAAATTATATACAGATTCCATAAGATTAAACTCCATAGAACTTTACATATATATGATATTCACCATAGAACACAAAATTTCGATACAGATGAACAAGTGGGATATTACCACCATCATCCTCCACCCATAAAACGAGAAACACATTCACCCAGACCTCATCCTATTGATCTGGTTCAGTGCTGGCTGGAGGATGTTGTAGAGGACCCAGAGAATGGCCGGAGCCACCACAACAACACAAGCAACCCCCTGCTATCACTCGAAGAAGAGACGTCGGCGATCATCATGACCTCGCCAGCCGATGCACTGGGTGTCGACACCAACCCGGCCGCTGCGAGCCCCCGCCGAGCCCGAGCCCCAAGATGACTCCCCTCTCGCTCCTCATTCTACTAAGCTGGTTGAGCGCCGGCTGGAAGATGTTGTAGAGGACCCAAAGGATGGCCGGGATTATAGGAATCAGAAGGGCGAGACCTCGGTTGTCACCCTCGGCGATGTCGGCAATCTGTTGCGCGGCAAAGGCCGCATCGGAGCTGCTCAGAGTGGAAAACAAGGCTCCGGCAATGGCGGTGGCGGTGAAGGACGAAGGACCTGGAGTTGTTGGTGGTTTGGAGGATGAGAGTCCTTTGGGGAGGTTTTGAAGTGACAGGAGGGATATGGGCTTCGTCAGTGTTGGCTTTGAAGGTTGAAGTGGTTGGCGGTGAGTTGATGCTGAGGCACTTGGCATGAAGCATGGCCATGGTTGCTATGGTTGCCATAGAAGAAGGCTGTCCCTGGTGAAGAGGTTGGTGGTTGTTGAAGAGGAACTTTGAGCGGTGTAAGAAGGAGATGGTGTTGGAGTTGTACCAAGGGTGTTCTGGATGATGAGGAATTCTGGGAGGAACGGTGCGGTCGTGGACAAGTTAGACCAGAGATGTCCAATGGCATGAGGGCTTTAGATCACCTTATCCTTTTGAGCTGGCATAGGAGCGATGCAGGCCACATTTCACAACCCCACTACCTTTTCTTATCACCTCCTTTCCTGGTGTCAATGTCTTGCCAACCACACCAAAATGAAGGTTTCGGAAATTCTTGATTATGGTATCTGTGGCTCTCTTCGTTTTCTTCTTTCTTTCTTTTTTTTTTTCTTTCTTTTTTTAATGACTTTCTTTGTCCATGATTTACTGAAGCATACCATGGATGTTTACATGAGCTTGAGGCAGGCTCACGGTGAACCTATAGCTTTTTTATTTTCTTCTTCTCATTTTTATTCTGGTAGATAAGCTTAGCAGACTTCCTATGTACATCTCTGTTGTCATGTACATATTATGATTTCAATAAAACGAGGTAGCTTCGCCTACCTGCTACTTCAATTAAAAAAAGGATAAGCTTAGCAGACTATTCAAGTTAACAATCGCCTCCAAAAAAAAAAAGAATGGTCTTTGTGAAACATCCTGCAATCAAAGTAGGTTGTATCAAATGGTGAATGGCTTAGATTGCAAAACTGTCTATGCTCATTAGTCGCCCCGGAACGACAGATGGGGAGGTGCAGAAGAGAATCCCTTGCCCTGGTGAATCACTCGTCCCATGATTCACATGTCCAATAGTGCATTAGCAGGGTAATTGGATCTTGTCCCCTGCCTTCCATCTGGCATCCTGCTACTCTTTGCGAGTTCAAATAGTTGCAACTTGCACCGATTTTGATTTCAGCCTACAGTTTGCATCCTAATTTGTCAGCAATTGGGTTCCACAAGGGGTGTGCAAGATATTGATGGACTCATCCGTATTGGTGGGCACAATTATTGTTTGTTTGGATTGTTCTAAGCAAATTATTTTGTGTCCTTCATTGAGAAATTAAAGTATTTGTTTTATATTTATAAACTAACTATTTCTTCCGAGTCCTGTTCACCCTCAGCATGAGAATCAACTGTATCTTTAAGAAACAGATGGCATTGTAGAAAATTCTATCAAGCAACTCAAATATCCTTTTCTGAAGTAGGATTTCAGAGAACAACAGGAAACAGATAACAAATGAACTAATAGGATGTTTGTTGCTAAGCATCAAAAGGAGTAAGGTAAAAACCCCATGTGCCAACCTACTTTCTGTGAAACCATGGTTTAACTGCTAGAGAACCACTAAGCAAAAGGGCCTCCCTTTAGATCAAAAGTGAAAAATAAGAATCCACCAAGGAGCATCTTCTTTAACAAAAGTTTAAGCAGCTTTGGCCAATGGACAATGGCGCTTTCTTACTCATCGTAACAATTTTCTCTTCCCATTTTATAGCTATGTGAGGTTTTCTTCCTAAGATTAATCAAATTGTCCTGTTTCTGTAGAAATTACTGGTTCCTTGGTCGGTCGTCAAGGCATGCAAACAGTGACAAGGCATCATATTACAACTGAATCGATGTTACCTGCATTATGAAAGGACTTGTTAGTCAATTTTACTACCAAACATGACATTAGGCATGATCTCAGCATCATTTGTAGTGGTCTTCACGTGAATCTTAGCATCATCCTTGAGACCTTGATTTAATATTATTTTATTTTCATTTATAATTAGAGAGTTTTTTTTCATGTTGATGGTGGGGTTTTGACCCCACATTTGATTAAAGAATAAGAAAGGGTGGAATAAACATAGTTATTCCTCTTGAAATAGTTATTCATTTTCAGTTTCACTGAAACTTTTATTCGTGGCTAAAATAAATCTTAGTAAGAAATTTTTGTTTATACATAAAAAGTAAAGGAACGGAAGAAAATCTCATTCTAGGAAATTGAAAATCTATTCCCCTTTGAAATAGTTTTTTCATGATCAGTAGGTTTAATTGGAGCAGTTATTCTCATGATGTTCTTACTTTCCTAAATCTAGTTGGTAGGGCCCGGACCTTATTTTTGCTTTGTACCTGAAAAGCTGAAACAAACATAACGCGGCTTCATTTGGTTCCGGAACAAGAAAAGGCGGGAGGAGAAATAGTTATCCCTATTGAGACAGTTATTTTACAAGTTATTCGTATTTTAGTATAGTTAAAATTTTTGAAATAATTCTAGACTAATGTTATTTTTGTCCATTGGAAAACGAAGGCCAGCATAATGTGGGATTGTGCTATGAATAGCTTGTAGAAATGTTTTTAGAATAATTATATTTGATATAAGCATGTTGGTTGGAATAATTATTCCACTATTCCTTGTTTATTCTTATTTTTAAAAATTGTATGGCAGCCATAAGAATTCTACAAGCCTTATTAAATTCCCAAATCAAACACATGGCTAACCTTGTAAAGAATGAGATTTTCAGCTAGCTCAATAGCAGCAAACTCCATAAAAAACATGGTATTATAGTAAACTCGCAAGCCAGAATGTGCCATCTACATTAGATTAAAAAAATATATAGAAAATACAAAACAAAAAGAAGATAAACAAACAAACAAACAAAATAAATAGATATATAAAACAAGAACAAATAAAAACTTATTTTCACAGTCACCAATATTATCATTATCATTGTCCATAATATATCAAATTTTATGATTTCTTGTAATTTACTTTGTTTTAAAAACACTCTTTTTGATAACAAAGATCCACGTCCAATAAAATGTAAATATTAACCACCTACCTAAGAAACCTAACTACATTGCATCAAGAATCTAAGCGCAACACATTTTGGTTGGTAGCGACGAAATTTTGTACTTGGGGAAGCGCCAAGCACGTCTACTCTTGTGGGACATCCCCTACTGTGCTACCTATCTCAAGGTTCCTTGATCCTACTCATCCTAATTTTTTAATCATTTTTTTATTCATTAAACTACCGAATACTCTAATTACCCAAAAAAAAAAAAAACTACGGAAGATTTTCGAACCCTAGCCCGTAGGCCACTACCCTTGATTTAAGGACACATGGCTAGACCCACAGCCCACAGGGCGCGCTTCGGTTGGAGGGTGGTTTCGTTCTGGTCTTTCCCAATAGTCCCTCGCAAGCGGCTAAATAACACCAACTGCCGACAGATGGTGATAATAACTCCAATCACAGGTTAACACCAAGAAACTGGTCAAAAGAACGGTTCTTTCAGTCCCACCGCGTTCCACCTTGCCCCTCCTATTCTATTTATTCCCGGTCTGTTCCTCCGTTCTATTTCTCTCACCGAAGAAGAGCCAGTAAAACTAAAGAGATCTCGGAACCAGGTAAAGCTCAATGTAAGAATACTCTCTCTCCCTCTATCCATCTCTCCCTGCTCGGCTTCTTCTTACTCTTATTGTATTCTAGAAATTACCTCCTCCTGTCCTTCCCCCCCAAATGAGAGATACGAGATAACGGTCATCCGGGAGGAAGCTAGAACGCCCCTGTCAAGACCCAGTCTCGAGTCTACCGGAATAATTGCTGGTCGCTTTCCAATGCTATTCTATCCCACACAATCTGAAATAGTTTATAGGAATAAGCATTCTCCTTCATGATTTGAGAGGCTATGTGGAGGAGAATGCCGCAACCCAGATCAGTTGCTGGATAGAGAGGCTTTACCTCACCTTAGGTTTCCTCATTCCCCCCTAGATCCATAAAAATTAGAAACCTCCCTATTGAGAATACAGGTGGGATAAATCCAAAATGAGGTGCCGTCCTCTGACCGTCGCTGGGTACTGAGAGTAAAGGAGCCCGAAATCTTAGGGTGGATATAAATGGTTTAAAGAAAAGTTGAAAGAAGAGTTAATTAATGGCATGATGCCTTTACTTCTTTGTTAGCCTCAGTAATTGACGTCTAAACCACTGATCAGGTGATGTTTTGGGTCCACGGACTGATCGGTCCATAACTACCGGGCGCGGCTCCGTCGAGTGCTGTCCCGTACCATCATCGCCCAACGATTGCCGCTCTACCTAAAAATAGCAACTCCCCAGCAGTCTTCTTCCTCCTTTTCATTTAATTGTTGGTTCGGCAATAAATAGGGGAGTTTGCGGCAGATGGTGTAGGAGAGGGAGCGGAGTAATGGGGGCTGTCGGCGGCGATGAGCTGGCGCGGCTGGAGGGGTTGGAGGCGGTGGCGGAGGCAGGTGGAGGAGGAGGCGGCGGCGGCGGAGGTGGGGGCGGGAAGGTGGAGAGGATATTGGTGTCGGTGAGGCTGAGACCGCTGAGTGAGAGGGAGATCGCGAGGAATGATCCCTGCGATTGGGAATGCATCAACGACACCACCATTATTTTCAGGAACAGCGTCCCGGAACGGTCCATGTTCCCAACCGCCTACACATTTGGTGAGTTCTTGAAAGTCTGATATCGATTCCTTTGATTTTCCTATAAATGTTCTTTTTTTCCTTAACAATTTTGAGTGTGAAGAATTTTCTACTGGCTTATTCCATTCTTGCAAAAGATATTGAGTATTTAGACTTTTTAGAAGCATATGCGCTAGTGTCTTACAATACTGTAAATTGCATTTTTGTTCCAGCAATTTGAGTACTTACTTACATGGGCTTGTTCTAGATTGATTTGAGCTAGTGCCTAAGGATGCTGCTGCTTTGATTTTAGTCCCTTGTATATCTAGGCGCTTAAAGTACTGTAAAATTTACATTTTTTGCCTATTGTGGTTTATATTGTTGAATCTCCCTTCTTATGGATCTGATCCCATCCGCATCTTTATGTAAGTTTAATTTTGTGGTTCCCCATTGGTCTATCTTGTTGTCAAGTTGAATTTAGTATTTCCAGGATCATCCTTGTACGTAAGCAAGGAAGCCACTGGCAAATTGTAAGCCATTTATTTTAAATTCTGCATCTGCCTCTGTCTCCAGAATGGTGCTTACTATGATGATGTTTTGTTCTTATTGGTTTTGCTCATCCTCCTTTTTCTGTGGGTGACAGACAGAGTATTTTGGTGTGATTGCCCCACAAGACAAGTGTATGAGGAGGGAGCTAAAGAAGTTGCACTTTCAGTTGTTAGTGGTATAAATTGTAAGTATAATCATGTGTCTCCTCTCTCTCTCTCTCTCTTATGTATGGAATGATGAACTAAAATGTTGGATACATATATTTTGCCAGCTAGTATTTTGCATATGGACAAACAAGCAGTGGAAAAACATATACAATGTCTGGAATAACTGAATACACTGTTGCTGATATATATGACTACATACGTAGGGTAATGTAACATCTATGAATATCCTAATATTTCATCTTGTATATTAATTTCTAGTTTATATCATATTCAATATTTGCTTCTCCTTTTCCGCTAGTAATTCTTTTATCCCTCTGGCAGCATGAGGAGAGAGCATTTGTCCTGAAGTTCTCGGCAATGGAGATATACAATGAAGCTGTAAAGGATCTCCTCAGCACAGACAGCACTCCCCTTAGACTTTTAGATGATCCAGAGGTGGTGTTATTCTTAAAGGATGTCTGTTTTATTTACAGTTTGTTGTGTTAATTTGAATGAAAACCTTGTATTCACAGAAAGGAACTATAGTGGAGAAACTTACAGAGGAAGTTTTGAGGGACTGGAACCATCTCAAGGAGCTCATTTCTGTATGCGAAGGTGAAACACAAGATTTTGAAAAAAAAATGTCTATTTGGCTAATAGAGATCCTACAAACTTACATGTGTACTCAATGTTTCAACAGCTCAAAGAAAGATAGGCGAGACCTCCCTAAATGAAACAAGCTCCCGATCCCATCAAATACTCAGACTGGTTTGTCCTATTTTGAACTGCTGGGTGAACTCTAGGAAAAATGTTACTATATTGCCTGAGGAAAGGAAGTATCAACTATTTTCTAATCGCTAATGTGTTATTGCAGACAATTGAAAGTTCTGCTCGTGAGTTTTTGGGTAAAGAGAACTCAAGCACACTCGTGGCCAGTGTGGTATGAAAGATCTTCTTCTGATTTAATTATTGTAATTCTCATATTCATGAAATGGGGATTGTATGATATGCTTAGTTTGTTTTCGGAATGCAGAATTTTGTCGATCTGGCAGGGAGTGAACGTGCATCTCAAGCTTTATCTGCTGGTGCAAGACTAAAAGAAGGTTGCCACATAAACCGAAGTTTACTTACCTGGGAACTGTTATTCGTAAGCTAAGGTTGTGGAGTCCTACTTTTTCTCTTTCTTTTTTCATCATTGCTGATGCATTTTGACTTAATTTTCATCTGCCATGAGAAAGTTTCATTAATGTGGTGCAGGCTATCTAGTTTTAGTAGTTGAGTTATTTATCATTTGACATTCATCATATTACTTTTCTTTTTATTTGTTTATTTTATCAATTTTCTCATATTGCTCAGCAAAATTACCTTGGGAAGTTTTGTCAATTGGGGGACTTATCTGCCACTTCTTATCCTTACCATTATCCACAGGAGGAAGCATTGTTGTTAAAATTTTATGATTCACGATCAAGATCTTCTGATCCAGGTCAAAATGGCCCTTAATGATCCAGATCTCATCCTCGGAACAGGATTGGTTAGGGAATTAGGACCTAATTCCATATTTTGAAATATACACTGACTTGGATCTTTAGATATGACTTGTTTTTGCAATTTAGTTATAAAATCATATGTTGCTCATTTTATAAAATTCACTTGACTATATGGCTTTTAAACTACTTACTAGTAATAAGTCTTAAGTAGTAAAGTGTATTAGCAAGCTTGTTATGGGAGCTTATGGAGTAAAAAATAAGAGGTAAATATTTTATATTTTTCTACCGTATATGACACAGTAAAATTTCATCCTCCTCTTTTTCCTAAAATGTTCTAACTAACATGATAACTGAACCAATAGTACATCATAAATATCTTGAATAAACAGCTGCAATATCTATTTTATTACATGCAATGTATAGGTTTATCTTCATGGAAACTAGACTTCTCGTGTGTATGGCTTTTTATACTTCATTCATCTACTCTTTATTTGACTTGTATTTCAATTTTTACGTTCTTCTATAATTTACAAAATTTTGAAAGAATTCATTGAAACTCATATGATTTGCAATCCGACCCACGACCCGATCTAATCCAACCCACTATGGTTCACAACTCGATCTTGATCTTAACAACATTGGGACAACTCATCCTGATCTTTAGA
Organism: Elaeis oleifera; assembly: GCA_000441515.1. Taxonomy (NCBI): domain Eukaryota; kingdom Viridiplantae; phylum Streptophyta; class Magnoliopsida; order Arecales; family Arecaceae; genus Elaeis; species Elaeis oleifera. Next base: position 485,416 of record KE504816.1, read on the forward strand.
TATGACTTGATTTTGCAATTTAGTTATAAAATCATATGTTGCTCATTTTATAAAATTCACTTGACTATATTGCTTTTAAATTACTTACTAGTAATAAGTCTTAAGTAGTAAAGTGTATTAGCAAGCTTGTTATGGGAGCTTATGGAGTAAAAATAAGAGGTAAATATTTTATATTTTTCTACCATATATGACACATTAAAATTTCATCCTCCTCTTTTTCCTAAAATGTTCTAACTAAGATGATAACTGAACCAATAGTACATCATAAATATCTAGAATAAACAGCTGCAATATCTATTTTATTACATGCAATGTATAGGTTTATCTTCATGGAAACTAGACTTCTCGTGTGTATAGCTTTTTATACTTCATTCATCTACTCTTTATTTGACTTGTATTTCAATTTTTACGTTCTTCTATAATTTACAAAATTTTGAAAGAATTCATTGAAAATCATATGATTTGCAATCCGACCCACGACCCGATCCAATCCAACCCACTATGTTTACAACTCGATCCTGATCTTAACAACATTGGGACAAGTATTGGAGTCTGTTTGTGGTGATCATCAGTTTAGATAAAGTTGTTTGCCCTTGTTATTTGCATCTGTCTATCAGAATGAGGGTGTTGTTCTTATAAAAAGTGAGAGATTCACTTTTTGAAATTTTGATGTCTGTTCTTTGTCTTTTCTGAATAGTTTCCTTCCTGAAATTAATGTTTTTTTACATATCTCTGTCAGATTCTTTTTCTGTTTGGTATTATTATTTTTCTCTAGATTATTTCCTTCCAGAGCCTCGATGTATGCAAGCATCTGCAAACTAACATCTCCAATCAGTGATACTTTGCTTTAAACTTTCGCTTGTATTATTTTGATTCAGAGAAAAATCCATTGCAGTTGGCCCTGCAAACTATATTCTATAATTTGGATTTCTCTAAATCATTAGACTAGTACGAGGCATGTGCAATCTTTATGGGTTTGTGGGATTCTGCCATCCACTAATGGAGATGACTGCTATCACATTATAGCTAGCTTTTCTATCTGATTTTCTGCTTAACCTTTCAGAACTTACATATGGGAGATCAGGCAGAATGGTAATCACCCTAGTTACACCAATATATAGGAAGGTATTTTTCAACGAAAGTTGGTCGTGACCCAGACTTCTTTAAAGTGGATGACAATTCTCATGCTGAACAAGACTCTTAATCTGGCCTGCATACTTCTTTCAAGATAACGTAGAAGTCCAAATGTGATAGATAGTTCGCATAGTGATTTGTTCATCTCCATGATTTGAATGTCATCAAGATCCTCGCTGAGAAAGCATGACCTGCTGTACAGAAATACATCGTTGCAGTTAGTTTGCCAAATTTTTTCTTATTCTTTGACCCAACCTTTCTATGTATAGCTCATTTTCTTTCTAGAGAATGTGGAACACTTCGGTGTGGACGCTCAAAAGTTTGAGCCACATGGACATGATTTTGTGCATATGAATTACCCTTGGGACTCAAGTTTTGATTGCAAGGATGTTTGAGGATGATCATGTAATCTTAGTGTATGGCTTACAAGTTTGATAGAGCAAGATATGGAACATATAGGGGTTAATGGCATTGGCAATGGTTGAGAAGCTAGTGCATAATATGTCATACACTGGATCTCAAAGAGTGAGGAAGATAAAAGTGAGACAAGGACAAGCCCTTATGGGCAGATGACACTGACATACTTGAGGCTTATCTGTGTAGGGCAGACTATAAGACAAAATTTGATAATTCAAAGATACAATACTAAATCTGAAGTGAGCTTCATATGTCCTATCCTTGTGAAAGCCAACCAGGTGCTCACTAGGTAGCATTACCATGGATGGATGAAAAATCCTGAATATCGACTTTCATGAGGTAACTAAAGATGTGTGGATGTCATGTCTTTGAGTGACATGCTTCATAGATATGATATTCACATTTTATAGATAAAGGAGAAAGTAGGTGTTAGATTAAATTCTAGAATCCTAAGCATTATGTGACTTAGGCAATTTTTAGGCTAGAACATTGTGACAAGGTTTCATCCTTTTCTGATCTTGAGGATAAACTGTGCAAGAGCATTAAGCAAGAGTTTAGCACTGACAAGAAATGGTTGGCATGGGGATGCTTTAAATTGAATAGGGCAAGGTCAGAAAGGGGGTGGTGGGATGCATGGCATGGGAAGGCATGCATGAGTGACAATACTAGCACATTAATAAGTGGCTATTGTCGTCATGAAGAGACAATTTGCCTAAAGTGCATGACCTACATAGGCACAGATTATTAAAAGCTAGTTTATGGGTGGCAAATGGTTGGGTTCTTTCTTGCGATTGTGTGCTCCTTTCCTTCTGTTGGTTCCGTGATGGATTCCACCAGATGTGGCAATGACATTCTTGCTTCCCCTAACTTGGTCCTTGAGCTGAAGTCGCAATCCAGTCATCACGTCCTTGCCTATCTACTAACCCCCATGTTGGAGTGTACCAGATATTGTGGTTGCATACTAAGTTCAGTAAACCCGCATGCTAGAGTCCACCATACATGAGAGAAGAGGAGGGGAGAAAAGAGGAAGATGGCAAGAGGAGAGGCGAACTGAAAGAGGAGAAAAGAGATGAAAGGGTTGGGATCATACATAATACTTATGTGCCTTCATTCTTGAATTTAGGTTGAAGTTTAGGGTTTCATCTATTGTATCATACCCCTAACACCTGCACCTAACTTGATCTGCCAAATGATAAGGCATTTTGATCCATACCCAAGCCTTGGACCCACCATTCGCCGAACCGTCCCAAATTGGATGGTTTGGCATTTCGAGTCATACCGGCGGCAAACCGGGATGGTTCGGACGGGTAAATCGAAACACCCGATGAGGGAGAGGGAGAGGAAGGAAGAGAGGAGGGGAGAGAAAGATGGGATGCCATCGTCGGAGGCCGACAGTGGCCCACCGAGGTCGTTGAAAGGCTATGGAGGCCTCCATGGCTCGGTATCGTTCGATAGGACGTTTTAATGAGAGAGAAAAGAGAGATGAGGGGAGCGATGGTATTGGAGGGACGTGCAGTCAAGGAGAGGCCATCGGAGGACACCAGGTGGTTGCCGTGGCCGCCGAATGGAGTAATAGATGCCTGCGGTGCCACGGACGTGAGTTTTTTTTTAAAAAAAAATTGGGATTATGTTGAAGCCGGCAATGGGTTTGCTGGCTTCACTTAAGCCGGCTTCAACGTAATCCTCTTTTTTTTTAAAAAAAGCCTTTAAGTGAAG
>KE504816.1:488702-501544 GCA_000441515.1 Elaeis oleifera
TTCATGCCTACTGTGCTGCAGGTGTCGACTATGCCGTCTGGCAATCACAGCGACCAGTCAGTGGCCCTCCGGCGGTTCTCTCCGACAGCTTCCCTCCTCTTTTCTTCTTCCTCCCTCTCCCTATCTCTCTCTCTCTCTCTCTTTTCCTCCTCCCGGGTTCCCTTCTCCCCTGTGTTGGTTCGCGCCAGTCCGGCAAGGACCTATATTGGCTCGTACCGCTGGCTGGCCGACATGGGTACTGGTTCCGGCTTCCTTGCCTGGACCCATTAAATTGGTTAATGGGGCAAATAGAAGACATTACAATTAAGTTGACAGCAGATGCAATGCACCAATGGAGCTGGTTTGAAGCCTGAGTTTGTTAATCTGCTCTTCCTAGTGAAGCAATCTCTGGGTTGGTTTGCACTGCACTGACCATTAGAAGTCTACCATGCTTTCTAGTGTGTCATGACTTTCGAAATTCATGATGCTTCTGTTAGCATTTTGGATGTTCTCATCACAATCAATGGCATAAATCATCATTTTAAAATGCCTATGGTTGATTCTACAGTAGTTGTTAGGTTGTATGGATGACTCAATACATACAAGCATGTAGTAGCTCTCTCTCTCTGTCTCTCCACACACTGTTTCAGCGACCAAGGGGTCATATTTGGAATTCCAGCTGCTTAAGCCATGGTAGATCACTTGCTCATATAGCATGTACCAATTAACCATACTTGGTCACTCATGTCCCTTATATAATTTGTTAGATGCACTTTACGATTCAGAGAAAATTGTTTTGTAATTCCTTAAATCTGTTGGCATTCATTTCCCTTGTAGGTTTTCAGAAAGTAGATCTCTTTGATTAGGTGTGGAGCATATGATCTAAATTGGCCAACATTATATGTTGATTTTGATTTTGAATATGTCAAAAGCAGTCAATAGGTTGTTTATGGTTAATTGGAGGTAAAGTAAATTATTAGCAGGCCGGCACTTCAACAGTTTGTTGATCTATAATTTCCTAGAGCTGAAATTGATGTCTTCAGATTATTTTGAATGTGGGACAAAACGGGTGGATTCTATGGCTGATTCCTGAACAATTTGAGGTATATAGTTTCATATGTAAAATTAGCAAAGAGATTTCAGTCTCTTTTCTCAATTTACCAGTTGTTTTGATGTGCCTTGATATTGTTTGATGAGTCAACTGACTTTCAGAACATTTCTCTGCTGTATATTATTTTTTTTTGCCTGTATGGAATTTCTAGATTGCTTGATTATTTATGTATATATCTTGATTGGCACAGCAAGGGAAGAAACGGGCACATTCCATATCGAGATTCAAAGCTGACTCGCATACTACAACCTTCCTTGGGAGGTAATGCAAGAACTGCAATTATTTGCACAATGAGCCCTGCACGAAGCCACATTGAGCAATCCAGGAATACCCTTCTATTTGCAAATTGTGCGAAAGAAGTGGTTACCAGTGCACAGGTCAATGTAGTGATGTCTGATAAGGCATTGGTCAAGCATTTGCAAAAAGAGCTTGCTAGATTGGAGAGTGCATTGAAATATCCAGGATCATCTTCCGGTGCCGAATCAGTATTAAAGGAGAGAGATGCTCAAATCAAAAAGGTTTTAAGATAGTTCTCTATGATTACTTCTTGTAATAGCATAAAGGCATGCTTTCATTTTCCCACATGCACATGTCCATATGCTTTTAAGCTCATATGCATTTGTCTATGAGTGACATGTAGATCACATGGATTTAATTTCTAAGCTTAGGGCTCTGTACTATAGTTTGTTTTGATCTTTCTATTGTCCATAAGGCCAATAACTGATTCATAATGGTCATGATACCAGTAATTGCAGATGAATTTCTACCATTTCCTTAGGAAAGGAATTATATTCATGCTTACAAATGCTTTTTTTTTACTGTTCAGATATGTGCCTTAAGCTCATTACTCAAAGAGCTAAAATTCCTTAAAACTGATGGTTATAAAAATTTCTTGCAGATGGAGAAAGAATAAGGGAACTGATCCAGCAAAGAGATCTAGCTCAATCTCGGCTAGAGGATTTGCTCCAAGCTGTTGGGGATGGTCGTGCTTCGACACAATGGGTATCATGTTATCAAAGTTCTGAAACTAAGTTCAAATATGTAACTAAATCTGAATTTGGTGATCTAACACACATATATTTATCCATTCAGGAGGAATCCAGCCAAACTTCGATGTCCCAGGTACCTTATGCAGGCGAGGATGTACTTTCTGCATCGGGGTCATCAGATGTTGTTGATCATGGTGTAGATTTTCGGCCAACAGAGTTGGGTACATTAGATAACGAGCATTACCTTTGTCTTGCTGAAAAACAAAACCAGGACATTGTGTCACCTAGGCACCTAATAACCAGTCATGTTATCGAACTAATACCGCATCAGGATGGAGGAGGTGAGGTAGCTCAGAACCCCTGGGAAGATTTTGAGGATATATGCAAGGAGGTCCGCTGTATTGAGATGAATGAGACAAGCAGAGATGAAGATTCTGAAGGAAACAAAAATCTGCAGCACCCACGTATAGATTCTTTCAGACATGGAGGTCAAGAACCAAAACCAACAGGGCAGATGGACATTGAAACTCTTGGTACAAATTCTCTCACCTTAGAGCAGCATCTGCAGAATGTGAGAAAGACTTTTAACAATCTTGTCAAAGCATATCCTGATGGATCATCTCCATGGTCATCAGCACGAGACATATCAAACTTTAGAGGCTTGACACTGTACAGAAGTAAAAGTTGCAGGGCAACTCTGATGAGCTCTTCTTCTTGGTTCCAGGAGGTTGAACAGAATGATAACACGCCTCCTGACAGATCTTTAAAAGATTTTCCTGGAAGGCCTGGAGGTTCAAAGAAGACAGATTGCATTAAATTATGATGCTGAAATGGAAACACTTTCAAGAGATGGAACTCAGGCTTCTGGACATATTGCTCTTGAAGAACAGAGTGTTAAGACTGATGCTGAAGGGAACATTACCAGCATCCATGATTTTGTTGCGGGACTTAAGGAGATGGCTCAAGTTCAGCATCAGAAAAATCTTGCTGTGGGTCAGGTGTGGATAATTTTGCATGAGAAGAAATTTACTATGTTGTGTTATTTTCATGCTTTTCTTAATCTTCGGGCTGTTAGGACTAAGTAGAGTCCAAACTAATGTCATTATGGCATGATGGTTTAAAGTTTGCTTGCTTAATACAATATTTTTGTGATTTGAACCAGAAACTTGCAGTATTTTAGCTTTGTTAATCCTAGACGGTATTGTCATATCTATGGCATGGTTATATTGGTCTTGTTGCTCTTTTTACAAGCTCTACTAGCATAATTATTCAAATTACTACAAAATGTATTAGTTATTCATGAATTTTCTGCTAAAGGATTTCTCCATCTGCGTTATGATGCAACCAAGAAACTGTACATATATAATTTTTCAAGAAACCGTACGTAAATAATTTTTTTCTGGTTGGATGTGTGGTAGCTTTGGGCTTTTTGAGATAATTCATTAAGTATAATGGAAAAGAAGAATATTTTGAATATTTCTTCGTAAGAATATTTTGAATATTTCTTCGTCTCTTCTCAAACATCATTCTTGGGAGTTCTTGCCAAGTTGACCTTGGATACTGAATTTTACTCTTGGGTTATTGCATGGGGACTTCCTTAACTTGCCCATGACGATACTTATCTTTCTATTTGATGTCAGGAGATGGAACAGAATGCCAATGAAGACTTTGGAGTTGAGGGAACCTTAAAGAGTGTCGGCCTGGATCCAATTTTAGACTCCTTACAATCTCCTTCAAGATGGCCACTGGAATTTGAGAGAAAGCAGCAAGAAATTATTGAGCTTTGGCATAAATGCGATGTCTCCTTAGTCCACAGGACTTATTTTTTCCTTCTCTTCAAAGGTGATCCAACAGATTCTATTTATATGGAAGTGGAGCTCAGGAGGTTATCCTTTCTAAAGAGCGCTTTCTCCAGGGAAGATATTGATAAAGCTGCAGGTGGCGGTCAGTGTCTTACTCCGCCATCGAGGTATTGTCCTGCTTTTATGCTACATTTTCATCCATTTTCCTGTTGAGAATTGTGAATGTAATTAGTTATAGATTTAGTTGTGGTTAGCTTTGCTTGATTAGCTTCAAGTCATATTCTGTGATGGGCAGTATGAAGAAGCTTCGGCGTGAAAGGGAAATGCTCTGCAGGCAGATGCAGAAGAGGCTTCAGCAGAAGAAAGGGAGAGCCTCTACACCAAATGGGGCATTGCATTGGACTCCAAACAGAGGAGACTGCAGCTTGCTCGCCGCCTTTGGTCTGACACTGGAAATCTGGAACACATTAGAGAGAGTGCTTCTCTTGTCGCAAGGCTGATAGGGCTCCTAGAACCAGGGCAGGCGCTTAAGGAGATGTTTGGGCTTAGCTTCACACCTCAACAACTTAATCGGAGGTCATATCGCTGGAAACGTGGAATGTCTTCTCTCAAAATGAGCAACGCGTGAAAATTGTTGCAACCTGCCAATTAAGCTCCATCTTTCATGGGTTGAGTTTAATTAAACTGTTTCTTATTGTAATTCTTTTGTTGTGATTGAAGTGTAGGAAGGTTTGTAAATCAAGTGGGATTAACCACGTGATATTGTGGATTGCTGGTCCCTTCCAATCGTTGCTCATTCTTTTCTTGACAGCAGCAAATTAGTGATGGTGTGGATGTACGAGTGAAAATTTTATTGTTGGTTATTGTCATCTGCTAGTCTGACATTTTTCCCTTTTTAACAAAGGTGACACTACATCCAATGTGTATTTGGACCCAAGGTATTTTGATCTATGTGGTCTTTAAAATGCTGTTTCCACGGTGGTGGAAAACTACACCATCAAAAGAAATTCTGCTGAAACACACTTGGTAACTTCAGAGTTTGTGCTTAAGTTCTTTCTCTGCAAAACCAATAGGATCTTTAGAGAATTTATGCAGCGTAGGAAGTTTAAAGATCTTTTTGAAAGAAGTTCTATTTTCACACATATAGGAAGGTTCAAGTTTATCTTGATATCTCTTTTGTTTTTGTTTTTGTTTGAGAAATTCAATGTCCATCCGGGGTGGTCGAGAAAAGTTGCGGAGCGCACCTCTCCAGTGGATTGGTCCATGTAGTTTGGAGAAAACATTCTTCCTAGCTATCAACTCGGCCGTTTGACGTCATAATTAATAATGGTAATGGAAACTGCATCATTTCCAATATAAAGATTTAATATAGTTGGATTTATTTTTTAAATTTGAAACTAACGAAAATATTATTTTTCTTTCAAGATATTTTTTTTATTCTATTTTACTCATACTTGGCCATTATGAATATTATTTTTCTCTCTCTTTTTTTTCATTTCATTCTCCTTCTGTCTGAGTATCAAAGCATTCAAAGTTTTTTCTGTAGTGAGCAGTATAAGTACGAAATTGTTGCTAATATCTTGTCTATTGTAATTGCTTCAAAATAACGTGCCATACCCATCAAATTTGTCTTTTTCTTTATAGATTTTCTTTTTGTAGATCATTTATTATAACAACTCTTTTGATGGTTAAATGGAGTTAATGCGTTGATAAGTTAAAATTGAATTTTTTTTTTAACTAGTGCAATAGGAAATAATATTAATGACACAAGAAATCAATATGATTTATAACAATTATGAAAATTATATAGTCTTTTGCATCCTATAACATCTTGATCAAGAAATATAATCTCTTGTCCTATTCTGTCACATGATAATTTTAGAGGTATATATCAGCTTCCATTATTAATTGTGACATTAGATGGCCGAGTTGATGGCTTCAAACTACATGGATAATCTGTTGAAGAGGTGCACTCCACCTCAGATTTTCTCCACCGCCCCAGTGGACAAAGAATTTCACTTTTGTTGTAGCAAAATAGCGGTGCAGGCCCACTTCATATTTTGTTGAATGAGATGGCCGAGAGACAATGAGGCCCGAGGATGACGGACCAAGCTGAGTCTAAGACCAAAAAGAGGCAAACTGCATGAGAATTACATGATCGAAAAGAGTCCGGATGGATTCCAGGTGACCCCTCTTCAACAAAATAAAGAGAAAGGAAGCATTGATCAAGACTTCTCTCCAATCTCAGCTTGGATAGGTTCCAAGATTATCTCAAAAATCCAGAATTGGTTGACGCACCTTACATTAAAAAAGTTAATACTATTCTATCAAGTCACACCATCTGGTTTTGAACATTTAATGTATCTCACATGATTGACATGCGAAAGGAATTTTAAGAACGAAAACAGGAATCCAAGAAAGACTTCACACCTCTTAAAAGGAAGCCACCTCTTATAATGCTTAAGAGTCTAAGCCAAAATTAAGGATATCCTTTACAAATCTATTGCGATGTATTTCGATATGAGATTGCGATTATTTATATAACTAACAAGATCTAGTTACCGAGAAAAGCCAAATCTCTCCTTCCGGTTAAATAGGATACAAAATTGGTGCACAAAAACAAAGCTATAGAATCAACCCAAAAAAAAAGAAACAGAAGCAAATAGATATGGAAGCCGCAAATGCGGTCCACGATCTCGTGGTCAACATTTTCAAGCACAGAGTCATGGTCAACCGCATCAACAAAAAAAAAAAATCATGGTCAACGTTTGACAAGCGAGAAGAACCAGTGGTCCGACCACGCCAGAAGCCACGTCTGAGGCGGTGGCCGCCCTCCGTGAGCGGCCGCACAGGTTTCGACCAAACCGCCCGCGCCTCCCCACTTTCTGTCTACATTCTTCCTTTCTCTATCATTCCAGTGTTGAATTCTTCGTCTCTCCTACGTCTTGAGAAATTTCGATGAAGGGGTGCTTCACCGCGATAACACGTCGAGCCGCCGCGGGCAGTCTGGCCCGAGACGGCCCGAGGAGGCTGATGGGAATCCCCGCCAAGGGAGTCAACCGCGCGGCCGAGCACGGCACCAGGTCGCCCGTCACGCAGTCCGTCAACGTAAGCACACAACACCTCTCTCTCCCTTTTCTTCTGTTTGATGTTTGATTTGTAGATCTTTTGGTTGTGTTTTTCTGGTGGTTGGAATAGATAGAGGAGGTGGAGGAGGAGATAAACAAAGGGGAGGAGGACAAGCAAAGGAAGGAGGAGGAAGTGGAAGAGAAAGTGGATTCTAAGGTCAAGTGCACCACCAAAGAGGGTTCGAGTTAGCAGCTAGCTACTTGCTTGTTTGGTTTGTGGTAGTTGGATATGTGACTAAATTTGTGAATCAGAAGTGGGTCATATGATACTGTTTTGTTTGTATATATATATTCTGGTTTGGATATTTTTCTAGTTAATGAATAATGAGCATGGTTGGCCTTTTTCCAGACTTTATCCGGTTTGTTCTGTTATCTTTGCCACTGCTGATCAGCGTGTACTATAAGGTAGTAAAGAGAGATCGAGAGATAGGAAATCTTTACGTCGTAGACTTGTTTTATTATCGTTTTAATAAAATTGAATGGCTATGCCCCACTTTCCATTAAGGAACGAAAGAGTCCATACGGACTCGTGGGATTATCGTGTTGGACGTTAAACTGAAAACTTCAGTCTGATTTAAAAGTCAACATCTAACCGCAAGCACCTCCACAAACTCTTCGTACCAGTTGAGGATGCCATAACTACATGGGTAAGAATCTCTCAAACCTTTAAGGGCTGGCTTTATGAATCGAAATCTCTCAAAAGTCAACCTTTTTGGGCTGGCTTTATAAATGCGGTTTCGTTGCCACCTTTGCTGATAGGAGACGGCTGGCACAAATAAATATATTTGATTTTCAATTTATCCCATAAGATATCTTCAATTGGCTGCCAAATAATTAATGCCAGCACTCCATCACGTTCATCTGACATGGGGTGTACTAGCAACTTTATCTTAATTAAGAATAACGTGGCACATGATCCATCTTGCATGCTAGTACAAATATTGTTGCAAGGAGTTAATTCTCATCATACCTAGCATGACCTCCTAGAATCAGGTGCACCAATCTCTTAAATATAACATATTAATTTGCTATTATCATCCTTTGTTAACCCATCAGATTACCAAGAAAATGTGAGACTAACTAGAAAACAATTGAAATGGACGTTACGTATGATAAGAATGCATGTGGCGGCATTGCAAATGCCGGTAATTAGACTTTGACTCCTACATTTCATTTTTAAGTAAAAGCTGAATGTGATATCTTGTGAACAAAAAGTCGCTCCCACCTCTCTTTTCAGCTTCCAACACAGTCAAAGGAGGCCCATGTCCACGTACCCTTAGCCACATATTATTGGTCACCAACATGTTTGCAACGTAGTTGACCAACTTGATGCGGAGTTTTGGTGACCAGAAATAAGCCGAGCAAATTCCATTCTTGACACAGAGGCTTGTGGACTTGACGAGGGTTGGCAGGATGGCGTGTTTACAAATTTTAGTATTTCATTGGTGAGGGATATTATTAAAGAAAATTATCTATAGGTCTCTTGATGGATCCGAAATTATTTTAAATCTCTAAATTTTTAAGTTGAATAAAAATTTTGAAATGCTAAGAAGTTATTTTAGATCCCTGTTGTCCACGCAGATTGGTTACATAGATTCATATTTAGGTTACACGGATTTATGTTCAAGTTACACAGATTTATGTTCAGGTTACGCAGATTATCTAATTTCAATATCTGGTTATACACGTTCATGTTCAAATTATACAGATATGTATTTGGTTATATAAAATAACTTCTTAGCATTTCAGAGATTTTTTATTCAATTTGAAAAATTCAGGGATTTAAAAATAATTTCGGATCCTTCTAGGGATCTGTAGATAATTTTTTTGTTAGTATATTTCGACAGGAATAAGCAAAGGCTAAAAAGAAAAGCCAAGTGGAAGATAATAATGGTTTCTGTCCACAAATTATGCGATTAGCTCACCTTCTCCCAGGGATACATGCACCAAAGATCGTGCGGGGAAGGGGCAAACGAATCCCACTGACTGACAAATGCCATAGTCGTTGGTTTAGAGCAAGCTTGTCATCAGACAGGATATTAATTTTGATCTGGTCACATGGAAAAAGTAGAAGCAAAACGCGATTCATTTGACTTCTCTTTTCATGAATGAAACCGGCCGGTGGTGGGCTACCAGTGTCGGGACGGAAATGATGACTTGAGATATTTTATTCCGTCACCTCTGATATAAAATGGGAGTGGATAGATGTGCTTCCACACTAGCTAGAAAAAAAAAAAAAAAAGAAAGAAAGAAAGAAAAAGAAAATTCTTCCACATGTTTGTTCCTTGTTATCGCCGTCGAGCTACGATACTTGCATAATATTTTTAATAGTTAAGTAACCATCATATTTTCAGTAAAAAAAATATATTTTTAAAGCAGAAATATGGATAAAATGAATGATGAGGATCTTGGTTAATATTTTGCCTGTGAACTTAGGAGAATTCTCTAGATCATATGTTATCTTTTTACCCACCTCCGGTGGTGCTCACTTATGCCTCATGGATCATCTCTCGCATATTGGTACAAGGTTAGGCGCAAAAAAGGATGCACATATTTGAGAATATTGGAAAAAAAATTATGTATAAAATAATGTAATTTCTATCAGAAAGATGATTATAACACAGTGCTTGCATCCATGCTATTAAGTAGAATTTTCTCAGATAAAATCAAGGTTAGAAATACAAGTAGTTCTCAAGTCATATATTTACAAAGCTGACTTGTTTGGCTTATGGGAAGAGGAGGGGCAAGTGCCGTTAACGAAAAATAAGGAAATGCATATTGTTTGATTTGAGTTTTAAAAGAATAAGATAAAAGAAAAAATAGATTTTCATGAAAATAAGATTTTATATTTATAAAAAAATTCATATGAGATATAGAAAAGAAAACCTATTTGCAATATGGAAAGGTCACTTTTCTATCAGCTAGGAATTACGATAAGTTTTTTTCAAAAATGTATTTGAGCTTTTAAATAGAATATAATAAGATCTTTCTCTTTATTAAAGACATAATAAGTATTTTATATAACTTTTCGGATAAATAGATGTTCAATCAAATATAAGCTACTCTAAAATATGTCACTTTTCTATGATCAATCGGACATATATAAATCACTTTTGTAGACATCATATACCGAGATATTAGCTTTCTTGAAAAAATATTTTGGTGCGAAAAAAATTTTCCAATGAGCCTGCCATCTCTTTCTTAACTGCATAATATGATAATATTAAATTATTTATAGTCCCTTCTGTTACAACATAAAAATTATATATAATAAAAGCACCTAACAACATATCATCTGCTTACGACATGCCTTGAACCAAACACAAATAGCTTCATAAATTTGCAAGTTGAATACATTGTGGTACAAAGATCTTTAGCAATACATTCTATTAAAAATAGAAAAATCTTGCATCGCATTAGGATAATTCAAACATGCAGCCTTCTTTGACATTTTTTTACGATGACCATCCTTTCATATAGAGGATGAACAAATTTTGAGCAGATCAAGATTTTGAACAGAGTGGATTCGATGACTCGATGTATGAAATGCAAAGTAACACCCTTTTTGGCGGTTAAGAATAAAGGTCTCTTTATAATGTCTACATCTATGTATCAAGATTCAAAATTAGAAAGAAAATGGACAATTCATCCAAATTAAGAAAAGAAAAAAAAAGATTTTGCTTGATACTTTTCTAATTTACAATACCATGCACATATCATGTTTCTCCTGATTAAATGAACTTGATAACTTACCATATAATGCAATACAAATCTTAAAGTAGAGTAAACAAAATATCATCGGTTGTTCATGAATTAACATATATCTGTCCTTTTACAAGTATTTGGATGACATTATCTCTCTAGCTTTCCGAGACTTGAACCAAGGCATGGCATTATATTGAACTCATTAATAAAAAGAGAACTAGCGCAAGGGCGAGCTTACTTGTTTGCGCCAAATAATGGATGATACCTTTAAGAACAAATCAAACAAAAATAGGTCTACCAAGCATGGCTTTCATGTTAGGTTTGGTATCCCCGTGGAGCCAATATTTTTAACACCCCGTTCAGGATTTTTTCAGATTTGGATAGTTTCCATTGTTCATTTAACATGCTTCTAGAGCATTTTTTTTAACATTTCTTTGATAAGCTTAGGAGTGGGTTGATTAAATTGAAAAAAGAGAATTTATATGTAAATTCTGAATTTTAGATAACCATATCAAAATTTCTCCAACTAAAAAATTCAAAATCTATCATTGAGGTTAGACGTTAGGCTAGCTAAAATATTCTCAATCATTACACGAAGTCTTCTCCACTTAGAATCATGCTCGATATCCGGCTCTATCTGTGATAAAATTGACTTTTATGATAATGATAATGATGATCATGATCATGATGATATTAATAATAGCTATATCTAGGCAAAATGGATGTAATGTATAGAAAATTCTTCTCTCATGCTGGTGGCTAGTGTTTATGTACATAAATATTAGAGCGGCAAGTGCAGAAAGATCCAGTGTCTGATCTCTCATACTTACCTACAACATATTCAGATTTGAGACTCAGGTATGAAGGTCTAATGCTATATCGGCATGGTGGCAATTTTCTTGAGACACGATTTGCCATGCAGTAGGGTACTTATAAATACACGTTTTTTCATAACTCATATGTTTTGCACCAAGATAACTCATGTATGGCTTATGCAATTAATGCTTTTCCGATTGTTTACTCCTTTTCTATGTTAGCTGGATTGCATAGTATTTTCTTCGATTTTTATATGATGAGCATCTCTCCTGGGGTGATCTTATTACAGGCTTCGACTTCTTTTCCACTCTGCACGTTCAACATCATGCCTACTGACAGATTATACTCTGAATTTTACTTGCTACAGTGCTTCTACTATCTCTGGGGTTCTACTGTAGTTCATCTGCTACTTGTTGCCTTACTATGTTTGATGCAGAGTGCTACCTATTTTTTCTACTAGTGGCCTCTATGGGTTCTATCATGTTTCATCTACTGGTGGCTGCAATAGATATTCTACTTCTACTATAGAAAGCTTACAATTTATCTACAACTGTAGCTTATCTATGCTGCTATGTCAAATTCTGCTCTTCATCGGTTGCTGTTCATATGCTAAATCTGTACTTTTCTCCTGATGCTATTTGGCATAATAGCGCTTCAGTGGTCCTCCATGCTACATCTGCATTTGGGCTAAATTTTTGCTGGAGTGCGATATGCGAGGCTACTACATTGTTCTATAATTTCACCTGCTTTTCAATATGCTGCTCAATTTTATACAATCTCTCACCGCATGCTGTTTCTCAATACAATGTCTGTCACCATGCTATTTTGGGAGCACACAACATTGAACTACAGAAAGTTTAATCCTCTGGGTTTTCAAAGTATCTTATGTCTATGTGCTGTTCGTTTGTATTCCCTTCTTTCTATGTTTCTTTGGTTTTGATCTCTTTGTTTTTATACCTGATTTGTGTTATCTTCAGTTATCTTTGTACATACTTTTCTTTGCATTTGGGTTTTATTTTTTATTTGTTACTTAAGTTTCTTCTTTGTATTCCTCCACGGGCGGAAGTCTTTTGCTATAAGATATCGTTAATTTTAGGAATCCTAATAAAAAAAAAAAATTCAAAGTAGACAGGTGCAGGGCACGAAATGTATGGAAAAATGTATTCTCGTTAGGACAGCTAAAATGGCCCACCTCAAGGTAACGACTCACGAAGCAAGGAAGCGTTAAGCTTTATTTAATCCATTTAGTACATTTGACAGAATCTAGTCGCTGTCCAAAAACAAAGAAAAAGAAACAAAAAAAAAAAAAAAA
>KE504816.1:501564-524804 GCA_000441515.1 Elaeis oleifera
AAAAGGCCGGTTAGTGGAAGTTTCAAGTCAAGTAATCCATAACTGCTGAATTATTCTCAAGAAGAACCTAATAGCCGTGCACGGGTGCATCTCCTAAGTCAAATCCTCTTATTCTATCAAGATGTTTTTTAATGTGAAACTCTAAAGAATATTATTAATATACGGTCATGTATTTTTAAACGACGATAACATCAAAAAAAATAATATTACATCTAAAAAGAAAATAAAGACAACTATAATTCTTGTATAACAAATGTCACATTGCTTCACCATCATATGCAATTATAGCATAACATAACTGTGCTGCGGTTGCTAAAGCGACTCGTCCAATATTCTTTGCTCAAAAATATTATAAACATCTGTCGTTTGGAACTAGTTTTTTTGTTTGCATTTCGCAGCACTTTGGAATGGACGCGGCGGACCAGGTCAGCAGTCCGAGGGGGACAAATTTTTTTAAAAAAGAAAAAAAATTCAAACAATGTTTTATTTTATGGCGTGAGAAAGAAAAAAGAGGCGAATGGTATAATATTGTGTGCCATGGACGTGGGCCCAAGGGCTAACGGATTGGAGCAGGAAGGTGACACAACCCACGACGTAACGGATGACTTGACATCGTTACCGTGCGGAATAAATGCCAGTCGGTGGGGCCACGTGGTTTTCTTCCAAATGAGGAAAAAGCGAAGCACCATGCGGTAGGGTTTGTTACCGTTGCTTGTTCCTCCTTGGAAGTGGGATTCCAATTTCATACCTCCCATAATACTGCCTCGTGTGGTTGGATTCTGGTCTTATGTAAGGAGGTTAATAGGGAGAATTTAGGTTTTAGCCATAATTCTGAAGGGTTCATTTGTTATGTCTTTAATAATAAAAATAAAAAGACAAATTTATTATTATTAAACATCTTGATCCTTTGCTTATACTTTTTTTTTCCTTCCTGAACTCAATTATATACCATCATTTTTTGTTGTTATAGTGATAGATAAAATAATTGATAATGGTCATCATTTTTGTTTTTGGATTTTTTAGTTCGGTCCTAAATGGACATAGTAGTGGTGTTATAATCATTATAGCAATTAATAGTAATTTGGTGGGAAGCCTTTATAATAAGTTAGGATTTTATTGAAATTATGGTTATAGTGTCACTTTGAATAGTTAATCAAAATTTAGTTTGTAATGATGATTTTGATGAACAATATCTACATCAAATGAGAGAATTGGCCTATATGTATGATTATTCTCCTTCAACAACTTTGGACCTATTTCTTCTTTACTGAAAATCCCTGCAGTTGTGGTTAACCAGTAAGATTTCTAGAAGAAATTAGATTGGGATGAAACTACTCCTGCTAATGTGAAATTATATTAAATATAAATACTATTATTGCTATCTTGTTTTGTTGTGTTTAGATGAATAAAATTATAATCCAACATCAATGGTTTTCTGAAGCAATAATGGATAGTAAAAGAAGTTTCATAGATAAGCAACATGTCCAAACATACAAAAATGAAAAGGTAAATAAAACTTGATATAAAAGAAAACCTTATAAATAAATACAAGAAATCGAAAATATAGATGATAGTAAATTTTTGCATGTCTTTTGGCCAACTAACTAGTGATTTTTTTCATGAAGGTGCAATCTAGCCTACTAATAAAGTCTCTTTATGTGATCTTACTAAAGAACTAGAAGTAGATCCCATTCCTATATCATCAAGTTAAGGGTTGTGCATAGAAAGCATTCAAAGGCCCTAAAAAAAATCATTGTTTGCATAGCACATTTGGCTACAACTACTTTTGAAAATCCTCATGGCAAGATCACAAGTGAATGGTTGGCATGCAAGCACACTACATCCATTTAATGGAGGTCTCTATCTCTTAATCATCAAGCATGTGATATGTGACATTATAGCGATCAACCTATACCCTCTTCAATTTAGTTGTTGTCATCTTAATTAGTTTCAATCTCTTTGAACGGCTCTAAGGATTTGAACATTGGTATTGCCCATTCTCATTTGGGAAAAAAAGGCAGGATTCTGTCTTTTATTTCACAATTTGCAAATAATTATGATGCTTGTTTTGATAGCCAACAAGAGGTGCAAATTTTGTATAGGATAATTGATTGTACAATGAAAAAGAAGGGCCTATTGCTGGATCATTGGTTAGCCATTTCGCAAGGATAGGCTAAAAGGCTTTAATGACCACTTTGATGCTTTCTTGGTCCATGTAGTTAAGGTAAATATTCTTTCTTTAAGGAAAAAAAAGTACATGGTAAATAAAAATTTCAGTAACAATTTTCTACCAGTTAAGGCTAAATAATGTTATTTACACCCCATTTTGACCAATAATGAAAATTTAAAGTTGGTTAAATAGTACCGCATGGTGATGCTATAGGTAAATTGAGTAATATAAAAAAGGGCCTTATTTTGGTAATATAAGTAGATCATGTTGGAGATGTCTGGGTAGGATACCACCTTTCAAGATCTTTTCGATACCGTGCGTCGCAGCAGGAAGAAAGAAGAAATAAAACAGAAATAATCAAATACGTGGATCAGCCAAAAAATACTTGCCTCCATGGAACATGCAAGCTTCACTATGAAAAAAATAAAATTATAAGAGAAGATCATACCCTCAACCCTCGTACATCCAATCTCTCCCTCACAAAAGCTCTCTCTCTAGAAAGATCCTCCTGAACCCCTGAAGCGATCACTGTCCGTTGTCTGACAGCCTGCTTGAAGCTCTTTGCTCCTGCTCCTGTTGGCGTCTCGCCTCTACTATTGGTTTGAGTCCTCTACTGATCAAATCATGCACACACCTCTCTGTTCCGTGAGCAGGGCTTTTAAAGCCTTAAATCCATGAAAGAATAGGAGTACAGACTCTTCACAGCATTCAAATCTTCTTGAACCCTCGTATTACAACCGGCACTACTCCAGACCATCGGATCGCGACATGGTCCACGAAAAACCCCTGTAGACCGTGAGAAACTGAGGGAAAAATGGCTACCAATCCATGGTGGACGGTGAGAAATCGAGAAAAATGCCCGCTCGATCCATGCGGGTCCCCATAGACTGCGTGGGAAAATTTATGTGGGCCGCACATCACGCACCCGTGTGGCCGGGCCGCGCCGCACGCACATGCCTAGGCCTGGGCCGCGCTCCTCGCACGTGCATCCGCGTGCTCGCGATCGCCACTGTGGCATCCGTCGGCCTGCCACCGACCGCCACCGGCCTCCATCGCTTCGAATTTCGTGCCATCTTCAATCGAGCATATCTCCTTCGTTCGGATTTCGTTTGGGGTGATCTTAGGCTTGTTGGACTCCGTTCGTCGTCATGAACCTCGCTGTGGGCTCAGTGTGGATCAAATATCAAGACATCAAATCTTAATAATCTCCATCTCGACTCGACATTCAGCCTTCTCCTAATTCTAAAAGCTTCTGGACCTCTTTGCCCCCATGCTCTGGGACAATCTGCTGATCATGGATGGGCAGACATGAGAGTTAAGCTAGGTTGCTCGATCCCATCTCCATCGTATGCTGTGCTCCTCCTGACTTGAGACCTGCGCGGGGTATCATCCCATGGTAATAGGAATCTCACCTTGCAATATGCTTCTCATCCTCCCGAGTCTCGCGTCTTGTGCTCGATCCACCTCTACCTGGAGCTCCACCTCGCTCTGGGCTCCTCTTGGCTTCTGAACTCCACCTCGTATTGAGCTCCTCGTCAGATAGTAATGTCCTCTCATCTTCTTCTTCTCCTCCAAAATAATCCTATCGCTGCGCAACACCTTCAAGATTTCTCCACCAGCTACCGTCTTGTAGCCTCTCAAATCCAGTCTGCTCAGTGAGATAAGATTCCACCTAAAATTGGATATGTATCGGACCTCCCCAATTTCTCACTCCACCATCATGTGTCCTCAGTTGACCGTCCCAATGCCTCTAATCGCACAGCTCGACCCATCTGACAGATAAACAGTGCCCTCACTGCTTTCTAGAGAGTCAAACTGTTTCTCTCTGCAATATACGTGATAGATGCATGCAGAATCTAAAATCCACTGTTGGAAAGAAATAGATACCTCGTCAAATATCTCTAGGACATCACCTTCTGACTCGTTACTGACCGTCGCTGCAGTAGCTATCGTCCGATTTCTGAGTTGAGAGCAATCTCTGATTAGATGCTCGTCACACCAATAACATCTGGTCTTGCTCAAGTCTCTTGTCCTGGATTTGGACCACCCTCATCGCGATCTCCTGTCGCTCCGTCTACCGCCTCCTACTCCTCCAGAAACCACCAAAGCTGAGCTGCCACCTGAGCTCGAAGCTGGGTTCTCCCTCCTAAGAACCTCATTCTAAAGAATCGCCGAGATGACCTCATCCATCTTGATGGTGCTCTTCCTCACTAAAAGAGCAGTCATAAAGGACTCATACGAAGGGAAGCGATGCTAGCAAGACCAGGTCTTGGTCTTGTCCTCAACTTTCTCACTAACACTGAGGAGGTCAGTGAGAATTTTTTGAAAGTGGTTGAGATGCTCCTGCACGCTCTGTCTTTCAGTCATCCGCAGCTGGGAGAACTGCCTCTAGAGGAAGAGAGTATTGGTGAGAGACTTCGCCATGTACAACTCTTCGAACTTCGACCACAGCATCATCAGAAAGTCTCGCCAAGCACATGGATCACCATCTCATCTGCTAGGTACATGCAGATGGTACTCACCGTCTGTATTTGGAGCCGCCTCCAATCCTGCACCTCTATGATGGTCGGCTTCTCCTCACATAAGAGAGCATTGATCAACCCTTGCTGGATGAGCACGTCCTTCAGCCTTACCTGCTATAAGAAGAATTGCTCTTTCTATCAAACCTGTTGATCTCCATCTTGATTGATCATGTCTTCTCCATCTTCAATCTTGCTCACCACTGCCACAATTTACGTCCTGATACCACCTCACTTTGATACCACTTATTGGGGATGTCTAGTCAGGACACCACCTCCCAGAACTTTTTCGATACCACACGTCACAGCAGGAAGAAAGAAGAAATAAAACAGAAACAATCAAATACATGGATCAGCCAAAAAGACTCGCCTCCACGGGGCATGCAAGCTTCACTATGAAGAAAGATAAAAATTACAAGAGGAGATCATACCCTCAACCCTCGTACATCCAATCTCTCTCTCACAAGAATCTCTTCCTCACGAAAGCTCTCTATCTAGGAAGATCTCCCGAACTCCTGAAGCGACCGTTGTCCGTTGTCTGATAGTCTGCTTGAAGCCCTCTGCTTCTGCTCCTGTTGGTGCCTCACCTCTACTATTGGTTTGAGTCCTCTGTCGATCAATCACGCACACACCTCTCTGTTTCATGAACAGGGCTTTTTAAAGCCTTAAATCCATGAAAGAATAGAAGTACAGACTTCTTACAGCATCCAAATCTTCCTGAACCCTCAGATCACGACTGGCACTGCTCCAGACCATCGAATCGCGACATGGTCCATGAAAAACCTCTGTAGATCATGAAAAATCGAGAGAAAACGACTGCCGGTCCATGGTGGACTGCGAGAAATCGAGGAGAAACGTTCGCTTGGTCCATGCGGGTCCCCGTGGACTGTCGGTCCGCACGCTACGTGTGGACCGCATGGGAAAATTTACATGGGCCGCGCAGCGCGCGCCCAGTTGGGCTTGGGTCTCGCCCACACGCACCTAGCCTGGGCCACGCTTTGCGTGTCCGCGCGCTCGCGGCAGCGTGCGGTCGCACCATCGGCTGCCGCCGGCCTCCACCGCTTCGGATTTATGCCATTTTAATCGAGCGTATCTCCTTCGTCCGAACTCTGTTTGGGATGATCTTGGATTCGTTGGACTTCGTTCGTCATCACGGACCTCGCTGTAGGCTCAGTATGGATTGAATCTCGAGACATCAAATCCTAACAGATCAAGCATTAAGATATAAGAGATAGATCAAGTGCTATGATTTAGCAAATAAAATGTAGGCGCTATTAACTAAAGCTAATGTAATGCGTAGCAGGCTAATAACTAAGGTATAAATGAATACAAAAGCATAGGCTGAGCATAGAAATGACAGAGCAAGTGATGGAAGATACTTAGATTATAATATAGACAAATATTGGCTTCGCACAAGGTATTTAAAGATATGATCTAAATGATAAATTGTCGGTCTAGGGTAATGTATTAAGCAAAACTAAAATTGGTGGGCAATCACCAAAGATTAAAATGTAAGGATTTGAGGGAAAAAAAAAGGAAGTTGAACTATTACTAGAAAGTCATGGGAATAGCAAATTGGTGGATATAGGTCAGGTTAATAAAATAGACATCTATTAAGCGGTTAAGCAATTCATGCATAAATCCAAATTTGTAACCATGGAAAACAACCTCTTTCCAAATGATCACCATATTTTCATATTCATATATATTTTAATATAAATTAATATTATTCTTTATTTCTCTTAATTTGGTTGTCTAGCTGTAGCTCTCTGATTGGGCATCATCCCATTATGAAATTTCTTAAAGATTCAGCTAGCATCTTGGTTCAGCCCTCCTGCATCAAGAAAAATGAGCAACAAAGTGTTAATGATATTTTGTTAACTTAAATAATAATGGTAGAGCCACAGTTCCAATGACACCTCTAAAATCCATGGATGATGATGATGATGTTACAACCAACTTATGTTCCTGGATGACTATAGAGAGAAACTTGTGCATATCAAAAGTGGGAAAATAAATTGACAGGCAATACCTACAAGGAAACATATTGTGCACATATTTATGGTGATGCAAACTGATCTATATCTCCGTAGGTTTCCAACATCCATACACATTGCGAACCACACAAACAGATTTTGCGTGGGTTCCATCTGATTCACAAGGTGAAGGGGATGCATTGATAACGCCTGTGAGAAAGCTGTCCTTGCATCATCTCTGTGCAAAATACCACTTTGGCGTTCACGCCGCAATATGAATTGAATATTGAAACTGCAAGAAGCCTAACCACATGATAAAATATATATATTTAGGCACAACATAGCATGCAACATGCAATATGTGTTGAATATCTTCAAGCACGGATATATGTATGTAGAGCACCTAAATTAATCATATCATATAGAAAAGAAGAAATCATATGAAGAGACAGGGAAGGGGGTATGAGAAAGCAAACGGATGGAAGTTCTTGAATTTCTTAGTTCCCTATTATTCTCTTTCTGGGCAATTGCTTGATGTGAAGTATTTATCACACCAAAAACAGGATTTATTCCGACCAATTTTATAAATTTAATCAGACATAATAAGGTAATGAACTTTATAATTCAGAACTTTCCTATGCATTCATTTTTTGTGCTCCATATTATCTTTAAGAGACATGATTTCATTCAATTTTATAATTTATGAGATTCAGATGAAATCAAGTCAGTGAGGTAGCTGCCACTTCATGTCATATTAGGTCATATATCAAATTTCATCACATGAATCCCTGCTCTGAAAGGAGGAAGAGAGCGGCTAAGCACAATTTCTTTCCCGTTCGACGTTTGTTTTTTCCTTTCTTTTCTACGTTTTCTTATCTTTTTGTTTTCTTTAACTAAATTATGTTGTTTTCTCCGATACGACCAAAGACCACCTACCAAGGCACCGCGCGACGCCGTGCTCCGGGAGCGAAATCTGCTCCCCACCGGAAACGCTCTCGGACACTGCTGTCCCCACCTGGCCCACGCATCCTTCCAACCCAATCACATCCCTCCACGTAGTGCACCTCGGACCGGACCTTGTCCCCCTACCCGTGCCCCCAACCATCGTAATAAAATTTCAAAAATCGAAATGGAATTCCGGCCTTGTTCCGCACATCGTGTTAATGTTTATTGCATTTAATAATAATTATACAATTCCTATAATCTGTGCTCTTTTTTCCTGAGTAGCATTATTTCATCCGCACCCACCACCCACCAGTATTAATCACCACCCACCAGTATTAATCTTTTGTGATAATTACGGATAATATGATATATATATATATATATATAGGATTTGCATGGGTGATGAATGGGCTCACCGATTAACCAACGACCGGATACGGATGCTGCGAGCGGGAATAGAGTGGGAGCGGTGATCTTTCATTTCTCCGCGACCCCACACTTAACGCTTCGTTCGCCGTCACGCGCTGGCCCAATCTCTTTTTTTCTCTCTCTAAAAATCTCCCCTTTTTCTTTATAAATTCCTCCTCTAAACCTCCTCTTTCTTGTTTGACTCGCGCGAGAGTAAGGGAGAGAAGCCCGGACCCAAAAGCGACAAGAAAGGAATAAGAGAGAGAAGCAAGACGCGTCGGGCGCCGGCGGCGAACAAGCGGGAATGGGCCAGTGCTACGCCAAGAAAATCCCCGTCGTCGAGGACGACCTCCAGCACCAGCCCCCTCCTCCTCCCGCCGCCAACGGCGGCGACGACTCCGTCGGCGCTGCCGTCCCCTCGCCCTCGCCCGCAGGGGTGGCACCACCCCGGTCCGCTCCTCCGCCGCCAGCCCCTGGCTCAGCCCTTCCGCCGCAGCTCCTCCGCCAGTCCGCTCCCCGTTGGGGTCTCTCCATCGCCGGCGAGGGCAACTCCCCGGCCCTTCCTCCGCCGTCCCTTCCCCCGCCGTCACCGGCCAAGCACATCAAGGCGTCGCTCGCCAAGCGCCAGGGCGCGCACAAGCCCCGGGAAGGGCCCATCCCGGAGGAAGGCGGCGGCGGAACGGGGACCCCGGGCGGAGCGGCCGCTGGATAAGACCTTCGGTTACGGAAGAACTTCGGGCTAAATACGAGCTGGGGAAGGAGGTCGGCCGCGGGCATTTCGGGCATACGTGCTCCGCCAGGGTCAAGAAGGGCGATATCAAGGGCCAGCTCGTCGCCGTCAAGATTATCTCAAAAGCTAAGGTGCGGTGGTATGTCAAAGGAGGTCTTATTTTTTCCCCTTAAATACAAAATTCCTCCTATTATTGCCATTTTGTATGCTCACCTTCTATTTTTCTGATCCCTTCTATCCAAAGTGCATGTTAGGTTCTCTTTTTTTTTTGTTTTTAACGTCCCTTCCAGTGCTTCAAGATACTGGTTGAAATATCTATATATCTTCAACCGTGTTTCTTGATCTTATTCTAATCAGATTAAGGTACAGATTTTCTTTTCTGTTCATTTTTTAACTTATTTTGTACGATTAGGTTTCCCAAAGAGTCATAGCGGGCTCTTGCGTTATTCTCTTTTTTCTCTTTTCGTTGTGAGATTATGTTTATTGCTTCTATAAAGGCTGAGCGTTACTTTAGGAGGAACGGAACTTGCTAGATTTTCTTTTCTTGTCCTTTTAACTTGTTTTATTGGATTAGGTTGTCCAAAGATTCAAAGCGGGCTCTTGCATTATTCTCTTTTTTCTCTTTTCGTTTTCAGATTATGTTTATTGCTTATATAAAGTCTGCGTCTTAATCTACGCGGAATGAAGCTTGTTTTGAGTTTCTCGCAATGCCGTGGTTTGAACACGACTGAAACTTTGTGCAGATGAAGGTCAAAGTGGAGGTTATATGACTCTATGCTCTCGTAACTAGGGTTATATCTGATTACTAAATCTAGTTTTCAGCTTAAACCAGAGATATGTCATTTTGCTTTCGGTTCTCTGGGAGAAAGGAAGGATCGGTCCTAATCTGATAAAAATTATACATACTACACCATCCTTCTCACGGTCTCTTGGTTTTTATGGCATGGTGTAGCTTGGGGCCTGGGAACTAAGCTGTATCCATTCCATGTTAGTTTTAGGAAGTGAAAATATTATTGCTTCATGCCACATACTGCAAATTCATAATTGTATTGTGAGTTGAACCATACCAGTAGCATAACTCTATTAATTTACAGACTGGACTTCTTCACTTGCGATGTACATGGCCAATGGATGGGAAATGTAAAATAAAAAGGGTGGAGTTGAAAATTAGGTTTGGAATGGAGTTGTATAAGAGAGGAAGAGTTGCAGTGCCACACACAAAAGGGTGCTTTTAGGAGATTAGAGAAGTGGATTTGATGCTCAAGGGTGGGGTGTGGAGTCACATCCTCAAGGATTCATGTTAGTATAGTAGATGTAACATTCATTATAAAATTAAATGTTGGAGTTCATTAAGTTTCTATTTTTTGGCATGCAGCCCTTATATGCATGTCTATATATTATCTAGCAAACGACCATTTTGGCCCTACTCTGTGAATTAGTTTCCAAAAATCAGGAATGGGTGCATGAGTATGTATGGATGTAGGTCCTGGGGAGCGCATATTAGGAACTCCCTCAAAGTAAGGAGCACTTAAGAAGTAGGTCAGAGTTTCTATAAAGTTCTTGAAGTGGGTGAATAATCCTAAATAGAAGTTGTGTTACTAAGGGCTGTGACATATCTTTTGCCTTGGGTAAAACCTGTGGGCACTCCACTGAAATTTGAATGGGTTGGACTTGTGATATTTAGCTAGCTGTCATGTATCAACATCCTTGCCATGGTCTAATGTACCACCCCATACCATCCGATACGGACATACCATATTATACTGGTACTAAATTGTATGCTGTCTCATACCATACTGACGCTCGGTATATTTTCATACCATATCCAATCACATACTGACACTATAATAGGATGGTACCCATCTGGGGTTTGGTATCGAGATGGAGAATCTTGATCCTTATAGAACAAGTTAATACATATGTTTATATGTTTTTGTACGTGTATGCATCTTGTGCGTTGAGTAAATCTGTAGGCACTTCACTGAAATTTGAAGGGTTGGACTTGCGATAGTTATCTAGCTATCATTTATCAACATCATTGTTAGATAAGTAAACACGTACCTTGATAACATTGTGTATGTGTATAGTTATTCAGCCATTTTGTCGATATAAATGATGATGGAATATTTTCATACTCTTGCCATCAAGAATTCAGATCCCAGTGGGACGTCCTATGGGACATCAAGACAGGATGCCATCCCATGTGTCGGGACAGGCTGTCCCACTAACATTCTAGCATTCCAATCGGGATGTCCAAAATGTCCCAAGTGTCGGGACGGGGTGGGACAGCGGTGCGTCCCATTATATGAAAAACCGGAATAGCCCCGTCCCACGAGATTTAGAACCTTGGCTGCCATAACCATAACCATAACCATAATCATCTATTCCCACCAATTGGGTTGCATTTATGGAAACCCATTTGCCATGTTTTCCTATTTAGGGCCACCTCTGATTTTATTTCAAGTTTTCCTATGCTTTCTCACAATCTCCATCCATGCTACCTTAGATCTTCCTCTTCTTTTCTTACTACCTTAAACACAAATTGAAGTGCTGTTGATATTCCACTAGCATATAATTTAAACATAGTTACAATATTCTACAAATTATTGAATTGTTCTCAGTTTTTTCCTGTAATCAAATGATTCTTTGAATTATTCTCCAAAAGCAAGTTCATCCGGAAACTATTCTCAAAATAGACATGAATTTTCTGATTTATTTCTAAATTGTTTATTATTTAAGAAATTTTTTATATGCTACAAATTAATGATACCATGTATCATTGCTACCGATGATTTTTTTGCAATCATTTGTTACTTTTGCTCTTCTATACCTATTCTCAAGTTTAGAAATCCCTTATTTTTTATCTTTAATTTTTTTGTTCTTTGTTATCCGCATACTCTTTCTGCACTTTTGATAATTTTTTCAAATTTTCCCAAATTCTGAATTATTACATTCAGCTGACTCTTTCCCAAATGCCAAACTCCATTTATTTAATAACAGCTTCCATTAGATGCTAATTTTAGTTCACCTATGAAAATTTATCCTGCAAAGTTACTGGTGGCATACATTAGATTAATTTTTTTTTAATGATAATAACAAGGCTTATTTTGCATAAATCTACTAATACATTTTCCCAGGATTGCTATAAACAGTAATACTATAACAACAGTGTCCATAGTAGTATGCAAAATAAATTTGATACTAATTTGAGGACTACAGTTAATACAGTTATTACATTATATTTCATATTTAAGCCAACTACATAGCATTGAGATAGTAGTCTTTCAAACCTTTATAGACACAGGCATATGAACATACATATGTCAAATGCCTTATAATAGAAGTCACATACCTAATAAAACAGAGCATCATTGCCAGCATGTTGAGCTTTTTGCAGGTATGTTTGTGCTCTGGCAACTTCAACTAGAAGGCCTGAAGTTTTGTTTATTACATATATTAAATATAATTAAAATTTAGATAAACATAAAATTTAACTAATTACGAATGTGTTTGCCATGTTTTTAAGGCAGTGTATGTGGCTGCATATTCAGGAACATATGCGGTTGAGGTCCGTTAGCAGCACCGGATTGCCTATATGTGGTTACTAAGTTTTCATACCGTATATGGACCAAAAAGGTGGTCCACTTAGCATTATGCAGATTCTCTGTGGCTTCCTTAGCATTGTGGGGCTATGTATGTGTCCTGCATATGTAGGCCCAGCAGGCTGGTCACAAGAATCATTATAAATCTAAATATGTTAATTGTGTTATCATTGTTGCTATTAGGTAATAAGTACTAGTGTATTAATCACTAATGATTAGATGCTAAAGTTTGCTATTATTTTTCAAAAACTATGATCATTATTGTTGTTATTTGTATGTAATATATTTTGTTTATGTTAAAATAGTTAAAAAAAATACTATTGCATATGTGGACTGTATGTTGCATGTGTGCCATGTAGTCCGTTGACTGCTAGCACATTGCAGCTGCCTTTAGGAAACTGCTATTTCAGAGTGGAGAAATCATCTAAATGTTTGTGTATTTAGTATTATGGTATTACCTATGGTATTTATGTTTTTTTTTTAATTTATTTTTTAAGTAGTTGTTGATGGTCAATGCCATTTGGCGACTTAATGCTTGCGTTCCTTGTATCCTTTGTTTAAATGTTCAAAATGCTTTCCCAGATTGTGTACATGTGCAGTGCCTTTGTCTAATTGCCCCTTTTCTGCCAGATGACAACAGCAATATCGATCGAAGATGTTCGCAGGGAGGTGAAAATTTTGAAAGCTTTATCTGGGCATAAAAATATGGTCAAATTTCATGATGCATGTGAGGATGCTCTTAATGTCTACATAGTCATGGAGTAAGTTCTTTTTCTGATTTTTTTCCCTGATATTTCTTTTGCCAGTCACAATCATGCTTTAAATGATAACCTAATGTCTACTATGTGGTTGCATATAGAAGAAAGCTTGTTTTATGTTTTTCTTGTTGCTATAGATACATTTTTTGCCCTTTTATTTTCTTGTTTCCTTTTTTTTTTTTTAAAGAACTGGTGGCCCAAGCTACCATCATTTCATTGAGGAAATAAAATGAAGATTTTGATTGGTGAAAGTGAGATTTGAACCCACACCCTTGTGGATCAGAACATAAATCTGTCTCTTTAGACCAACTCATCCAAACAATATATCTTTTTTTTTTTGAGTTTTTATTTTTTTGGAAAGAACTGTTTATGTTTTGAAGAATTTATGGTTTGATGAAATCATATATATGAATTGATTGGACACCGGCAAGGCATGAGTTACTCTGGGAATGAATGACTGGATTTGTTTTGTTCTTAAGCTTGTAATGGTCATAAAACTTGGAATAGTTTCTCATACCTCTTTTATCGTTGTTTTTATCAGATTGTGTGAAGGTGGAGAGTTATTAGATAGAATCTTAGCCAGGTAATTTCTGTTTTATCTGGTGATGAGTTTCTTGTATCATTTGACTCTTACTAAATCATTCTATACTGTGGTCTATTAGAGGTGGAAGGTATACAGAAGAAGATGCTAAAGTAATACTCATGCAAATTTTGAGCGTTGTTGCCTTTTGTCATCTTCAAGGTGTTGTGCATCGTGATTTAAAGCCAGAGGTGTGCATTATGTAAACTATTTATTCCATATATGCTTTTGCATTGTGCCTATGGCTCTATTGTAGATTCTCTTTCCTGTTGTTGCTTATATGAATCTTTTGTTTGCACTATAATTGACCTGTCTTTGCTGATGATGCATTCTGTCTGAAAATTGAAACAGAATTTTTGTTCACAACTAGAGATGAAAATGCTCTTATGAAGATTATTGATTTTGGCCTTTCAGATTTTAACAGGCCAGGTAATTGCTGGCCATATCCTACTTATCAACTATATCAACTGCTCTTGACTTTTTATGTTTGTGTTATTCTTTAGACAATAATCAGTAATAACTGTTACTTTATTTTTACTAGTTTCATCACCAAGTGGCTTTTGTATTCTTTGTTTTGATCTTTGTTCCAAGTCATGCTGTGTTGCTAATTCACAGATATCATGATATGCAAATTTCAGCTTCCTTCACTGCTTCCTGTTAATTGTTCACCTTGATCATATCTAAACATGCTTTGTCACTTCAAACTTAAAGCTTTCAGATTCCACATGACCAAAAAAATAGGAAATAAAGAGAATTCTAAGTATCCATAAGCTACTGCCATTTACCCTCAGTTCATAAATATTCATGTTACTATCATGTCATGGACTGAAATTTTACAACTTGGATTATTGATGTGGCTGGACATTTTATGCAACTCATCACCCCACATTGTCTTCTTTCAAGCCGAGAGTGGCTGGCATTACAGGATGGTTTCCAACAGTCATATGAGTCCCTTTTTTTTTTTAAGATAAAGCTCTATAAGAATTCTTTTTTTTTTTTGATCACATCAATTCTGTTCTATGCTAGCCTTATGGGTGTACATGGGCTTGCAGCAACTTCTTGGTGATATTCAGTAATATCTTGAAGATCTTTGCACTTGCCTGTTGTGCATGCCAATAAGGTTTAGAATAAGTATGTGAAGCCATGTTCAAGTCTTAATATGATGCCCAATGTTCGGCCTCAAAGTTTAATTGGATATAAATAAGTGAAGAAGTATATATGTCCTATAACTGTTATCTGCATCTAAGTGAAGAAGTATATATGTCCTATATCTGTTATCTGCATCTAAGGACCATATCTTTTTGTCTCTATGCTCCTTTAGCATATTCCAATCACATGACCTGCCTTGGTGTGTTTACCAAAGAAAGTATGGATCTTTGGGCTAGAGATGAACAATGGTCAGAACTGCATTGATCAGTCTTGGCCTAATTTATTTTCTTCCTATCTACAAAACAAAACATAAAGGAAATCGGCAACTGATTATTCTTCAGAAATAGATTGGCTGCATGTCCATAATAAGTTGCAGTTCCTGAGGTGGTGTCGGCTGAGTTGCAATATCCAATTAAATATTATTTAATCAAGTTCTCAAAATGAAAACTGTAGTGTGATTTACAGAAGTCTTTCTTTCTTTCTTTCTTTTTTCCCTAAAGCTTGTCTCAGTGGGAAAGCTTTGATATGATATAGGGTTAAGCTAGTGAAATTTGCCTTGGTAGTGCTTTTCCCTTTTCAGTGTTTATCACAGGAAGAATAAATGGCATTGAAGTTATAGATGTCTTGTTGGTGAGTCCATTATGAGTTAGTAGTTATATATGTCATGTGCCTCAAGTTAGCAGCTTAAGGCCTCTGGGGTAGAAATGATTTTCCTGAATCATTCACTCATTACCAAATCATGTAAACTAAGTTTCATATAATAACATGATATAATGTTGTCTAGATCATTTGAACCTTGTTCGGATTGAGAGAAATGGGGAGATGAGAAAGAGAACGAGGTAGGAAATCAAATTTCTCTCTTTTGGTAGGCAAATAAGGCAATAACTGGAGGAAAAAAGAAGAGAAATGGAGAGAACTCACTTCTGTCCAAATCCACTGTTTTTCTCTCCAATGTGGAGAGATTTGGAGAGTAAAAAAGTTAGATTTTCAAAATAATTGTTTCTGTTACTTTTGGTCCCATAACCAGATGGTTCCATAACAAGAGGGATGAAGGGATTTTCTTTTTAGTATCTTATCTTCTTTCTCTATCCTGCATCTCTCTTTCTAGGGTCGGGGTTGGGGTGGTTGGGGATATTAGTGCCATAATCTCTCAAATGATTGAGTTATGAATGTCTTCATAGTGAATTTCAATCAAACAATACCATAACTTGACTATCCAGCACTCTAATGTATGTCCATGCCATAACTCTGATATTCCCTTAAAATTTATAGACCATTTAGAGTGAGAGTTTGCCCAAAATATAATAATCTAGTGCTAAAAGGTTTGCTGGTAGCTTAGTAGACTAGATATGTGGATGAGTGACTCTTTTGATATGCCTTATCAGTTAGCGAAGAATTGTTATTTGCAATATGAATATCTCTTCATGTTCATAACAGGGGGGAGTGGGAGTATTTCATGTGATCCAAGTCTTCTCATGGGACTGGGTGCAGTGTTTATTTTCTACTCTTGTTTGAGTTGTTGGTGTCACTATGTAAGAATTGAAAGCTAGCAAGGAATGTACACTTTTAGGTTGCCTTGCCAAATCATTTTCCATAAAGTGCTGCAAATGGATGTAGTATGAATCTAAACTATGAAAGGACAACAGATTTCTGTTGCCAATCAGATCATTTTTTGACTCAAAAAGTTCATGCTTTCGTTATTATGGACTGGGTGCAGGTCAAGTAATCTTAGACATGACCTAACACAAAGTGAGAATACCTGATGTAATATGAACTGCTCCACAATAGTGTGGAATGTTTCCAGCTAAACTATGATCTATGGACCAGGTGCAATCCAACTGTTTCTAGTTATGCTAGTGCTAGGTCTTCGGCTGCTATTGAAATGGCCTGTTGTTTAAATCATGCTTGACTCGTTCTGCAGGAGCAAACTGGCTGCACTCCTAAATTATAGTGTTGCATCTTTCTAATTTTCTGCTAAATATACTCATTTATAGCTTTAGAGAATCTTCATGTGAGTGTGAAACTGCTAGGTGATCAATGCAAGGCCATGTGAGATTCCAGATATGTTCTAGCTAGGTTTCAGGAAAAACTTTATATTCTTAAATGAAAGTGTGTCCTTGTTTTCATGCAATAGCTGATTGATGTTTGTAATTCTGCCTCCTACTGGCCTTGTACAGAAGGTTCATCATCCCTGGAAGTTTTACTCCTCTTCTTGCACCCATGCTTTCACTCCAGTTGGTGCATCATCGAAAACTATATTTCTAGCAACATATTTGTTGTTTTATGAATTTTGACTGTATTATGACTTGTTTAAAGAAAAATGTTACCACTAGTGTAGTTGAAGTGTTTTATTAATTCTAAAGATGCTTCCTAGGTGCTCTTGCTCCTAATTTTTTTTTTTGTCAAAGAATTTTACTTATGTTTGCTGCTAACTTGCTACTGCACTTGTTTTCAAATGAAGATACTAACTTCTGCCTTTCTTTCCTCTTGTCAAATACTTGCTTTATTTGTCCATTATTTGTGCCAATCATTCTTTTTTCTGATTAATCTCATATCTTTGAGATCAAAATCTGCAACCTTCCTCCTCCTCCCCCCGGTCCCTGCATCCCCACCCCAAATATGCACACCCTCCAGGGTGATCATGGGTGCTGCATACGTCCGAGCATCTTAAAAGGCATTATGAAACTTATATCTGCTTAAGCATTGTTCCCATGTGCAATCTTATATTTGAACATGGGAACATTCTGGATGGCAAATACTGCCATATTATTTATTCTCATGGGGTGCATCTCTTTTTGCGTACTGAAACTTTTGACACGATTACATCAACTGATTCCCAACTCGAAAGTAATGGAAAAGCCTGACCACACATGCTTCATGCAACTTATTATCTTCTAGTCTTTTGGTTGTGTTTGTAGGGCCACATTCCTAAGCTAAGAAGCATGGATACTTCAAATCCCATGCTATGTCTGTATCGTATTTATATTGGATACTGATATTCATTATATATTTCTTGTATTGTGTCCTATATTTGTCTTTAGTATCCTATTTTCAAAATAAGAAACATGCTGTATATTTCTAGGGTACACTTTAGATACTTCCATAAAACCTTCAAAAATGAGGGGAAGGTCAATTTTGTAGTCTATGATATTAATTTTAGAATATGAAGTATAGATTATGGTCTAAGAATTAATTGCTAAATGATAAGCTTTTAAAGGTTAATGCCATTGCAAAAAGTATGGACTATATTATTTTAATAGTCTACCATGCTTTATTTTTTATTTATTTTTTTTGCCGTACATACATTATATTTGCATCTATGCATGCATGCATGCATGTACATATTTCATGCATTCGTACCTCCATATGTACATACATTTATATACTATGTACATATTCATTGATGAATCCTAGTCATATAGTATCTTTTTCAAGATTTCCTATATCGGATTATCTATATTGCATCATATCAGTGTCCCATGTCGGTATACATGCTTCATAGTTCTTAAGTGCTTAGATACATGGTTGACTTCAAAGGTAAATTCCTAATGGATTTCAGTGATAATAGCAGGTGCTACAATGCATTCCATTGTAAATATGGAGGTTATATTTTTGTTGTTGTCATTCATCTTTGATGATCCCACAGTTATCAAGACATCAGGCTATAAAAGGCAGCTAGCTAGCGGTTCTTCTTACATCTGTGACCTTATATTAATGGCTTTAATTGGGCCTTTAATTGACCAGTCTATGTCCTATCAAACTATTTTCTAAGAAATGCCATTTATGCATTCACAGGCCTTTGGAACAAATAAAGTGCATTATTAATGGTTCAGAACCCAAACATAGTATTTGAGTACCTATGCTATGCAAACAAACGTTCTTATATGCCATCCATTGATAATCAATCATGTGTTTCACTATTTCATAAATTGCTTGAAGAGCAACAAATTTTCTGTTATGCTCAATTATTCTTTAAAGTTTAAAATGAGAAAAGTAAATACATGCATTAATTGAACCTAATTTTATCATTTAGAACTTGCACGTTTGTGTGTGGATCTGCGGATGCCTGTAAATCTACATGTGTTTGCAAACATATACAATATTATTTGTTAATTAGGTGAAATTGATTTACATTATGAAGGATAAATTGTATGATATACTTATTGACAAATTTCAGAATGTTATAATTGTGCTTTTGCAAACTGCTACAACATTGTAATACCGTTTTACCCCTAAAAGATTCATATGACCATTATGAGCATTTTATTTTATCTACTTTGTTTTTTAAAAGATTACTGTTTTTGTATCAGACTTGAGAACCCAAAAAAAATTGAGAAAGTATATGTCACTTTGACTTGTGCACTATGACTTGGTTGACATTCTTTCTTATTCAAATATTGCTTGTGAAATAACTAATGATTGCAGGTGTCTTTAACTAAGACTAATGATCGGTTTGTATTTCCTGTTTTGGTTAGTCTGGATGCATTTTTTTTGCGAACTTGATTCATGTGTATCTGACTGGTTATTTGCTTTCATTAGCATCATTGTTTACTTGTTTGCGGTATCATTTTGTCCAACTAGAGGCCTAAACTTATGGTGCTTTTTTTTGGCAGATGAAAGACTAAATGACATTGTTGGTAGTGCCTATTATGTGGCTCCTGAAGTCCTGCATAGATCGTACAGTATGGAAGCAGATATCTGGAGCATTGGTGTCATAACATATATCTTGTTATGTGGTAGCCGACCTTTTGGGCACGGACAGAATCAGGAATCTTTCGTGCTGTGCTGAGAGCTGATCCTAATTTTGATGATTCACCTTGGCCTGCTGTATCTCGAGAAGCTAAAGATTTGTGAAAAGGCTTCTAAATAAGGACTATAGGAAAGAATGACCGCTGTACAGGCTCTAAGTAAGAATTTTCTTCTATCAACTGATTATTTGTTTTTCTTTGAGCATTATAGATTTGCTATTTTATCATTTCATAGACATCTAATTACCTTGTTAAATTTTGATGTGGAAACTCTTTCGACAGCCACTTGATATGGACAATATGATATTTATATTCAACTAGCTTTGAGATGTCGGTGTGCTTGATCAATGCAAACTAATAAGTCCTTTTGTCATGGCAGCTCACCCGTGGTTGCGTGATGAACAGCAACAAGTCCCTCTAGATATACTAATTTACAAGTTAGTCAAATCGTACCTTCGTGCCAGTCCTTTCAAACGTGCTGCATTGAAGGTTTGACTTTATTTCTCTATCATTCAGCTTGTTAGATTGCAAGAAATATTATCTCCTTTATTTCCATACTTGATGGCATTTATTCTATATGATATTTAGTATGTATTTACTTTCACCTCATATACCAAAGAATATATCGGTTACTCATATTTATGTGAAGGATTTGGATGTGAGTGTTGTGTCTCACATCACATGAAATTAGGCTAACTAGTTTTCATAGGTTAAAAAATGTGGATACATGGAATTCCATAATAATGCTTCTACGTTATTTACTATTGGATAATCAGTGTCACCCCAATTACTGTGATTATTCTCATGTAATTTGTACAAATTTACACATTTTGGGCTGTAAATAGTGATTTTTGCCAAATACCAATTAGGACTGGAAAAGGACTGTTTGGTAGTAAAAACTAAAATTGTCTTGGAAAAGTAAGTGACAAGCTCAGGTTGGCAACTGTCAAGAATTTGTGGTGGTGCACGACTTTCCACGGAGTTGTGTAACATTAGAAATTCTTCACAGTACTTTTGTTTGGGGCCCCTAATTGATGTTCGTGAGGGAGTACAAGGTCTCATACCTGTACCATT
The DNA here is from genome assembly GCA_000441515.1 of Elaeis oleifera. Lineage (NCBI taxonomy): Eukaryota > Viridiplantae > Streptophyta > Magnoliopsida > Arecales > Arecaceae > Elaeis > Elaeis oleifera. Next base: position 522,224 of record KE504816.1, read on the forward strand.
TTCTTTATTGTTTTCTAGGTCTTCTTTCCACCATATATTTCATTTCTTTAGTTTCAACTTTTATTTGCTGCATGAAGGTGGGATTAGTCTACTATTAATGTTATGTCTACATGATGTAGTAGGATGTTTATTGAGGTAATGTTTACATGATGTAGTAGGATATTTTTCCATACCTTGGATTCTCTTTTGAGTTGCAAGACTATACCATGCAAAACTACATTCAAAATTAATCCCTCCCATTTCACCGGTAATGGATATAATCAAAGTCTAATGGGTGCTGTCCAATCAAAAGGCATAAGGCACAAGATTTGTGCTTTGTAGAAGCCTCTTGATGCGAGTGTCACTTTATATATCTTGACTCATATGTCACATGGCATCTTTGAAGCGCCTTCTCCTCACCTTATGCTATTATCACCCTATGAAGCATATGATGACATCATTCCTTGTTTCTTTCCCTAAGTTTGTCATATGAGTTCAAACACAATATGCTATGTCATAGCCACCCTTCTCTCCACTTACAGTGGATAAAACTAAAGTTTAATAAAAGGTAAGTGATGTGCAAGGATTATTCTTGTATGAGCCTGTTAGGTGGCAATGCATACGCCTCACTCTATCCAGCCATATTGGCAAACTTCAACGCATGAAGGCCTTTACCCTGAGACATGAGGTAGGCAAGCCTCAAATTAGTGCCTCTAAACATCAGTTGGAATCAAGAAGTCATAATCCGTCCGTTTCCTAGGTTATATGTACCTTTCTTATGGATATTATGTTAAATTTAAAGGTACTATGTAAAGATTATTAACCAACAAGTTAGAATAGTTTCACTCATCCACATGTACAAGTTAGTTTTAGGATTTGGTCACCTCGTATCAACTGAATAAATGCAAGAAGCTGTGCATTTTAGGAAGAATTATCAATACTTTGTTTAGTTTGTTCACCAAATGGTTGTTACAACTTGTTAGTTCCTAGTTTCACCTAGATATCATTTACTTTTTAGGTTAATCAATTCTAAACTCAACTTTAGTGCCCTGAAATCATTAATAGATGCAGTTGATCAACTTTATGAATGATGGAAATTTTCTTATCATGTTTCCATTTTGACAAAAAATTCTTATACAGTTGACTAGGTGTTAACATTATATGCATTGTTTATAAGAAAGCAGGCTAAAATCTTGGCACTCCAGTGGATAATTTGGTTTAATCTTTTAAAAATTGTTAACCATGGTGATGCTTTCATTCATAAACTTAATTCAATATGGACTTTTAATATCTTCTCATTTTTTCTTATTTCTTTGCAGGCTCTATCAAAGGCTCTAACAGAGGATGAACTGATTTACATTAGGTCTCAATTTAATTTGCTGGAACCAATAAGATGGGCGAGTGTCTTTGGAAATTTTAGAATGGTTAGCTGTTACAATCTTTCCACAAAGTTGTTTTAAGGGTGCAGTATTGGGATTGTAATCACTATACTAGTTTTGTTATATTTTCACGTGCCCCTTGTTGCTATGGCACATTCCAGTATGTTAAGTTTGTGGTGAATTATATGCAGGCACTCTTGCGAAATTCAACTGATGCTATGAAGGAGTCTAAGGTTCTTGAATCTTGAATGCGGTATTGTTACATTTACTTTCCCATAATTTAGTAACTCAAAATTTCCTTGATAGAACCATTCAGATGTGTATCATATTTCTCATCCCTATGCTGCTTGTAAATTTCTTTGTTTTTTTTTTCTTGCTAACACACACCCTCTTTCTCCATCTTTATTTTGACTATATCATTCATTAAAAGGTGTTACTGACTGCTTTATTTATTACACTGAGACAGTGACTCAATGATGCATGTATACAGAAGCACATACTGGTTTTGTTCTGGGTAAAGAAGAGTTCTTTTCTCTAAAATATGTCATCTCATCTTTCCATTTGGAATAAAATTCTCACTAATGCATCTTATTGGCCTCTTGGCAAACTCTACGTGAAGAAAGGAACACTTGGATGTCAGTTTAGATTCAACTAGGGCAACATTGGACACTGAATTTGGATTGCTCAAGCTTGCTTTGGTTGAATTTGGATCAGAGATCAAGCCTAACCTGAGCTTAAATTGCATCTAAGCATGTTTTGGTGTATTTGGTTGGTTCAAGATTGTTCAAATAGCAGTATCTTCTTGAAGATCCTAATCTAGCATTCATTTCTGTGTTTAGCATTCCTAACTTTGATAGTGAATTAGTGACTCCAGTCGATAGGGTTGTAGTGAATTCCTAACCTGAACTTAAATAACATCTGAGCATGGTTTGATGTATTTGGCTGATTCAAGATTGTTCACAATAGCAGTATCTTCTTGAAGAACCTAATCTAGCTCCCATTTCTATGCTTAGCATTCCTAACTTTGATAGTAAAATTAGTGACTATAGTCAACAGGGTTATAATGAATTCTATATATAAAAATCACTTGTTTTCATCAATATCTGACAGTTTGATCATTTGTCATATCTGATAACTTCTTCATTTTGGTAAATTTCTAAACAGAGTTTGTTATATGATTGATGCTTCAACTATCCACGAGCCTAATAGAGCTGAGGTTGGTG